>JASPKZ010003853.1:3190000-3555000 GCA_030220185.1 Diploptera punctata
CAAGAATTATAACCAACCGATCTCCGCGAGCGACCTGAACTTCTATAATAAATAAAAATAAAGAAATATTAACTAGAAATATTCATTGTTTTATAAAAAATATGCTCTATCAGTTTTATTTTTGTACCTGTAATAATTGGAATGCACGATATGATTAAATTTTGACTTCAAAAATGGTATATTTTTATACAAATAATTAATTGGTGACAAATATAGTTTCTAAAGGAATGTACTGAAACTGCTATAAGCGGTTCACACCTTGCAGTGAGTAATGTGCCATGAAAAATTTATAGCCCTATCTGGAGTAGTTAATATGTCTACCAAGAGGACAATTTTTCATAAATTATAAATTAATTCAGACTGAATGACTTATGATATTTGTAAATACAGATGATAGTTAAGTTTATCCCTATAGATATATGTATAATTCGATTGTTTAATAATGTAGGTGGAAAATGAGAGCGAAAAGTGATATTACAGTTAAATAATTTGATTCTTCTTCTTCATCATAATTTGTAGGATTTTCATCCTGTTTATTTCCAAAATCACTCCTCGGAGGAAGACATATTGGATGTGCATTCACTGTCTATCCAACTCTTGGCTGGCCTTCCTCTTGTTCTTCTTCCGTAAATTGGTCTATCATATTTAGCTCTTTTTTAAAGTCGGTTTTTTTCCTTTCTTTCTATATGACCCTTCCAATATTTTTGTCTATCTATAATAAATTTGGTTATGTTTTGAATATGATATTTGTCCCTAATTTCAGTGTTGTGTATTTTATCAAATAGTCCTAATGTTTTTCCCTGAATAGTTCTTAAGATTTTAATTAATTTAAATAATTTTAAATATTTTTCTTTAATTGAGAAAATAAGTTAGCTCCTCCTATCCATTCGTCCATGTTAACCAGGTCTTTTAGAAAATTGAGAACTGTGTAATCACTTTTTAGAAGATATTTAGAATTTAGAATAGATTTTTTTTAGAATAGATTTATTTAGCCTGGTGGAGTTAACAACAAGATACAGTGGAAAGAACATGTAGAGAGAATGGAAGAAGGAAGATTACCAAATAAAATCTTCCATTATTTTTCAAGAGGAAGATGAGATGTCGGACGTCCTCGGAAGGGATGGTCTTAGATCTATTACTGAAGACGGAACAGGCAACTCTTGCCTAAACCAGGAAGTGAAGAAGAAGAAGTAATCACTTTTTATATTTCTGATATTAATTTTAATATATTATGCAACCGAAAAACAATTTTAGTTTCTTCTTCTATTGTATCTTTTCTTTTTGCAATCAGTTAATGTTATTGTTTGCTTTACGAAATTAGTTACTCTGTAGGAATTGGTATTGTGTTCTTCGTGAAGTTTTTGTAAGTCATAAGAGAGGGCACTAAACGCTCGCTTCTTACTCGTAGAATAATGACTATACTTTGATGTTTGTTTATATTTATGGCTCATATAGTAGGCAGTTTAGCTATTTTAATATATCAACATTATAGTATTATGAAACATGTAAAAAATGCATTTTATGCCAATTGTGTTTATCGATTGGTAATGTTAGAACTTTTAGTAAGAATATTTAACTGTAAGGTCACTTTTTACACTATATGTATATTTCTAAGCGGAATGTTCCTCAATGAAACCAAAAAAAAAATGTTATAATGTTTTTTTAAGAGTTAATTTTTACTATTCTTACAACTATCTCTTCTTAATCAATTGAAGTTTAGAGACGGGTTAATGTTGTAATGATGTAAGCCATTATATTGTAAAGTTATTTTGGACTTTATCAAATTCACATGTCCTGTCCATCGTAGTCTAAAGGACTTAATTGTTCTTATAATATATGGTTTCCCATAAAGATCAAGTAGCTCACTGTTAGTAGTTTTCTCCATTCATCTGTCTGTTCGTCTGGTTTGATCTAATTTTTTTTCTGAGACTTTGATTCTCAATACTTATAATCTTCCTTAAAGTAATACTGCATGTTTCGCATCCATATAATATAACTATAAAAATAATCGTTTTGTAATATTTTTTAGTTCGACATCTCTTAGAGATTTTTGGCTGACTATTTAACTGATGCACCTAATGGGAGTCAATGATCAATCACAATTCAATGTAAATTTTTATTTACAACGAATCACAGTAATTTTTCACCTCGATTATGTCAGTTTAATTTTATCACTTTAAAATGATGCTCCCCCTTTTTAATATTCTGAATAGGTCATAGCATTATTTTTCACTGACTGAATGTGGCTACCAGATTGTATATATAGTTCACGAATGTAAACACATAGTGCTTGCAGGAGATAATATAAAAATATTTGTAGCAATTGATTATACAAAAAAAAAAAAGAAACCACTGTTTGCACTTTCTTAAAATAATTATTTCCCAGGAAATAATGTTTCAGGAAAATATCATTGACATATTTACATCAAAAGACGTCAGAAATTAATTAATACCTATAATGTTGGTTATAAATTTCTTCACTAGGGTGCATTCTTACTATATTGCGATCCTTTGGCAATAAATAATATGATCTGGTTGCAATGATTAACAAATGAAGCGCAACAATCGTTTCTCATTTGTTTTCAAACATCGCCGTTTACATTAAATATATAAATACGTATTTTAAAATAACTATAGTTTAATGTCCACTGCTGTGGTCTGGACATAGCGTGCTGCCTTGTCACGCAGCGGGCCCGGGTTCGATTCCCGGTCGGGACAGGATCCTGGGTGAGATTATTTTCGGAGGGTTTTTCTCACCTGTAAGACAAATATCAAGACGCGTAGGGCCCAACAGTCCACGAAAAACATCCGGCCATCATCATTATCATTATCACTCTTCAGCGGTGTGGAAAGCAACGGGAAGTACCACACCTATAGTTCCCTTGTAAAACTGCAAAGCATAGCATGATCGATACTAGTAAAATTCATGGTGATTTTCCGTTGAGGTATGAAAATGCTCTGTTAACACTGAAAGACCTGCCATCGGGAGAATTACAATGAATGAATGAATTGAATAGTTAAATAATTATTTGTGAGTAAACAGCTTAATTTTATTCGTTGAATAGTCCTAACAAATGCCACTCTTGATTTTCAAATCATCTAGATAAATTAACACTTCACTTCGTGAGTCGTGAATTTATCGATAATTTGGAAATCACTCGTGCCATTACTTATGAAAAAAGTCCTGTAAATCAAAATACCATACTATGGGCTATTATCTACTTAATAATTTATATTGTATAAAAATTACGTGAATTATATTAACAGAAAATGTTAAAGAAAGTTAAGATATGCTGAAAAGAGAGAAACAGAGTTCTTTGTCAATAGTAACTGTAGAGCATATGTGACTTCATTCTGGCGAATTTCGTTTGTGAAGGATATTACATCTGCTATTTGAAATTGATTTCCACTCAATTGATGCACTTCTGCATGATTTATCGCTTTCCCATTTCTCTCATCTCCTCACGTTATAAAAATGTACATGTTCATGTGCAACTCCAATTCACAGGACAGTAAATCCATGAAAAAAACGAATTTAAGAACCGAACCATTATATTTTTGAGAATTATGAACACATTCCTAGTTTAAAAGGTATAGGAATGTTTATTCATTTCTGAATACAAGTCCGGAATGTTTAAGGGGAGGCGGCTGCCAATAAGAGCTAACAGTAACTTACAATAAAAATGATATACTTATATCTAGGAATAGCTGAGATTTAAAAAAAGTGTTAAATAATTATACATTTAGCTTTAAGAATGACTTATGGAGCAGAAACGTGGATTATAGATATTTCCAAATTAAAGTAGAAATTGCAATCTACAGAAATTGATTTTTAAGAAGATATGCATGATACTCTTAATTAGAAAGGAACAGATTTATCCGAGAAAAATGAACTTTAAATGAAATAATTATACAATTTGTGGGAAATAAACAATTACAATGGTTTGGTTACGTGAAGAGGGTGGATGAAGATAGATTGTCAGGAGTTTGGATTTGATTCCAAATCAGAGGAAAAGAAGTGGGGGCCTAAGAAGACATGGATAGAGGGAATCATGAATTTTATGAAGGACGGGGGATTGTAGGATAGTGACTGAAAGTATAGAGATGAATGGAGCAAGAGAATAAAAAGTTAACATTGGACATAGGAAGATGTTGTATACATTAAAACATGTTAAATAAAAAAATAAAATAAAGGCTTTAAAAATGAATGTGTACTTTCTAGACATCTAACAATGTCTGAAATAATTTGTAAATAATTAAAGTTTGGCCATAACGTACAAATTCGTGTTCACTGATAAATATTTTTCTCGTACTGGATAATGAATAAGAAAGTGAAATTTAAACTATATGTTGTCGTCAATGTATATCGAAATCTGTCCTAGCAGATTACTGTTACTTGGGCCCATCATGGTTTACTAGAAAATAATTATAATCAATCCTTACAAGCTTTATTCCTTACAGTTATTTTAGGATTATACTTTACAGCTCTCCAAGCTTTTGAATATTTTGAGGCCCCATTTACAATTGCAGACTCAGTTCATGGTTCAACATTCTTTCTATTATTGTAACTGGAATGTTTTAAGTAGAGGAAGTGTCTGAATTGTAACTTAACAATAGTACAGAGGCCTACTTTATATTTGAACTATTGAATTAAATGTGAATTTTAAATAATGTTTTAATGAATCTGCTATATAGTGAGTAAAGTGTTCTAAATTGCATAGCCTCAAATAGGTTTTCAGAAAAACGAACTAATAAGATGGTTGTTTAGGAATTATTTATAAATTAATTCTACATCTCATTCGTAGTTGTAATTACTTAGAATTCCGCCACATCTTACAATCTACTTGTTTTTAACTTTCAAATTCCATATTATACTATATTTCTACTTTTGACTATGTATTTAGTTTTACTGATATTGGGTCATTTTCCCAGTTCTTATAACATGTAGGTTGGTTTTTAGTATGTCCTAAACTTTCGCCTAATAATCTCATATCATCAGCATTTACCAATGGCTTATTACAATATTTTGTCAAGTTGTTAGAGTAATTGGATGACAAAAGTTGAATGTGTAAATTGTTAAGATGTCAAAAATCTAAAGATATCCTTAATTAATACAATATCAGTTAATTAGAATCAGCAATGTATTTTTTAAGAGTTATATTTATTTCTCTTTACAGCCCACTACCTTTAATTAGTGTGATAAACTCTGAGTAATGTAACTGAAATGTTATTTACTAGAATTAATTTGTATTCCCAATAATTTTGTGATCTTTTCATTGATTTACAAGAAGTGCTAGAACTGCTCACAGCTTCCATACTTACACATTCTGCCACTGTGTTAAGTACGTAACAAAATATCGCAATCAGCAGTAGGTAAATTGATGACGATATAAAATTATTACGCGACAATGATGAATTACTATAAATCAATGTTTTTTTGATGTTCTATTAATATTCGTAAGGAACTGAGGATAGAAGGCATTATCAATAAAAATATATAAAAAAGTAGGCACATTTTCAAGATGTGTCGGAAAGCATGATACAAATATGAATGATAAAGTTTTATTAAATGTAAAATAGTACCTGATATCTCAGTCGTGTGGAAAGCAACGGGAACCTACCACACCTACAATTCCCTAGTAAAGCTGCAACCATAGCATGAAAATGCAATGATTGCAGTGAAGGACCTCCTTCGGGCAGAATTACTATGGATGGATCTCAGTCCTCCTTAATAATTTGCAGTGTTGTTTTATAGGAGGCCTTTCGATAACTTATGTATCATCCTCTAGCAGAAGTTTTGTTTTATAAGAGGCCTTTCGATAACTTATGTATCATCCTCTAGCAGAAGTTTTGTTTTATAGGAGGCCTTTCGATAACTTATGTATCATCCTCTAGCAGAAGTTTTGTTTTATAAGAGGCCTGTCGATAACTTATGTATCATCCTCTAGCAGAAGTTTTGTTTTATAGGAGGCCTTTCGATAACTTATGTATCATCCTCTAGCAGAAGTTTTGTTTTATAAGAGGCCTTTCGATAACTTATGTATCATCCTCTAGCAGAAGTTTTGTTTTATAGGAGGCCTTTCGATAACTTATGTATCATCTTCTAGCAGAAGTTTTGTTTTATAAGAGGCCTGTCGATAACTTATGTATCATCCTCTAGCAGAAGTTTTGTTTTATAAGAGGCATTTCGATAACTTATGTATCATCCTCTAGCAGAAGTTTTGTTTTATAGGAGGCCTTTCGATAACTTATGTATCATCTTCTAGCAGAAGTTTTGTTTTATAGGAGGCCTGTCGATAACTTATGTATCATCCTTTAGCAGAAGTTTTGTTTTATATGAGGCCTTTCGATAACTTATGTATCATCCTCTAGCAGAAGTTTTGTTTTATAGGAGGCCTTTCGATAACTTATGTATCATCTTCTAGCACAAGTTTTGTTTTATAAGAGGCCTGTCGATAACTTATGTATCATCCTCTAGCAGAAGTTTTGTTTTATAAGAGGCATTTCGATAACTTATGTATCATCCTCTAGCAGAAGTTTTGTTTTATAGGAGGCCTTTCGATAACTTATGTATCATCCTCTAGCAGAAGTTTTGTTTTATAGGAGGCCTGTCGATAACTTATGTATCATCCTCTAGCAGAAGTTTTGTTTTATATGAGGCCTTTCGATAACTTATGTATCATCCTCTAGCAGAAGTTTTGTTTTATAGGAGGCCTTTCGATAACTTATGTATCATCTTCTAGCAGAAGTTTTGTTTTATAAGAGGCCTGTCGATAACTTATGTATCATCCTCTAGCAGAAGTTTTGTTTTATAAGAGGCATTTCGATAACTTATGTATCATCCTCTAGCAGAAGTTTTGTTTTATAGGAGGCCTTTCGATAACTTATGTATCATCCTCTAGCAGAAGTTTTGTTTTATAGGAGGCCTTTCGATAACTTATGTATCATCCTCTAGCAGAAGTTTTGTTTTATAGGAGGCCTTTCGATAACTTATGTATCATCTTCTAGCAGAAGTTTTGTTTTATAAGAGGCCTGTCGATAACTTATGTTATCTAGCAGAAGATGATACATAAGTTATCCAAATGTCTCCTATAAAAGGACACTGCAAATTATTGAGGACGACTGATATATCAGGCACTATTTTACATTTAATAAAACATTAACACAGTAACCTCAACGGAGTTTCGTAATATATTTTAAAAACATTAAATATGAATGAGGTTTAGAAAGAATTTAAATAGAGGCTCAACCGTAGAAACGTTTGCAATTGTGCTTTACAAGACTCTTGTCATCTCTACTTCTTAAGAAAGGTATAAAAGCTGATATGTTTCAAATTATTCTTTATGGAAAATGTAACATGACTTGTTACTTTAAGGGAGAAGAAAAGAGTATTTGAGAAAATTATGACTTGAGTGAAGAGTGTTTCAAAATATAGTGCTTAGAATTTTTTTGGACCAAAGACACCCTCTTAAGGTGTCCAAATGATTCATCTGTTTAATAACGCGCATGAATGGATTAACGAGCTTCTCTCAATTCCTATGTACCTTAAGAGATTCATTGAACAGACTGGCGAACGGTGAAATTTACATAACAATAAGTTACATGATCTTAATGGGAAACCAGATTCGATAAGATCATCTGCCTCCAAAGCTGCTGTCTCTTCGTTGTGGTGGTGGGGTTTCTGCGATCTATCATCTTTCGGGCAATCCCGCTGGTAGCTTAGCTACTGCTAGGGCCTCTCTTTCCGCACTGATGAAGAGTGAGAGCACAGACAAATAGAAGCACCTGGTCCTCCAGTTTGGAAGTTGAATCGCAATCCTCGCTTCTATAAAAAATAATGTTAAAGAAAAAAGAGTTTTCGGATAATTTTGAAATCCACGATGGGTTGAAGCAAGGAGGAGCACTATCTCCTCTACTATTTATTTTGTACTAGAGCATGCCATAAAATATTTAGAGGATGAAGAAGGCCTACAACTCAATGGTATTAATAAGCTGTTAGTTTATGCTGATGATGTAGTAGCCTACTATTGTGCGATAGCGAAGAGATACTAAAGGCCAACCCGAACACACCATTGACTAACTCTAAGAAATTGAGACTGGAAATAAATATCAAGAAAACTATATATATGACCACACATAGAAATATTATATAATGGAAATGGACAGCTAATGACAAATGGGGAGATTTAGAGGAAGTGGCTGAATTTAAATACCTAGGAACAATAATCAAATAGGAATAAGATGCACAAAGAAATTAAACATGGGCTCAAATCTGGAAATGCGTGCTATTATGTGTTTCAGAGACTCTCGACGTCCCAACTCCTTTAAAAAAAACGTTAAATTGAAAATATATAAAACTATTATTCTACCAGTTATATTACATGGAAGCAAAACATGGACTCTTACTTTAAGAGAGGAAAGGGTATTACGAATATTTGAGAATACAGTTCTTAGGAAAATGTTTGGACCAAATAGAGATGAACAGACAGGTGAATGTAGAAGACTACATAACTGAACTACATGGTCTTTATAGAAAGCCAGATATATTAAGAAGAGTTAAGCCTCCGAGACTGAGATGGGCAGGACATGTGTCCCGAATGGGAATGAAAAAACATGCATGGAGGCTTCTTGTATAAAAACCAGTGGGAAAACGCCCAGTAGGCAGCCAAAGAATGAGATAGGAGAATAACATTAACTATGGTTTGAGGGAAGTGCATTGTACAGGGAATTACTGGAAAAACATTAGTTTATGTCCGCGCGGCCATGAACCTACGGCGGGTTTGATACTGCCAGTGAGTTAGTTAATGTTAGCCCTATTAAACAAGTCTGACTGATATAGGCCTATTAGTAGAGAATGACATCTCAAAAGCAGTCAAGATTGGTTTGAAATGTTTAAGGAGCCTAGGACAATAAGAACTATAGCGCCAAAGAAGAAGAAGAAGAAGAAGAAGAAGAAGAAGAAGCAGCAGATGATCAAAAAATGTAATAAGAACACTTAAATATTGTACACTGTAATTAGGAAGACATATCACACAAATAGGGATGAAATTTAGAAACTAAAAGCAGGAATACCAGAGGAAAAGCGCCCAATAGGTAGAACATGAATTTAGTGCAAGAATAACATTAACTTTCAATTCTTCTCTTATATCCTCATTCCTTATTCTATCAAGTATTTTACATCCTTTTACTTGTCTTAGGAACCGCATCTCTGCCGTCTGTATTCTATCTTTCTGTCTTTTCACTGGAGCCCAAGTTTCATATCCTTACAATATTGTGGGAACCGCCATAACATTATACAATCCGGCTGATTTCCATGAAGCTTCTCAGTAAGATAAATGTCTCCTGGAAGCGTTACGAGCGCTTCACAGGACAAGGAACAACATTAACAAAGTCACGAATTACAAACTGAAATGGATTGATCACATGCATGGAATGAGTAAAGAGGGATATCCATTGTTAGCAAGAAATTATCAGGCAAGAGAAAGACGTGATGTTGGAAGACCTAGAAGACGTTGGGCTGATGCATTATGAAGTCGGAACGAGCAATTGCCTAATCCCTGGAGTGATGATGATGATTAATATTAACCCATTATTTTATGGACGTTAATTATACAAGGATGTATGTAGAGCTCATGACCGCGCGGGCATGAATCTCCAACTATGATAGTACCAGTGAATTAATTATAAGGCATCTAGAGATCCAAGTTTATATCCTCCATAGACCCCCAGATAAATAATTTTCTAAAATATCGACAATTTAATATGTAGGACTATTCAAAAGTAATGTCCACCGCTGTGGTCTCGAGGTAGCGTGCTGTCTTGTTACGCAGCGGGCCCGGGTTCGATCCCCGGTCGGGCAGTTTTTCTGGGTGAGGTTTTTATCGTGGTTTTTCCTCACCTGTAAAACAAATGTCAGGAAAACTTTAAGGCCCAAATGGTCCCCGAAATTATATGGCCATCATCATCGTCCTTTTCATCATCATCCTTCAGCGGTATGGAAAGCAATGGGAAGCTACCACACCTACAATTCCTTAGTAAAGCTGCACGAATAGCATGAAAATGCTATGATTGCAGTAAAGGACATGCCTTCGGGCAGAATTACTATGGATGGATGGATTCAAAAAGAAGGAACAAACTCCAATAATTTATTTCTCCCAAAGTACAAAAAAATGGAAAAACAATTCCAATGTTCCTAGAGAGAGAATGGTTTGAAATTCCAATCATGGCCGCATTGACGCTGTTGCTTGAAGTTGCGATCATAGTTGCATTGGCGCTGTTACATAAGAGGAGCAGAAGATCAACTTCATCGCCCGTGGCCTCCCAGGTCACCAGACCTAACCCCGTGTGATTTTTATTTGTGGGGTTACGTAAAAGATCGTGTTTTATCCCCCCTATGCCTGACACTTAAAAATCTGTGACGTCGATATGTCGAAGCTGTGAATTCGATAACTAGGGACCACCTGATTCGTGTGTGGCAAGAAATGAGCCACCATTTTGGTATTTACGTATAATACATGGTGCTCATATTGAATGCATAAAATAGTGACATTTGAACATTTATCTTTACAGGAACGCTAGTAATGTGTTTATATTTTTTGGAAAAAATAAATGTTTGAAGTCTGTTCCTTCTTTTTACACGCTTTATAATAGCTTAACCTGTATCTATCTATCTATCTATGTAACGGAATCTTTCAACGCGATTTTCACCCACTTAGAAACATTGGATCGACTTGAAACTTTGTATACTTGTAAAAGACCCGTGACAATATACTAATTTCATATTTTAGTTTCTAAAATCCAGGCCAGAATCATGAGAAAGTAAAAAAAAAAAAGTGTCTTTGTATCTATGTAACGGTGTCTTTGAACACGATTTTCACCCACTTAGAAACATTGGATCGACTTGAAATTTTGTATGCCTGTAAAGGACCCGTGACAATACAATATTTTCATATTTTGTTTCTAAAATCCTGGGCAGAATCATCAGAAAATCAAAAAATGAAAACTGGTATAATAGGTTGCGGACTTGTCGACATTTTAGTCAATCGTTCTAAGAGCTCAGTTGGTAGAGCGGTGAACTCTAGTGGTTTGTAATTTCAGTAACCCATAGGTCGCTAGTTCAAATCCGGCTGGGATGGTTTTTTTTAGAAGAGTATTACTTTAGCTCATACTACAATAGTATCGAATTTAAAGATATTTACATTTTTATCTTATTCTGTAAAATATTAAAACTAAAAACTAAAAAATAAATAATAGTTTTAAAAAACTAAAACAACACGCTTTATTAGAAAACTGAACTAAAAAAATGAAAAATAATTTTAATTTCCAAAACGCTTAGGATAAATAATTTTACCATCAAAAGCGTGGGGTGCTTTTTATGATGTTTACATTTTATTCTAAGATACTTTACTTTTACCAATATCTGTTTATTATCAAATATATTAATTGATAAAGAGCACCCCACGCTTTTTATGGTAAAATTATTTATCCCAAGCGTTTTGGAAATTAAAATTATTTTTCATTTTTTTAGTTCAGTATTCTAATAAAGCGTGTTTTAGTTTTTTAAAACTTATTTATTTGAATAGTTCTGTATTACCTGGGCACATACTTATTCAAATATTTGTTAAAATATGTGGGCTGTCAAGTTCTTAGATATTATATTTTCATCAATTATTATTGACACAGACCAACTCCTTTCAAAAAGCGTTAAGCTGAAAATATATAAAACTATTATTCTACCAGTTATATTATATGGATGTGAAACATGGACTCTTACTTTAAGGGAGGAAAGGAGGTTAAGAGTATTTGAGAATAAAGTTCTTAGGAAAATTTTTGGACCAAAGAGAGATGAACAGACATGTGAATGGAGAAGACTACATAACAATGAACTACATGGTCTTTATAGGAAGCCAGATATAATAAGAACAGTTAAGTCCCGTAGACTGCGATGGGCAGGACATGTTGCGCGTATGGGGAATGAAAGACGTGCATGGAAACTTCTTGTAGGAAAGCCAGAAGGAAAACGCCCAGTTGGTAGACCAAGAATGAGGTGGGAGAACAACATTAACTATGATTTGAGGGAAGTAGATTATACAGGGAATGATTGGAAAGCATTAGCTCAGGATAGGGATGTATGGAGAGCTTATGTCCGTGCGGCCATGAACCTACGGGTTCGATAGTGCCAGTGAGTAAGTAAGTAAGTAAGTAAGTATTATTGACACAGAAATGTGCTTAGTTTCCGTCAGGGAGAATTCTACTTATTATTTTTTGGAGTGTGTTTGTTGTGGTTACAAATGTATAGCTTTTAGCTAAGAACTGTGTAGGATTACATTGTACTTAGTTGTGGCAGATGTTTTGGTGTGGAATGAGATCTAATTTAGCAAGTGGATCATTTTGTCAACTTCTCAGAGTTTGTCTTTATACGAGATTCTGGTTCCAAACGTCTGTAGTAACAGTACATGATACAAGTTAGTTTTACGCTCTGGTTATTTAATCATATTACTGTACTTCCTTGTATTTAATTCTCATGTAACCACTAAGGGATAATAACTTCCCATAACTTTCATTTGTTGTGATTATACAGGTGGAAGTAATATAAGTGCGCAGGTTTTATACAAGAACTCCATAAGCTAAACATAATCGAAATGCATTATACAATTTTCGGATTCTATGCCACCGGACCACCTACATAAAATCAAATAAAAAACGGAAAAACACAATGTATTGTTGCCGTTTGTGAATAATTAGACCTACCTATGATAAATAGATATATATATATATATATATATATTTATTTACACATACACGGTGTGTTGATTTAAAAAAAAGTGTGAGAACTAATTTAAAATGAAGTGAGAAGTTGAGATCAAAGTAATGTAGCAACACCTTATTTACAATGTGAAATATGTATTAGTCATTGATCAGACAGTGTAGCCAATTGATCAAAAATACCGCTAAGAAACAAGCGAATGTCGAACGAGGCTGGTGTACACTAACACGCACATTTTCTCACCAAACGTGCCCAAATTAACACTAACTTGTCCATTTTCTCACACTAACTTTCCCACTAATGTAGGAGGGCTTCTGATGTAGAATCCCCTTATGTGTAAGTGAACATGTTAGCAATTTGCTCTAGCGGGAAAGTGTACTATCACATTGGCCAACATAACGCTAGAACTCACTTGTTGTCCGATCGAATATTCACAGGTGGTATCGTGGCATAGAATAGCCTGAAATTTGGTTTAAAGGTATGGTTTTCAAAACAATATATACACAGAAATTTATTGTCGCTTTACTTTATAATGAATACTAGTATTAATCTGATTTTCACATGGTACATATGGGTTATGAAATGAATCAAATTTCAGTATCTTTTTATCTCGTGGTTTGTTTTGGCATGAATTAAATTAAAGTAAACCCAATAAAAATAAACATTTTGATTGGTATTCTTCATCACCATTATCCTCTTATCGTGTCTCCCTTTCGGAAGGTCGATTCAATTTCTATGCAAGCGAAATTGACAATAATGTTAGAGAAGTGTATTGTGTATTTTTATGATTAATATGCCATATTAAAGGAAAAAAGTTGTTCCATCCCATACCCCTTATGTATTGTCTGAAAATCGGCCCGCTACGCCCTGTCGCGTCGTTATGAAGTAATGCTCCAATAAATAGACTGTAATGCGTATAATGTTTTAGAGAACCGTAGTTCTACCCACATACTAAAGTAGATTTCTTCACATTTTCCACAATGATTTGATGCATAAAAACCAGTGCACTAATATTAGCCTGTACATCTTTACAATAATTGTCATCAGGACAAATTCAGGTATTGGATAGTTATAGCTTATTCCTGTGAATCACAAGGTGTTCCTGATCCCTTGGTGTTCTTTGGTCTCATACTTCAAAAGTATGAATATTGAAGAAAGTTATTGATCTTCCTGCGTACACATTCTTTGTTATTATAATGCATAATACAGAAAACGATTTATAATTCTCTATACACTGTTTAAGGACTAAATTAATGGTCGTTTTAGGAAAATCGCCCATAAGGTCGAAAATAAAAATAGAAAATAAAAATCTATTACAAGTGTTAAATTTTAATTACCTAGGTTCTGAACATTGTCTTATGGATATGGAATATGAAGTTGTTTTTTTTTTTATGCCCCTCGTTGTGGAGACATTTAAAGTTGGGTTTCTCGGTGAGATATCCGAAGTTGAAGATTTGTGATATAATTTAAACCACTTTAAATCTGCCACGGCACTAATAACTCTCTTCAGGGGAATGAGGAAATGTTTCTTACACAAATAACAACACTTTATTAACAGTTGAACGATAAGTTAGTTTATTTAAAACTCTCACTTTGGTCAAGATGAATCTTGTAATTTAAAAGTTCCAAAAGATTCCGGCTTAGGTTGATATTTTTCACTTCTAGAAGATTACCATTTTATGTATTTAATGGATGACGAATGCTAACGGTCAATCCAGTCATTATTATTCATTATTTTCACTTAGAAACTGTTTTTCACCAAGATGGATGACTATTATATCACTATATAATCTTTCATACTTTTAACACTATTTCTTTCAACCAACATCAATAAAATAAACAATTATTTCCTTATTCTTTAAGGAGCAGTCGCTGAACATGACCGACCATCTTCAAGTATTGTAGCCATCTTCTTATTATGTAATAACCTCTAGGTTCTGATTGGTCCAACAGAAAAGGAAGGAGTATTTTCAAGCTAACTTCTATCCTCTTCGTCCAATCCCATTTATTTCTTTATAAAATTATCAATTTGAATATTTGAAGTATTTTACATACTGCATCAGTTATAAAAACATCTAACTGTATTAACAGTTTATATTGACCAGTTATTTTTTTTTATATACTTATAAAAAAATTTGAATTCTATAAATAAATCTGATGTCCATTCTTCATATAAATAAATATAATTATAAACAAAACAAAAACCCTTATTATTTTTATATGGGGATAAATATCCGGTTTTAAATTGCCCCTGATTTATTTTAATCTTAGCTACAACTAAGTGTGAGGCTAAATTAAAATAAATCACTTTCCCCAAATATCAAGTTTCTTTCTATACAAGATTCATCTGTATTAGAATCAATACAATGTAATACATCACAATTATAATAAATACATGTTACATAAAGAAATAGAAGTATTAATTTTACAAAATTTACATACAATATTTTAAATACACTTTGAACTATTTGAAGTCACCAGCTACAACTAATTAATAGGAGTCTGAAATGGTTTCAAAAGTTCTTTGGAATATTTTCCAATTTCTTTTCTAGTATCTATTTCTCTTAGCTCATATGTGGTATCATTAAAATTTTTAAATATTTCATAGGGACCTTTATACAATAGGTTCATCCTATGATATTGTTTCTTTAAAGCATTGGATAATGAAATATCCCTTATGAGAACTTTGTCTCCAACTTTGGGATTCCACTTCCTTTTATGTCTTTTAACTTTATTGTTGCGCTTTTCTGCGCGACATTCTAACCTTTCAATAACTCTTTTACATATTTCCTCGGATGTCTCCGGGATTTGACTTTTATCAATGATAGGTAATGGTAAATTAGCAATTAACCTGTCAGGTTGTTTACCTGTCATTAGGAATATGGGTGCTTCCCCAGTATTGACATTAATTGAATGATTCATAACATTCTCTATGACACTGATATGTTTAAACCAGTCAGAATGTTTATGATGGGTCAAAACTCTTAAACTTGTAGTAATTTCCCTATTAACTCTCTCACAGGGATTACTTTTTTGGGTGATATTTACTACAATGGTACAATTTAATTCCTATCGCAGTAAGTTTATCTTTAAACTTAGGACTTGAGAACACTGAAGCATTATCACTAAGTAGTGCATCAATAGGTCCATAATTAGGTAAATAATCTCTCACAATTTTACCTAGGCAAGCTCTGCTATTTACACTTCTTAATGGATATATTTTTACAAATTTTGAGAATACATCAGATAATACAAGAATATGCTTGTAACCAAATTGTGTAGTAGGCATTTCTCCATGAGTATCCATTACTACTAAGCTATTTACTTTGTTCCTTAATATGTTTTGTGGAACTATATCATATTTTACGTTCATACATTTGGCTTTTTGACAAGTTATGCATGAAGAAGTAAACTTTCTCAACTTTTTATCTAAATGTTTAACATAAAAAAATTCACTTATGTTGAGAGCTAATTTTTCACAACCTGCATGATTTAAGCCGACATGAAAAGTTCTAAATAGTGGAACTTCCATATTATTAGGAATTATAACTTTCCATTTTTTCACATTTCTCCCATGTAATTTGTAAAGAATGTCATCCTTTATACCGATTTTCTTATTACAATCAATTCCATTTTTGTCATCATTATTTATATCTCTCGCACTATACTTCAATCGTTGTAACTCTATATCAGATTTTTGATGCTCAACAATGTTTTTCATCAACAATGAAAATCCTTTGTCTCTATACAGTTTTACATTAAACATTACTACTTCGTGTTTAGGAGTATGTACAGTTTCAGGTATTTTCCCAACACTTTTCAATCTAGACAGGAGGTCAGCAAACACATTCTGTTCTCCTTCTATGTGTTTTATTTCAATATCATAGGAAATTATTTCCATGATCATCCTACTCAGTTTATTATTGGATAATCTACATTTACTTATAAAACTTAGTGAAATGTGGTCACTATGAACAATAACTTTGTTTTTATAAACATAAATTCATATACTTTTCCATTATGTAAAAATGCTGTATAGGGCCGAACTTTGGGGTCTAGTTCTATCTGCCAAAATGAAGAAGTTAAATCAATAGAACTAATAAATCTACCTGTTTTCATATTTGCTATAGATGCTTCAATTGTCTCGGGCCTATAATTATCCCGGACAGTGAAAGAATTAGTCCTACGACTGTCTAAACACAGGCGAATTTTGCCATTAGGTTTTAACACCCAGCAAATATGGTTGGCGTAAGGAGAATCAGATTTCTGTATTATTCCTTGCATTAACATGTCATCTATCATTTGATCTGCCTGCTCTCTGATGGCAATAGGGATGGGTCTACTTTTAATATTTATAGGTGGATGTTCCATCACTTTAAAGGAATATTTAAAACAGTTGCACAATCCCGGCTTCGAAGAAAAAGAACTCTTATTTTTCATTAAGATGTCATACAACATGCCTTTCTGTTCATTGTTTATGCCATGAGTGTCTTTAACTTTTTCCTTTATCATTTCACAGATGTCTTTTTCAAGTTCGTCACTCACACAATATAATAGAGGAATTTCATCATACTCAGTATTGCAAGAGACACATTCTAAATCACAACATTTACATGCGACATTATCGTCAGCACAACCATTTTCATTATTAAGGCTTTCTTCGCCCTCGACACTTTTGTCGGAAGTACAATTAACTGCAATATTATCTTGCATTTGGCATCCACGGCCATTCACCAATTCCCTCTCCTCATGAACAACAATATTCTCTATAAAAATGTGTTCTTCAGCAATGTCACTCTCCTTCTTACTTAGATTCTTATTCTCCTCATATTCATTATCAAATGGGATGACGACTCTCACATTATCTTCATTATACAAGGAAATATTCTTACACTCAAAATTTATTATGGCATTATATTGCTCCAACAGGTCGCAGCCTATTAACATATCACAAGACAAGTATGGAGAAATTAAACATATTGCACTGAAGTAATATCCTCCGATACGTAAATCTAGAAGGCACTGTAGCTTAATTGGCAGTTTCTTCTTGCCTATCGCAAGAGTACAATACACTCCACATATTCTTACAGTCATTATCTTATTCCCTTTGTTGACTAAGAAATTATAAAATTTCTGATCTATTGTTGTGTTTGAGCAGCCACTATCCGCTATGCAAGTAACATCATTGTTAAAAATATTTACTTTAATTTTGGGTGGTCGTCCTATGACATTTAATTCTTTATTAGTAACAGGCATAGCATCCTGATTCTTAGAAACATTCAAATGATTATTCAATATTATGCTATCTCGCTGTCTTGAGGTACATAACTTACTATCTCCTCTCATATTTGCTGGTACGATTTCTAAATTTTGAAACCTATCGAAGCATCTATTTTGGACCCCTAAGTTCATAACGATTGAGGTACATTGCGGAGTCTTTAATGTACCTTCTATGCGTTTAAAGCATGAGGTATCCTGTGATTTACTTCGTGGTCATTTTCATTACTAGGTATATCTTGACTTTGGTTGTGAATAGTTACAGAGTCTATTCTATTTTGCTCTGTCCTATCACTAGTTTCATTAATTTGACAATTTTGTTGTCGTTGGAAATACCCTTTATTTTCATTACCATAGGCATTCCTTCTTCTTTTTACCTCTACAGGGAGAAGTCCAATACCTATTTCTATTTTCTCCTACTCTGTTAACATCCATATAATTAATTTGTCTGTCATTCCTATTTTCATTACGTTTGAACCATCCATTCTGGTTATTGTTACTATAATTATTAGTCATCCTATTTTTATTTGGGCTGTTTCTATTTTGAACAAACCTATTATTATTGTTGCCCTGTTTGAAACTTCTTTCTCTATTCTCATTATGATATTCATCATTTCTTTTAGTTACAAAATTACCTTTCTTATTATAGGGCTCTGCCCCTTCCCCAAATAAATTTCTTTTACTACATTTATCTACTTCTCTTTTATTCTCTAGTAGAGCTAACAACTCTAACATTTTCAGATACATTTTGTGGTCTGGCTACTATCAAATGATATCTAATCTCATCTGGGAAGTGGTGCGATAACATAGAAATTAAAGTTCTCTCATCTATTGGAGGCTGTAACAATGATGCCATTTTTGCCTTCTCCAAGAAATAATTAAGATAACCTTGTTTACCATTGTTGGAGAATTTTCCACTAGTTAGGTCTAACCTTAGTTTGTTTTGTCTTTCTGGTCCCCAGTAGTAACCTAAGAAAGCATTTTTAAATGTTTGATAAGTCATTGAATCATGGCAAGCTATCTTAAACCAAGACTCTGCATTGTCTTTTAAACTTTTTCTTATGAAGAACATTCTGAACTTGTCTTCTATTCCTTTGATTTCGAAGTATTCTTCAATTTCCCTAATGAAATCAGTAGGGCTTTGGCCTACAGTATCACCAAAATTAGGTAAGTTAATTTCCCCTAAAAGATTAGCAGGAATTTTACATACATTTTTACTACTACTACTAGAAGGAGGATCATTATTAACATTACTAGAATGTCCTGACATAACCTCAATCTCCTTTTCACTATTTTTTGACACATATTTGTTTTCAAGTTCGACAATCTTAGTTATCCATCCTTCAACTTGTTCTTTTATAATAATTACTTCATTTGATATCTTTGATTGAAGTTCTTCATTACCTAAGATAACACTTTCTTCGGAAATTTTTAGTCTATCTTCGACTTTAGTTCCTAATTCTTCGATTTTATCTTGGCAACTTTGCCTTACCTCAATCAAAGATGTTTCTATTTGATTATGAGTTTCATCAATCTTTTCATTACATTTTTCTATCTCATTTTTACAATCTTTGGCTATATTTACTATTCTCTTTTCCAGTTTAGAATTGTTTTGTTTGCATTCTAACCTAATGCTTTCTAATTTTTCATCTAGTTTTAAGTTATTTTCTTTAATTTCTTTCTTTATATCTTTACTGAGATTGGAAATATTTGTATCAATTTTATTGCTAAGGTAGTTACATTAGCTTCTAATTTACTACTGAGAATGAATTGTCATTCCTAATTTCTTTTAATTCATCACTATTCTTTTCTAATTTATTACTGAGATTTGAATTGTCATTCCTAATTTCTTTTAATTCATCACTATTCTTTTCTAATTTATTACTGAGATTTGAAATATTATTACTGAGATTTGAATTGTCATTCCTAATTTCCTTTAATTCTGCACTATTCTTTTCCAGTTTATTATTAATATCAGAAATGTTATTTATTAATAATGCTACCCAAGAAGGTGTATCATTAGTTTGATTATTTTCATTGTTACACAAAATTAAATTTTCTTGGCCTTCACTAATTTGTTCGTTTTCAATATTAACAGTTTTACAAGTTATATTTTCGTTATTGGCCATTGTTGGGTATTTTAATATTTCTTATTTCTTAAAAGCATTAATTGTTATTATCACTAATTCACTTTTCACATATAAATTTTAACTGTACTCACTTTTGAAGATTTTTATTACTTTCCTCATTCTCGTGGTCCTTGGTTCGATTCAGGTTTACATGTCCCTGGTTCGATTCCCATTCGAGCCCTCGTTGATGCGCCATTTGAAGTTGTTTTTTTTTTTATGCCCCTCGTTGTGGAGACATTTAAAGTTGGGTTTCTCGGTGAGATATCCGAAGTTGAAGATTTGTGATATAATTTAAACCACTTTAAATCTGCGCCACGGCACTAATAACTCTCTTCAGGGGAATGAGGAAATGTTTCTTACACAAATAACAACACTTTATTAACAGTTGAACGATAAGTTAGTTTATTTAAAACTCTCACTTTGGTCAAGATGAATCTTGTAATTTAAAAGTTCCAAAAGATTCCGGCTTCGGTTGATATTTTTCACTTCTAGAAGATTACCATTTTATGTATTTAATGGATGACGAATGCTAACGGTCAATCCAGTCATTATTATTCATTATTTTCACTTAGAAACTGTTTTTCACCAAGATGGATGACTATTATATCACTATATAATCTTTCATGCTTTTAAACACTATTTCTTTCAACCAACATCAATAAAATAAACAATTATTTCCTTATTCTTTAAGGAGCAGTCGCCGAACATGACCGACCATCTTCAAGTATTGTAGCCATCTTCTTATTATGTAATAACCTCTAGGTTCTGATTGGTCCAACAGAAAAGGAAGGAGTATTTTCAAGCTAACTTCTATCCTCTTCGTCCAATCCCATTTATTTCTTTATAAAATTATCAATTTGAATATTTGAAGTATTTTACATACTGCATCAGTTATAAAAACATCTAACTGTATTAACAGTTTATATTGACTGGTTATTTTTTGTTTATATACTTATAAAAAAATTTGAATTCTATAAATCAATCTGATGTCCATTCTTCATATAAATAAATATTATTATAAACAAAACAAAAACCCTTATTATTATTATATGGGGATAAATATCCGGTTTTAAATAATACACTGTATAGACAATAAATTATCAAAATTTCAAATTATATGTGGCACCATGCATATTAAAATGAAACATAAAACAAAGAAGGATACAAGATTGAAGTTCTACAAAACAATCGCGGTACCGGGATTTTTATACGCTAGTGAGTCCTGGGTAACAAATAAGAGGAGTTAGAGTAGAATACAAAGTGCAGAAATTACTTTTCTAAAAAGGGTCAAAGGATGCACAAAATTGGACCACATAAGAAATGAAGAAATAAGAATCAATAAATTATATAATTCAAGAACAACCGCGTCAGCTGGAAAGAGCATGTTCAGAGAATGGAAGAAACAAGATTGCCCAAGATCATTATAAACCGAAGGGATTAAGGGATGTAGGAAGACCAAGGAAGAGATGGAAGGAACGATTCTAAATTCGGTACACGCGAGTCGCATAAACCTTGAAGTGAAGATGATGTATATATATATATATATATATATATATATATATGTTATAATTAAATGTTTAACATTTAGCAATGTACTCTGTCTTCACTGCCATCTAGTAGTTGACTATAACAAGTAAGCAAATTGAAGAGAATATATTTTTTACTTTATAGCAGTGACGCTTTATCGATGTTATAATTAATTGTTTAACATTGCGCAATGCAAGCTTAATATGGTATGATAAGAAAAATAAATGCCTGGACGGGATTCGAACCTTAATCTCGGAGTCTGTACCTCAGCGTGATATCCATTATACTACCAGGCGAATCCAATTCAAACACTTATTTTTCTTATATGTGTATTATATTCTCCATTATTACTAGATGTCGCGAGAACTCTGTCTTCACTGCCATCTAGTAGCTGACTATAACAAGTAGGCAAATTAAAGAGAATATATTTTTACTTTATAGCAGTGACGCTTTATCGATGTTATAATTAAATGTTTAACATTGAGCAATGTAAGCTTAATATGGTATGATAAGAAAAATAAATGTCTGGACGGGATTCGAACCCGGATCTCTGAGTCTTTACCTCAGCGTGATATCCATTACACTACCAGGCGAATCCAATTCGCATACAGCCTGTATATATATATATATATATGCTGTATGCTTTTCATTGCTTTAATCTGATTTCACTAGTGTACATGATTCGCTTCCATATCGTACGATTGGTCGTTTGCTATAATGTAATAATAATAATATAATAATAATAGCTTTATTTTACCTGGCAGAGTTAAGGCCTTAAGGCCTTGTCTACCACTCAACCAGATAATGTACAGGTATGTCTTTGAACTAAGGATCATTGAACTATTGTATCCATGATGGCCATAATGTAGTTCACAGTAATATTTTATATTGAATGTCTAAGGGTCGGTTTCGCCAACAGAGGTAACTGTATTACCGCCAGTTTAAGCTATGCATTATAAACGGGGAAAACTGGCGTAATACAGTTACCTCTGTTGGTGAAACCGACCTTAAATCTGCTAATCGATACTTCTAAAATGCGTTGTAAAACACTGTTGACGTTATGTAATAAAATGTTAAAATATTTTAATACGTACCTGATATATCGGTCGTCTTCAACTAAATTAAATTTCTGCTTAAGAAACTTCGCCAAGTGGTTAAAGTTCTGTAGACCAAATTAAATTCAGAAGATGGATCATGATTCTAAAAGACCTTCATTTTTACACTCTTTATATTAGCTTGACCTGTATCTATGTAACGGAATCTTTCAACGCGATTTTCACCCACACAAAATCATTGGATCGACTTGAAACATGTAACGGACCAATGACAATACAATAATTTCATAATTTTGTTCTCAAATCCTGGCGAGAAGCATCAGAAAAAAAAAGGAACTGTGTAATTATGTAACGGAATCTTTCAACACGATTTTCACCCACTTAATATCATTGGAACGACTTGAAACTTTGTATACTTCTAAAGGACCAACAACAATACAATAATTTTATAAATTGTTTTCCAAAAATCCTGGCCAGAAATATCAGAAAATCAAAAAAAGTGTTTGTGTAATTATGTAACGGAAACTTTCAACACGATTTTCACCCACTTAAAATTATTGGATCAAATTGAAACTTTGTATACTTGTAAGGACCAATGACAATAAATTTTTTTTTTTCTAAAATACTGGCCAGAATCAGCAGAAAATAAAAATAATAAAAACCGGTATAATAGGTTCCAGATTTATCAACGTCTTACTCAATCGTTGTAAGAGCTCAGTTGGTTGAGCGGTGGAATGTAGTGCTATATAATTTCTGTAATCCATAGGTCGCTGGTTCAAATCCGGCACGCAGGTTTTTTTAGTAGAGTACTACTTTCAGCTCATACTACAATAGTATCGAATTTAAATATATTTACATGTTTATCTTATTCTGTAAAATATTAAAACTAAAAAATAAAAAAAATAAAAGTTTGAAAAACTAAAACAACACGCTTTATTAGAAAAGGAACTAAAAAATGAAAAATAATTTTAGTTTCCAACACGCTTGGGATAAAATTAAAGTGGTCAACAAAAAAATCACCTCCAACACATCTAGAATAAAACTAGAGTTATCTACAAAAAAACAATTTTACCATAAAAATCGTGGAGTTCTCTATATCAATTGATATATTTGATAAAAATATATTGGTAAAAGTAAAGTCTCTAAGAAGAAAATGTAAAAACCATAAAAAGCACCCCAAGCTTTTGATGCCAATTTTTTTTTTGTAGATAACTCTACTTACATTCTAGATGTGTTGAGATGATTTTTATGTTGATCATTTGTGCCTTTAAAACCACGCTAACTGCTACCATAATTTGCACCGGCGCAACCACGTCCAATGCTACCAGAAATTGCACCGCGTGTGGGTGCTGGATCCAACCGTTATTGTTGATAACTATTTTGATTGGAAAACATAGATTGTCCAAATTGTGACATCCTTGCCCGGGCCCATAGAGGCAATGAGGAATACAGCTTTCTTTACTCAATTCTCCCCATATGTAATGTTTACTGACTTATAAAATACAATCGTGAAAGCTTTGGGTAAGGAACTATACCCGCTTGAAAGCTTTTGGAATTTGACTTAGACATGTGAGTAATGCTAACTACTGAATGAATAGGCCTCAGTAAAAAATACAACTAAAGCTTTTAATGCGAGTCAAAATTTAGACAGATATCATATTAAGATAAATAAATAAATATTCGCTTTACAAAGAAAATAAATCATAGTTGATCATCTATACAAAAAGAAAATATGATATAAATCAACTTACATACACACATACGTGATCAATCACTCAAGTCCAGCCTCGGGTTGGGGGAAATACTGTCCTGGCGTCCCCACCCTGGCTCACTGGACTAAACAAACATAACCAGCTCTCATGAGCTTTTCCGACCAGACTCCAACGGTGACTACGTAGATGATCCTTCGATGTTACAATACACAGCTATTTACGAGAGTTCACAGGGAGAGGGGGGAGTGCGCGATAGCACAGGGTGCACACTAGGAAAGGAAGGGATAGATAGGAAAGCATTTGGCACTGTTCATAAAGATGGCACTCGAGATGGAGACGCGATGACGTATAATTTGCGCAGTAAGACGTAATTCCTGTATCGAAATGTCCATTTCGGTACAGATCACTTTAATTTTATCCCAAGCTTGTTGGAAATTAAAATTATTTTAAATTTTTTAGTTCGGTTTTCTAATAAAGCGTGTTGTTTTTGTTTCTTTAACTATTATTTATTTTAACTAATTGACGACGTTTCTTAAACTGAAATTTAATTTAGGTGAGGTCCACTGATGCATTAGGTACTTATTTCAATATTTTACCATTTTATTAATTCTGTTAACTTAGTTAATTTGTATACATCTAAATACTTTAATTATTTTATTTTAATAGCTTAATATGTAATTTTCATTTTAACGTATGTTTATAGTAATAATAATAATAATAATAATAATAATAATGTATTATTATTATTATTATTATTAATATTGTGTATTCTTTTATGGAATATACTTGAACACGAATTTCTCCTCTTTCAATGGTAAACAGAAATATTTTCATATTAAGTTTATTGTGTATGTCGATTGCTAGACCACGCGGCTATTCCGACTGGAACTTCAGGTTTGGATTCTGGTGTTTTCATAGGGGTATTGATGACGGGCCACTCAAGGATTTTTCGGGTTTTTCTGGGGTTCTCTTGTTTCCCCAATTTCATCACACTCTCCACTCCTCTTCCCTCCACCGTAACATTATTTCATCTTCATTCATTAATTGTATATATCCTTTTACTACATCTCTCGTTGAGTAAAATGTAGAAAACCACAGGTGTTTATAACATGTAGATGTGGTTACCTAATGGGCCACAATATGGCAGAATAAGACCAAAGGTAGGAATATGGCTCCTCCCCAAGATCTTAGGCCCAGCTCAAATAAATGGCATGAGTCATGTGTGTGAATGCTTGATGTGTGTCGAATCAGGAACACCATAACATATTACATATTACTGTAGAGTAGAGTTCAGCCTTGCGTGATGGCCGTCTTCAGCCCACAATAGTCATTCATTTCAATAGACGCCGAATCGACCACAAAGCCATGGTGCCACCAAAAGATTTAGGTCTGTCTAAAAATCCTGACCCCATCATTATATATTTTTGACAATACATTATTCCACTCTTTCAACGCAGATACAATAAGATTTCATGGTCCTGAGTCATCTTTCAGCGAGGTTTATTTTCCGCGATTTTTTATGCGAATAATTCGTTAAAACTCACTTCCACAGCTTCAACGTTTTCGAAATTCCACGCAATAAATGATCGAATCAGATGATAATATGAAGGGTCATGATCAAGGCTATATGCTGGGTGTGATAGCAATTCGATTCGACCAAATTCCTCAATTTTTTGAATGGTTGTACATGCAATATGGGTCCGGCCGGGTTTGAACCCGTGACCCTCAAAATTTCATTAACTTGTTCCAGTTATTGAGAATAAAGATCCTCATCAACTGCACACCTATTTGGAACAATCTCCCAGTGAATCGTACTTCCAAAGTTCTACCAGACACAACATTATTTTAAATCCGACATTAATTAATGAGGCAACCTAAAATACGAGTTACTAGGGCCCATTTTGAGTGCTTCATTCATCCCTGTCAAATGTCTTCCTTCTCCACCCTCTTTTTTCCTCCTGCTTCAATCTTATTCCGTTTATCAGCAATATACTTTTTACAGGATAGGATTGTCAAACCCCCACCTGGAGGAACAGGACTCAAATGCATGTCCCCGGAGTCACGGTAACCTGGATATACTCCAAGACACTGCTTTTAGATTCGTTTTTATATGCTAAATTTAACTACGTATACAAAAGATGAAGTCGCTTACACAATGACATACATACATATGTGAAGGATAAGAGAGAGAATATTTTAAATGTTTTCTATTTATGTATGAGTATAGGTGTTTGTGGGTGTGTAAATACTGTGGATGTGTATGTATCTGTTTATTTATGCATATATTGTTCTTTAATCGTGGAGCAGTATTATACACAAAGAGTCGAAGAGTCCCATCTGAAATGTCATTGAAAAATTATTTATTTTTTCGAAAAAAGTTAATACATTTCCAATACTATCATATAAATCTGCGTCTATAATTCAGGACCCCTTTTTCAAATCTTACGAACTGCAAAATTTGAAAAATTGAGATTTTGATAATGTATTCATAAGGGATACCATTAAATTGTCAGCATCATTGTTAAAAAAAAAAGAGGCAAAATATGAAATGGTTTGATGAGGAATGTGCCGACATTATAAAGAAAAGAAAGCTAGCAAAAATGGAATTCTTACACGAGCCAAATGAGGTAAACTGAGAGCAATTGGGTAGTATTAGACGGGAAACCACCAAGTTACTAAAGAGTGAAAAGAGGGAATATTTGAGAGAGAAGATTAATGATCTTGAAATGAACGCAAAAAATAGGAACATTAGAGCATTATATCACGGAATTAGTATAGAGAAGAAAGGGTTTCAGGCTAGAACAAACATAATTCGGAATGAAAATGGGGATATGATTGCACATCCCAGGAGTATATTAAATAGATGGAAAAGTTACTTTAATCAGCTATTAAATGTACATACAGAGCAGGACACTTACTTACTTACTTTACTTATTCACTGGCACTATCGAACCCGAAAGTTCATGGCCGCGCGGACATAAGCTCTCCATACATCCATATCCTGAGCGAATGCTTTCCAATCATTCCCTGTATAATCTGCTTCCCTCAAATCATAGTTAATGTTGTTCTCTCACCTCATTCTTGGTCTACCAACTGGGCGTTTTCCTTCTGGCTTTCCTACAAGAAGCTTCCATGCACGTCTTCCATTCCCCATACGCGCAACATGTCCTGCCCATCGCAGTCTACGAGACTTAACTGTTCTTATTATATCTGGCTTCCTATAAAGACCATGTAGTTCATTGTTATGTAGTCTTCTCCATTCACCTGTCTGTTCATCTCTCTTTGGTCCAAAAATTTTCCTAAGAACTTTATTCTCAAATACTCGTAATCTCCTTTCCTCCCTTAAAGTAAGAGTCCATGTTTCGCACCCATATAATGTAACTGGTAGAATAATAGTTTTATATATTTTCAGCTTAACGTTTTTTGAAAGGAGTTGGGACATCAAAAGTCTCTGCAATGCATAATAGCATGCATTTCCAGAATTGAGCCTATGTTTAATTTCTTTGTGCATCTCATTCCTATTTGTGATTATTGTTCCTAGGTATTTGAATTCAGCCACTTCCTCAAAATTTCCCTCATTTGTCATTAGCTGTCCATTTCCATTATATAATGAATTTCTACGTGTGACCATATATTTAGTTTTACTGATATTTACTTCCAGTCCTAATTTCTTAGTGTTACTCAATAGTGTGTGCGTGTTGGCCTTTAGTATCTCCTCGCTATCGGCCAGTAGTACTACATCATCAGCATAAACTAACAGCTTATTAATACCATTGAGTTGTAAGCCTTCCTCATTCTCTAAAGATTTAATGGCATGCTCTAGTACAAAATTAAATAGTAGAGGAGATAGTGCATCTCCTTGCTTCAACCCATTCTGGATTTCAAAGTGTCTGAAAACTGTTTGCCTACACGCACCCTACTCTTTGAGCCATTTAGACACATTCGTATAAGTCTAACTAACTTTTTAGGAATTCCGAACTCCAGCAGGATACTATATAACTTCTCCCTCTTAATTGAATCATATGCTTTTTTGAAGTCTACATATAGTTGATGTACAGTACCATTATATTCCCATTTCTTTTCTAAAATCTGTCTTATACTAAAAATCTGATCTGTTGTAGACCTGTTTCTTCTAAATGCACATTGATGATCTCCTAGAATGTCATCAATATAGGGAGTAAGTCTGCTTACTAATATATTTGTTAGAATTTTGAACGAAGTTTCAAGTAATGAGATGCCCCTGTAGTTGTAGCAATCAGTTTTATCTCCTTTCTTATAAATTGGTACGATAATTGATTCCTTCCATTCATCTGGAAGAGCTTCTTTTTCCCAAATCATACTAAGCAACCAGCGTATCTTGTCCATCAATTTTCTCCCCCTGATTTTATCAGTTCTGCTGGGATCTCATCTGAACCTGATGCTTTATACATCTTCAATTTTTCAATCGCCATTTCAACTCTCTAATGCACTTGGCTCTGCGACTAGCATTTCTGCTGTCTGTAAATTATCCTCCTCAATGTCCTGTTCTGTATGTACATTTAATAGCTGATTAAAGTAACTTTTCCATCTATTTAATATACTCCTAGAATCTGCAATCATATCCCCATTTTCATTCCGAATTATGTTTGTTCTAGCCTGAAACCCTTTCTTCTCTATACTAATTCCCTGATGTAATTCTCTAATGTTCCTATTTTTTGCATTCATTTCAAGATCATTAATCTTCTCTCTCAAATATTCCCTCTTTTTACTCTTTAGTAACTTGGTGGTTTCCCGTCTAACACTACCCAATTGCTCTAAATTTACCTCATTTGGTTCGTGTAACCATTTCATTTTTGCTAGCTTTCTTTTCTTTACAATGTCGGCACATTCCTCATCAAACCATTTCTTGTTTGCCTCTTTTTTAAACAACCAATGCTTTCTGATGCTGACAATTTAATAGTATCTCTTATAGCCTCCCATTCTTTATTTATATCAGTTTCTTCTTCGTTTGCCACATTGTCATCTGAAGATTCCAGTACTTCAAATCTATTAGCAATTTTGATTTGGTATTCTTGCCGCATTTCATCATTTTTCAAGTTTTTTAATTCAAATTTTACAGAATCATCTTTAGCGTTTGTTCCTCTCATAAGTGATAGCCGTTGTCTGATTTTCACTCTGACCAGATGATGATCCGAATTGCAGTCTGTCCTCTCCCCCTAACTGATCTAACATCGATGATGCTACTGTGCCAGCGTTTATCCACTAATACATGATCTATCTGATTCCGAGTTTCTCCATCTGGGGACGTCCAGGTGTATTTATGAATATCCTTATGCTGAAATGTTGTGCTCTTAACAATGAGATTCTTTGATGTGGCAAAGGTGACTAATCTAACCCCGTTGTCGTTACTATCTTCATGAAGACTGAATTTGCCTATTTTTGGTTTGAATATATCTTCCCGCCCCACTTTTGCATTAAAATCTCCTAAGACAATTTTCATATGATATCGTGAAAGGCTATTAAATAAGCATTCTAATTCTTCATAGAACTCATCCTTGATCCTGTCATCTTTATCTTCTGTGGGGGCATGTACATTTACAATTATAAAGTCATGTTGTTTACCTTTTAGAATTATGTATGATACCCTATCACTAACAAACTTAATATCTCGGATAGCGGATAGGATCCTCCTTCTGACTGAAAAACCCGTTCCAAATGCAGGTCTTTCTGCACCCCCGTAGTATAATGCAAAGCTTCCTGATTCCTGACTACCTTCTCCTGGCCACCTAACTTCCTGTAAAGCAACTATATCCAAGGGCGATTTATCTAGTTCCTGCGTTAATATCTCTAATGCCCCGCTATTGTATAAAGTCCTAACATTCCATGTTCCTAGGAACATGTCCCTGTGTTTGAGCCTTTGGCATGGATTCCCTGAAGTAGTCCCCGCCGGAGAACCGAATGGGGGACCATTTGACCTCCGGAAAATTTTACCCCAAATGAACCCATGTCCGCATTTCTTGACGGTTGTATTTTTACGGTGAAAGATCGTCACTCTTTCGCCCAAGGTACTTTTTTCGTCTGGCTTATCACCTTCGACCAGTCCGGCATGAGTAACCCTATCGGCAGCAATGCTACCGCCGGCATAGCTCTCAGGATCATTTAAGCACGCACGCCACTCCACCACGACAAGGTAAAGATACCATGGAGGGACAGAGCAGGACACTGAGGAGGATAATTTACAGACAGCAGAAATGCTAATCGCAGAACCAAGTGCATTAGAGGTTGAAATGGCAATTGAAAAATTGAAGATGTATAAAACATCAGATTCAGATGAGATCCCAGCAAAACTGATAAAATCAGGGGGAGAAAAATTTATGGACAAGATACACTGGTTGCTTAGTATGATTTGGGAAAAAGAAGCTCTTCCAGATGAATGGAAGGAATCAATTATCGTACTAATTTATAAGAAAGGAGATAAAACTGATTGCAACAACTACAGGGGCATCTCATTACTTTCAACTTCGTACAAAATTCTCACAAATATATTAGTAATCAGACTTACTCCCTATTTTGATGACATTCTAGGAGATCATCAATGTGCATTTGGAAGAAACATGTCTACAACAGATCAGATTTTTAGTATAAGACAGATTTTAGAAAAGAAATGGGAATGTAGTGGTACTGTACATCAACTATATGTAGACTTCAAAAAAGCATATGATTCAATTAAGAGGGAGAAGTTATATAGTATCCTGCTGTAGTATCCTATCAATACAACTAAATATATGATCACACGTAGAAATTCATTATATAATGGAAATGGACAGCTATTGACAAATGAGGGAAATTTTGAGAAAGTGGCTGAATTCAAATTCCTAGGATCAATAATCACAAATAGGAATGAGATGCACAAAGAAATTAAACATAGGCTCAATTCTGGAAATGCGTGCTATTATGCATTGCAGAGACTCTTGATGTCCCAACTCCTTTCAAAAAACGTTAAACTGAAAATATATAAAACTATTATTCTACCAGTTGTGTTATATGGGTGCGAAACATGGACTCTTACTTTAAGGGAGGAAAGGAGATTACAAGTATTTGGGAATAAAGTACTTAGGAAAATTTTTGGACCAAAGAGAGATGAACAGACAGGCGAATGGAGAAGACTACATAACAACGAACTACATGGTCTTTATAGGAAGCCAGATATAATAAGGACAGTTAAGTCTCGTAGACTGCGATGGGCAGGACATGTTGGACGTATGGGGAATGAAAGACTTGCATGGAAGCTTCTTGTAGGATAGCCAGAGGGAAAACGCCCAGTTGGTAGACCAAGAATGAAGTGGGAGAATAACATTAACTATGATTAGAGGGAAGTAGATTATACAGAGAATGATTGGAAAGCATTAGCTCAGGATATGGATGTATGGAGAGCTTATGTCCGCGCGGCCATGAACCTACGGGTTTGATAGTGCCAGTGAGTAAGTAAGTATGTAAGTATTCATAAACATAAGACAGACCTCTAGTACATGGTGTTAAAGGCGTTTTATCAAAATCGCATTATTGCCTTCACAGTAATGTGTCAAAATATGATCTTTTTTTTTTTCAAAACTTGCTTCCTGATAAGAGAGTTACCTACATAAAAACTTGCTTGTCGCTTTTTAAATATTTATTTCTCTATACTCATTGGTATTAGTTTGTGATTCAACAAGGAATTTCGTGTAAATCATCTGCAACAATGACTTTCAACGGGGATATTTTCCATCCATTAATGCCTTCAGTCTTTGATGTCACACATAAATTCAGATCATTGTGAAAAATTGCATAATGAATGAAAAATGTTCCGCAGATATAATATCAGATGAGAGAGGAAGGAAAAGAAGAAGAGAAAGTTCATTAAAAGTAATAAACAATAAGAACTACTCAGAGGACAATGCTAATCCAATAAATGTTACCTGTTTGCATTTCTCAGACGAATTTATGAGTAAACGAGGACAACATGGATGCTTCATATCTGAGTTATCTTATGAAGATATGATTAGTATTTTATTATTAATATATTATATTATTTTTCAGCAATTTGTTTTCATTTACATCACGAAGAAATTAATCTATGGGCCTATAGTTATCTCACTTTCATCTTATTAATATTCATATTTACTACGTTATTTAAAATTTGCTCGTAAACTTAGTTCTGGTTACGAATAATTTGTCCACAAATAATATTAAAATACAAAAATATTAATATAAATCTATGACTTTGTATTTTATTTATTGGTGATAACATTTTCAAGTTTACAATAATATTAACGTTTATGCCTAGTTGAAGTGTAGGAAAAACTGTCGATATAGAAATGTCTATGAGAAAAGTATTATCAGCTTTTATAAGATTCATGATGTGTTCCGTTGAGGTATTATTCAAAATTAATATAAAATTATGGAATATTCACCTGAAAGGTCCGTCTCCTCAACTTAATTAATTATTTAACCGTAACGCTTTCGGGACTTGTCACATCATCGGCAGGTAACACCAGTTTTGAATCCTGCCGATGATGGGACAAGCCACGTAAGCGCTATAGTTAAATAATTAATTAAGTTGAGGAGACGGACCTTTCAGGTGAATATTCCATAATTGTATATTAATTTAGAAAAGTACTACTAAATTAAAGTTGATTACAAAATAACCCGATAGAAGCCCTCTGGTACTATAATTGACAAAATGTAATTTTCACCTATAAACTACTTGTCGCTATTCAGTCTTTTGTGTCTCCTTAATTTTTTTTTCAGTTAGCAAGTTTAAGAAAAAACGGTCCTCAATTTGAAATTGTGCCACATCCAATATATCCCTATACTGAATACATAATAATATCTAACTTTACACATAACATTTTGATACTACGAACAGCTTCAGAAAGGAAATCGCTTTTACAAAATTTAACTTTTAAATTACGTTTCACAAATTTACTAAACAAAAAACAGTATTTTTTTCAAATTAAAAATATGTAGCCCTATCTAATGCAAATCCTGAACTTTAGCATTTTAAGATCCATTTTTTTATAGTTCTGGTTCAGAAAGCCAAAACTTTGTACGTTTCTGACAAAAGTGTTCCTCCAGAATTAATATTTTATATGCTGTTAATTCCATTATTTTAATTTCTTTTTCTGAGACGTCTAACTATGGACGAAATTCACTTATTTCATAATGATCACTGTTGAAAATGAAATAAATATTTAAAATTTGACACAATATTGTTATCAATAGTATGTGTTGTTAGCCGGTTATTAAAAAAATATCGAATAAAATTTGATTCGTGTTAGTTACAAAGGGCATTGGGCTTGAAAGGGACCCAAAATTAAGCACTAAGGTGAGCGACTCATATATCAATATTTATCTTATACTCAAACGGTACAGTACACTACTGTACACGCCGTAGCGTAGTGGTTAAGGCACTGAGCTACAAGCCGGAGGGTCGAGGGTTCAAGTCCCGTTGGGGTCAGAATTTTTAAACTGACCCAAACCCTCTGGCGGCACTATGGCCCTGGGGTCGACTCAGCCTCTAACGTAAATGAGTACCAGACGCTTGTTCTGGGAGTAAAGGCGGCCGTCAGGCAGGGTTGACAACCCGGCTGACTTAAAGTGTCGATTGTCTAGAAAAAGTGGGAGCCTTAACCTCCTACTACCCCAAGGGCCTCCGGGGTCTGTTGTGGGATCACTTTACTTTACTTTACTGTAGTCTAGAGGTAACGTCTTCTTAGATACAGTCGGCCCGAGTTCGATTCCGGTCGGGACACGTTTATTGGGTAAGGGTTATTTGGGGTGTTTTATTCTCATCTGTAAGACAAATCTCATGAAACCTTAAGGCCATCGTAATCATCTATATCATTCTCGACATGTTCCATACGAATGCATGGGTAAAATGACATTGTCTTTTTAACTGTTTTATTACCTTTCAGGTGTTCTTTTCATTCAAATGATCACTCATACGAGGCGTAGTAAAATAAGTATGATCCAAAACTTAAAATTCTCTCCCGACAGGTCATGTTCCTGTAAGGCCCAGTGGTTAAACTGAGAAAGGGACAGGTTAAACCGAGAAAAATAAACATACGTTCTTCAAATGTTACCAATTGTAATCTAAATAAATACTTTAAATCAGGGTTGTCAATTAATACTCGCCCCGCCCCTCATATTCAACTCTACATCGGATTGGTTGGCAAAGTAAGAAACTGCTACTCACTTTTCTGTTATATTGTTACACGCAGGAGGAGGGGACCGCCTTTTCACCCCTAGTGAGCACCTATGAACAGCCCTTCTCTCCATTATGGTGCGATTATTTTATATGATGTTTGATGTTATCGTAATGTGATACAAGGAGATTGCTGGGGTGTCGACTTAATATAGTTGATTATGATATAGCACACAGGTAGCACGTAGATTTGCAGATGCGACGTTCTAAATGATTACAGTGATTAGTACGTGCACGTTGCCTCTGATTGGAAACTAATATCACGCACACCGATAAGTTCAAATCTATCGCTAGAAGGCAACAATATTGTCAGTAAAACTCAAAATTTCACAGTTCACTTTTGTTAACGAAAACTTTGGACAAGACGGTAAATATGTTGAGAAAAAATAAAATCAAGCTCAAAATAAATAATACAAATATATTATCTTAGTTTAACCAGTCCTTTTATAGATAAGGTTACATGGCCCACATCACCCGTGCCTTATAGGTACATGAAATTAAAGGAGAGGATTATAAACTCGAGATCACACGTCTACTTTTTAGAGCACATTTTATGAAGAGTTTTCCTGCATGAATGATCATCACAATATTAGGGCCACCTTCAAGACAACAGGCATATTTAAGGCAACACACAAAATTTACTCGTACATTTATGTTAAACTAGATGAATATGATATAGATGATTGTGATGGTCAAATGGTGTTAAGGGACTATTTGGGATTTAAAGTTTCCCGCCTTAATTGCGGTAAAGAAAAACGCCGAAAAACACTCAACCAGGATGCTTTCCCCGACCGGGAATGAAGTACAGCCCTCTGCATCGGAGGCAATGACCTTAATACTAGACCTCAAGGGGATAGGACTTTTTTGGGATTAACGATAATAATGATAATAATAATGATGATATTATAATGATAATGATGATAATAATAATATTAATAATAATAATGTTTATATTATCTGATGGAGTTAAGTCCATAGGCCTTCTTTTCCACTTTACGAGGTTTAAATATTACATATGAATGGTACAGGGAAAGAACCAGGCAAGTCATTTTTACTGTATGTACGAGCTTGTCGGATGTGAAGCTTGGAGAAATGGAGGGGTGGTTTTTCGGTTAAGGTGAGTGTAGCGGTAGTCTCAGGGTCATTGGACTCAGTTCTTTATAATACTATATTTTTATTCGAAAATTATTTCTCTCAGTAATTATGAATTAAATACTCCAGTGTAAAGTGGTACGATATGGGTAAGTTAATGTTTCTAACGCATTGGTAAATTATGATTCCTAATTTTCTCTCTTGCAACAGCGTCGCTCAATAATCCCACCCCACCTTTCTACCACATTATCCGTCGCCATGGCGTAGTCGGTGTAGAGTCCTTACCTTCCACTCCGGCGACCCGGGTTCGATTCCAGGCGGGGTAAGGGATTTTAAATCTCCATCTTGGATCACTAATGCTCAACTGAGTGCACATTTCCTAATAAAAAAAAATCTACCACATTCTTTGCACGTCCGACGAGCTCTCACACATACAATATCTTGAAAGATAGAAACTGGCATCTAGTTTTACAACATCCCTACTTATTACCGGTATGCCAACATTTGGAAGTAAGTAGTAGTAGTAGGACTTTTCTGGAAGTAAGTAAACCCATGACTAAACTGTGTCTTTTTCCGTTTCACACTTCTAAACGATTGTGTTTTTCATCGAGAATCTAATAACATCTCAACTTCATTTCAAGAAGAAAAAGAGACTAACCTGTTTTTTTTCCTGTACTCTTCAGTTATTAACAATTTGTCTATAATTAAATATTAACTCGTATTAGTCCTGCACAATATACGGATAATAAGTCAAGTACAAAATGTATGAATTGATAATAATAATAATAATAATAATAATAATAATAATAATAATAATAATAATAATAATAATAATAATCTAAGTAGATTAACTACCATCTTCATCATGAAAGTACAAATTATAAGAGAGTTGCAAAATATGTCTGTAACTTGGTTATATATTATATCGTCTAAAAATACACCTGTATAAAGATAAATATCACAGGATTGATTATCGGGGCAAGAGGTACTATACCAGGATTCTTAGCCAAATTTTGCAATTCCTTAGATTTGGACAGGGTGAATCTTTTAAAATTGCAATCGCTGCCATTAGAGGATCAATTTCAATTTTAAGAAACCATATTTACAAAATTACTACTTTATAGTAAGAGATCCAGTGAGATCCAAAATTATTTTAGAAAATCAAAGTATAGAAAAGGTGTCTAGTTTCAAATATTTGGGCTGTGATGTTGGCTACAATGTGGAAAGAGATATTGACTCCAAAATAAATAAATTTCAGACGGTATGTGGAACAATACAGAGAACATTCAAAAATAAAATTAGAAAAGAAACCAAGATAAAAATGTATAATGTTATGGCGGTTCCCACAATATTGTATGGATGTGAAACTTGGGCTCCAGTGAAAAGACAGAAGGATAGAATACAGACGGCAGAGATGCGGTTCCTAAGACAAGTAAAAGGATGTACAAGACTTGATAGAATAAGAAATGAGGATATAAGAGAAGAATTGAAAGTACAGCCTTTATTGGATAAAGTCACGAATTACAGACAGAAATGGATTGATCACATGGATGGAATGAGTAAGGAGAGATATCCATTGTTAGCCAGAAATTATCAAGCAAGAGGAAGGCGTGATGTTGGAAGACCTAGAAGACGTTGGGCTGATGCAATATGAAGTCGGAACGGGCAATTGCCTAATCCCTGGAGTGATGATGATGATGATGACTACTTTATGGTATGTATGTCCACCGCTGTGGTCTCGAGGTAGCGTGCTGCCTTGTCACGCAGCGGGCCCGGGTTCGATCCCCGCTCGGGACAGTTTTTCTGAGTGGGGTTTTTCCTCACCTGTAAGACAAATGTCAGGAAAACGTTAAGGCTCAAACGGTCCCCGAAATCGTATGCAATCGCAATCATCATCATTCATATTCATCTTATCATCATCATCCTTCATCGGTGTGGAAAGCAACGGGAAGCTACCACACCTATAATTCCCTAGTAAAGCTGCAAAGCATAGCATGAAATCGCTATGATTGCAGTGAAGGACCTGCATTCGGGCAGAATTACTGTGGGTGGGATAGTAAGTATACTCTAATCAGGCCTATACGAGTAAATTGATTATTTTAAATGTATTTACAAAATGTATATCATCAATTAAGAAAATTAATTGTCTGCATCACTTTGTCATTGAGGCATTCCTCTAATGAGGAAAGTTTTATACAATAAAAAAATGACGTCATAATTTAATATATGCAAAATGAAAGACAGATGTTATGAACTTGCGGATATTAAAAAATCTAAGATTCTGTTTTATTAATATCAAATAAGTAACTCACTGCCACTGCCGAATGTCAGGCAAAAGGAGAAGATTACGTAACAGATACATAAACTTTGTGGAAAACCAGATGTAATAACAACAGTTCATTTTCATAGACTGCTTTGGACAGTGCACGTGGTACAAATGTAATAAGCGTAAATTTGTTTTAATCGGTTTTTGAGTCGATCATTCCTTAATATAAGAGGGAAGGGAATTCCAGAGACGGATACCCTAAACAAGGATGACGAATAGTGAGATGTTCGGTGTAGAGGTACAGATTGAAGTAAGTAGTTTCTCAACCGGTAAAGTTACAGTTCCATGATAGCGAATAGAAACGAGTAGAAAGGTAAAGGAATGATGAGGTATGGTCTACGAAGCAGAGAGGATGTATAATTTGCTTCTCTTCCAATAGGAGCCAAGACACTTCAAATATGATCGGATTTACACAGATTGTGTAGGCACTGTTGAACGTGCACAATATTTATGAATTTGGTGAAGTCTTTGTCCGAATATGATGCTAAGATCGGTTAAGAGTGAGTCACAATAATTGAAATGCGACATAATCAAAGTTGAGACCATCAATTTATTTTAATGGATAAAGAGGGGTCCTTTTTTTAACGTTTTGTGGAATGAAAGATAGAATGCATGTATTTATGTTTCCTTTATATTATCTATATAACAACATTCTTGGTTAAAATAGACCACCGAGATTTCGCTGACGGTTTGAATAGAATAACAGCTTAAATTAGACTTATAGCGAGTAACAATGCATTTTGTTTAATATACTTTGATGACGACTGCGATGGGCAGGGCATCTGGTACAAATGGGGAATGACAGAGATATATGAAAGCTTCTTGTAGGAAACCCAAATGGAAAAAGCCCAGTAGGTATACCAAGGATGAAATGGGAGAATAATATTAACCATGATTTGAAGGAAATAGATTATACAGAGGATGAGTGGAAAACTTTGGGTCACGATAGGGGTGTGTGGAGTGCTCATGTCCTTGTGGTTGTAAAACTACGAGTTCAATAGATCTAGTGAGTTAGTTAGATTTTGATGACGAAAATGATTGTTATATTCGCTTTATTTATATTAATATTATTATGTAGTTCAAGGACGCTTGTCATCCCAACTTTTCTATAGAAAATGATTAAACAGAAAGATGTAAAACTGTTATTCTCTTAGTTATATTATTTTGAATCGATATATGGATTCTTACTTTAAGGGAGGAGAAAATATTACAAATGTTCGAGAATTAAGTTCTTAGGAAAGTTATTGGATCAAACAAAGACGGAGGGACAGACAAATGTAGAAGATTACACAATAGTTACATGATCTTTATGGAAAACCAGATGTAATAAGAACAGTTAATTTTTGTACACTGCTTTGAACAGAGCATATGGTACGAATGGGGGATGAAAGAGAGGCATGTAAGCTCCATGTAATTAAACCAGAGGGAAGGCGCCCAGTAGGTAGAATGAGATGGAAAAATAACATTAATCGCGATTTGGGGGAAGTAAATTATACAGGGGATATTTGGAAAATATTAGCTCAGAACAGGGATGTATGGGGAGAGTATGTCAGGGCGGCCATAAACTTACGGGTTCGGCAGTGACAGTGAGTAACTTATTTCATAATAAAACAGAATCTTAGTTTTTTTAGTATGCACTAGTTATAACCACTGTGTTTCATTTTGCATATAGGCCTATTCAATTATGACGTCATTGAAATACAGTTATGCTGAAAGAACAGTAGATAAAATTATGGGTGTAAAGGCGATATATGACACGTTAGTGGCAAAATTTACCTTTTTACAAGCTTTATATTAGCTTGACCTGTATCTATCTATCTATCTATCTATCTATCTATCTATCTATCTATCTATCTATCTATCTATCTATCTATCTATCTATCTATCTATCTATCTATCTATCTATCTATCTATCTATCTATCTATCTATCTATCTATCTAACGGAATCTTTCAACGCGATTTTCACCCACTTAAAATCATTGGATCGACTTTAAACTTTGTATACTTGTAACAGACCCGTGACAATATAATAATTTCATATACTGTTTCTAAAATCATGGCCAGAATCATCAGAAAAAAAAAAAAGTGTCTTTGTATCTATGTAACGGAATTTATTAACACGATTTTTACCCACTTGAAACTTCGTATACTTGTAAAGCACCCGTGACAATACCTTACTTTTACCAATATCATATTTTCATATTTGGTTCTAAAATCCTGGCCAGAATCATCAGAAAATAGAAACATAGGGTTTTTGTATCTTTGTAACGGAATCTTTGAACCCGATTTTCACCCACTTAGAAACATTACATCGACTTGGAACTTTGTATACTTGTAAAGGACCCGTGACAATACAATAATTTCTAAAATCGTGGCCAGAATCATCAGAAAAAAAATTAAAACTGGTATAATAGGTTGCGGACTAGTCGACATTTTAGTCAATTGTTATAAGAGCTCAGTTGGTAGAGCGGTGAAATCTTAGTGGTATATAATTTCAGTAACCCATAGGTCGCTGGTTCAAATCCGGCTGGGAGGATTTTTTTTTAGAAGAGTATTACTTTCAGCTCATACTACAATAGTATCGAATTTAAAGATATTTGCATTTTTATTTTATTCTGTAAAATATTAAAATTAAAAAATAAAAAATAAATAATAGTTTTAAAAAACTAAACTAACACGCTAGACTTGCATGGAAGCTTCTTGTAGGAAAGCCAGAGGGAAAACGCCCAGTTGGTAGACCAAGAATGAGGTGGGAGAATAACATTAACTATGATTTGAGGGAAGTAGATTATACAGGGAATGATTGGAAAGCATTAGCTCAGGATAGGGATGTATGGAGAGCTTATGTCCGCGCGGTCATGAACCTACGGGTTCGATAGTGCCAGTGAGTAAGTAAGTAACACGCTTTATTAGAAAACCGAACTAAAAAAATTAAAAATAATTTTAATTTCCAACACGCTTGAGATAAATAATTTTACCATCAAAAGTGAGGGGTGCTCTTCGTGATTTTTACATTTTCTTCTTAGAGACCTTACTTTTACCAATATCTGTTTATTATCAAATATATTAATTGATAAAGAGCAACCCACGCTTTTGATGGTTAAATTATTTATTTCAAGCGTGTTGGAAATTAAAATTATTTTTAATTTTTTTTGTTCTGTTTTCTAATAAAGCGTGGTATTTTAGTTTTTTAAAACTATTATTTATTTAGATTAATTTCCCTTAATTATCAGACATACAATTATGTGCCTATTTGTAATTGAACTTTTTAAAACAGTGTACATTCCATCACACAGAGTAGTGTCTAAAATAGGGTTAAAATCATTAGAAAGAAATAACAGGAAATATTTCTTCAGTAAGTTTAACGAGGCTAATCATTATGTATTTTACGAATGCATTTTTTAAACATTAGAATTTTGTTTAAAATAAAGTTTCCATTATCGTGTTTTTGACACGGTACCGATGGATGTATATTATTTCTTAACTTTGCCTCCAAAGTAATTCGTTTTTCTGAAATTCCGTTAATCGTAAATTTCTTTCAATCTATGTTTAAAAATGTTCACACTGTTACGAATTTAAGTTCAAAAGGTTTATTTTCCCCCGATCATGGAATACATGAAAATTAAACACTCTTGAATTTGTTTTGCACATCGGTCTTGATTAAGAACAAAAGGAAGGAATTATAAATAAATTGTAACTCAACGATGGATATAAACAAAGCCCCAAGTACGACATCTCTCATACACCAACATAATCGATATCTCTTCTTTTTCGTAAGCAAACAATGGAAGCGCTTCTTTGTCTGATCACGGAACAGCCACAAAACATTTTATCAGAATAGGTTCTTTGTTTGGACTAGAATTTTAACGCCATTTTGTGTGATGGTGATGGGATTGGTGGCATTTACCGCAGCCAAGTGTAGTGGAACACAATCGACCGATGAACATTTGCATGGAGGGGTTCTAAAGGACAAGACTTGCACAATATAGTGGGCTCATCTTCAGTTGCTGGGTCAATTAAACGACCGCAGAGCTGCTTGTTAATAAAGGGCAACCACAAATTCAATTCTAAGTTAGGACCACATACCGAGTGTTTCAATATCTATTTTACTACGTTTGACAATGATTGATGAGTTTATGAAGGACAGTTCAGATGTGCCAATAGTTTTATCACTTTGAACCAAAATGACGTTGTAAGATGGGCTTATTATTCTGGTTACAAATACCTGCTAACATCATATGACGTCTTAAGTTTAAAATTATCGCAACAATCGGGATCGATTCACATACAAGTATATCGTGTTTAGTTTGATTTATTTATTTTTTGTTTTACTTTGGAAGTATAGAAAATAGGAAACGGATGTATATGTGGATAGAGTTAATATTATGTAAGAACGGCGGAGATACTTGAATTGTAATACAATGACAAAGAACTTAAAAATCTTATTTGATCCCTGAATAAATAACTACCCTAAATTTCAGGTTATTTTATGCTTCTCAGTAAAATTAATAGAATTTTTATTATTTAATAACAGTTTTAGTATTCCTAAGTAGTGTTCTGTTCTTACACTTGAATTTGCCATTTATTATAAAATACTCCTTGCAATAACTTAAGTAAAAAACACAGTAATATTTAAATGAGAATATATATATTTAAAAATAGTTGCTAGCTGGTAAACTGAGAAAATACGTTTTTTTAAACAGACTTTAATTGACCAGGATACGGTACCGAGTGGAACCAGGACTTAAATACTTGACTTTAATTGACCAGGATACGGTACCGAGTGGAACCAGGACTTAAATACTTACTTACTTACTCACTGGCACTATCGAACCCGTAGGTTCATGGCCGCGCGGGCATAAGCTCTCCATACATCCGTATCCTGAGCTAATGCTTTCCAATCATTCCCTGTATAATCTACTTCCCTCAAATCATAGTTAATGTTATTCTCCCACCTCATTCTTGGTCTACCAACTGGGCGTTTTCCCTCTGGTTTTCCTACAAGAAGCTTCCATGCGAGTCTTTCATTCCCCATACGTGCAACATGTCCTGCCCATCGTAGTCTACGAGACTTGACTGTTCTTATTATATCTGGCTTCCTATAAAGAGGACTTAAATAGGTAATGTTATTTTTCCTTTTAACAGTTGCTAAGAATGGTGTGTATCGTACTTACATTTTCATATATACGCTTTAAATTTAACCTCAGAACCATCTTCAGTGAAAACTATTTTAAGTTATTTTATCCAAAACTATTTTAAATTACATTAACCAACTATATAGTTTGTTTAACATAAATTTCTTTGTCAAGCCTCAGACAGTCGGAAGATGATCTGGACTGTCTCTGGTTCCATATCACGCACGGTCATCCAGACAGTTTTCTTCCTATAGGTCAACGATATCAATTGAGTGACCTGGGCGCAGGCGCGCGATTGCCATGCCTGCAGCACTGTTCGCTTAGTTACTTAGTTGGAGTCTTAATGTTCAACAGTCATAACATTGTAGGCTGTTGTACAAAGTTCAAGTAATAGATACATTCTAGAGAAAATAAGGTAACTACAATCGATAATGAGAATTGTGTTAATTATTTACACACGTATAACGTAATTTTTGTGTTTTACATTTTTTTTCAGATTTATGGAGGCTAGCATCTCGCTCATAATGAACACACCTTAATTTATTTATTGACATTCAAATCACTACTCCTTTTGCTATGCTAATAAAGATTGATTGATTTTTTGGAAAAACTGCACTTAAACTATCTCAAATCTGCAAAGAACTGCGAATACACGGTAGCAGTTACAAGTAGCAGCGATAACGTTATCATGAAATGATAACCCACAAACATCATAGTGAGTTACCAAACGTTTATAAAAAATGGGTGTACACTTACTTATCACTCCCTAACTCTGATCCAACCAGCGATAACCCAAAACAGCGATAGAAAAATCATAGACTAAGTAATATACTCTGTGGAGAAAATAGCAGTTAGCGTCAACAGTCTAACAGTCTCATAATATTGCGATTTACATATTTAAATAAATACTTTAAAATTGTCTAATAATGTTATAAAAATTGTTTTAAAACGTTTTAAAATATTAGAAAATGATGGTAAGTACAGAACAAAAGCTATAGTTTACAACAATATAACAGGAAAAATTTGAGATAGTAGAAGTGCAGTTGAGCCGATTTTTTTCATTGATATGCTCAGAATAAACTTTCACCAAGTAATGTTTAAGTTATTAGAACAAAATATGAGACAAATTATATCCACAATAACGAAATAGTAATTAATGAATAGACTTACAATTATGAATGTGTAGTCAGACATATTCAATAACCAACCTATAAAAAGAAAAGCGATTATATAAAAAATCTTAAAAGTAATTATTGTTTCCGGTTATTTTATATGTGAATGTAAAACGTGAATAACATTTTGTATTTTAATCGGCGAAATAAAAATGAAAAGTAGCTTGTTGTTTCATAGTCATGACATAAAATTGAGACGCGTGGATGTATGTTTGATTGTAGGAGACATTTACAATTATCATTACCCATTTGCATTACTAACCGTTGGATCATTTTTATATTCACACAGTATTTCTACTGCAAAGTCATATATTTGTGAATATTACCGAAACATATCACAAGCTGATATTTTCATAAGCAATTCCACGAGTGATTTCCAAATTATCGTTAAATTCACGACTCGCGAAGTGAGGAGTGAATTTATCATATGTAATACCACGAGTTATTTCCAAATTATCGATAAATTCACGACTCACGAAGTGAGGTGTGAATTTATCTAGAGAATTTGGAAATCAAGAGTGGCATTTGTTAGGACTATCTAACGAATAAAATTAAGCTGTTTACTCACTACAGTTATTTTAAAATATTTATATATTTAATGTAAACGGCGATGTTTGAAAACAAATGAGAAACGATTGGTACGCTTCATTTCCTTCCTTTTTTCACCACTGCAACCAGATCATATTATTATTTATTGCCAAAGGATCGCAATGTTGTAAGAATGCACCCTAGTGGAGAAATTTATAACCAACTTTATAGGTATTAATTAATTTGATGTCCTATGAAGTAAACATGTCAATTATATTTTTCTGCAACGTCATTTCCTGGAAAATAATTCGTTTAAGAAAGTACAAACAGTGTTTTCTTTTTTTATGGTATAATCAATTGTTACAAATGTTTTTTTATATTATCTATCGCATGCGCTTTCTGCTGATATCCATGCACTATATATACAATCTGGTAGCCATATTTCTTCGAGGGTCACGTTAATGCAAAATAATGTTATGACCTATTTAGCATGTTAAAAAGGAGATGCTTTCTTTATTATGATAAACTTTAGTTGGTAAATTTTAGGCGAAACACAACTGTGATTGGTTGTAACAAAATTATTGAAATGTGATTGGTCATTGACTCCCATTTGGGGCATGAGTTAAATAGTGTAGAGAATTTGGAAATCAAGAGTGGCATTTATTAGGACTATTTAACGACTAAAATTACTCACAAATCATTATTTAAATGTAGTTATGTTAAAATATTTATAATATATTTAATGTAAACGGCGATGTTTGAGAAACAAATGACAAACTTTATGTTTGGTTTATTCATCACTGCAACCAGATCATATTTATTGCTAAATAGAATCGCGATATTTTAAGAATGGGCCCTAGTGAAGAAGAAATGAAGCACATAATTACAGGTTATTAATTAATGTCTGATGTCCTATGATGAGTCGGTCGCGGTGGTCCAGTGGTTATGCTCCTAGCTTCTGGTCGCAGGTCGCGGGTTCAAAACCAACCGGGATCGATGTAGTTTTTAGGATGGAAAAATCCAAGGAGCAAGTTCTCTGGGAGGGACTTTAAGCCGTGGGTTCCGAGTCTGAAGATTTTCAGGCTCGTAAACGATCCTTAAGCCTGAATGAAAAGGCCTCTAAGCAAAATTTACCGAATTTACCAGTCCTAGTATTACCTATGTTTCGTAGATGTCAGTATGAGGCGGAACGCTGACCATGGACCACTCAAATGACATCTATACGAGAACAAGTGTAACTAAATTAGTATGGTTCAAATTCTTCCCTGTAGGAGAAACTGTGTTAAGGGAAAACATGGGCTTACAAGTAGATGTCCTATGATGTAAATATGTCAAATATATTTTTCTGCAACGTTAAATCCTGGCAAATAATATGTTTAAGGAAGTACAAACAGCGATTTATTTATTTTTTGGTATAATCAGTTGCTACGAATGTTTTTGTATTATATCTCGCAAGAACTATCTGGTTACATTCGTGCAGTATATATATATATATATATATATATATATATATATATATAACTTATATATGGTATGATAAGAAAAATAAATGCCTGGACGGGATTCGAACCCGGATCTCTGAGTCTGTACCTCAGCGTGATATCCATTACACTACCAGGCGAATCCAATTCAAACACTTATTTTTCTTATATATGTATTATACTCTCCATTATATATATATATATATATATATATACATACACACAATCTGGAAGACACTTGATGAAATGAAAGCGATAAAATGAAAGTGATAAAATCGAGGTGAAAAAGACAGTGATTGGGTGTAAATCAAAATTCATTGAAATGTGATTGGTCATTGACTGCCATTTGGGACATGAGTTAATTAGTCGATGTAATTGAATTTATCGCATCATTTAATATTACTTCTCAATTAGAGGAAAATGAGTTTACACACATATATCGGGGCTTGCTCTAGCGTAGTTGGATACGGTAATACACTGGAAACAGCAGAGTTCCAGTTCCGGTGTGGTTAGTTTTTTAAACAGATCCAAACATTTTGGGGGCTCCAGGGTCCTGTGATTCACTAGCCTCTAACGTAAATGAGAACTAGATGCTTGTTCTGGGGGTAAAGACTGACGTCACGTAGGGCTGACAACCAGGCTGACAAAGTGCCGATTGATTGATAAAATGGAAAACTTAACCTCCTACGAGCCCAATAGTTTCTTATGATCTGTAGCGGGATTACTTTACCTTTTTATACATTCATTAGAAATTAATAAATACTTACTCACTGGCACGATTGAACACATAGGTTCATGGCCGCGCTAATATAAGCTATCCATACATCCCTATCCTGAGCTAATGCCTTCCAATCATTCCATGTATAACCTACTTCCCTCAAATCATAGTTAATGTTGTTCTCCAACCTCATTCTTGGTCTACCAACTGGGCGTTTTCCCTCTGGCTTTCCTACAAGAAGCTTCCATGCACGTCTTTCATGTCCTGCCCAACGCAGTCTGCGAGACTTAATGTTCTTATTATATCTGGCTCCCTATGAAGACCATGTAGTTCATTGTTATGTAGTATTCTCCATTCACCTGTCTGTTCATCTCTCTTTGGTCCTAACATTTTCCTAAGAACTTTATTCTCAAAAACTCGTAATCTCATTTCCTCCCTTAAAGTAAGAGTCCATGTTTCGCACCCAAATAATATAACTAGTAGAATAATAGTTTTATATATTTTCAGTTTAAAGTTTTTTGAAAGGAGTTGGGACATCAAGAGTCTCTGCAATGCATAATAACATGCATTTCCAGAATTGAGCCTATGTTTAATATCCTTGTGCATCTCATTCCATTTTTTGAATTATTGTTCCTAGGTATTTGAATACAGCCACTTCCTAAAATTTCCCTCATTTGTCATTAGCTGTTCATTTCCATTTTTTAATGAATTTCTACGTGTGACCATATATTTAGTTTTATTGATATTTACTTCCAGTCCTAATTTCTTAGTGTTACTCAGTAGTCTGTGCGTGTTGTCCTTTAGTATCTCTTCGCTATTGGCCAACAATACTACATCATCAGCATAAACAACAGTTTATTAATACCATTGAGTTATAAGCCTTCCTCATTCTCTAAAGATTTAATAACATGCTCTAGTACAAAATTAAATAGTAGAGGAGATAGTGCATCCCCTTGCTTCAACCCATTCTGGATTTCAAAAGTGTCCGAAAACTGTTTGCCTACACGCACCCTACTCTTTTTGCCATTTAGACACATTCGTATAAGTATAATTTTTTAGGAATTCCAAACCCCAGCAGGATACTATATAACTTCTCCCTCTTAATTCAACCATATGCTTTTTTGAAGTCTACATACAGTTGATGTACAGTACCATTATAATCCCATTTCCTTTCTAAAATCTGTCTTATACTAAAAATCTGATCTGTTGTAGACCTGTTTCTTCTAAATGCACATTGATGATCTCCTAAAATGTCATCAATATAGGGAATAAGTCTGCTTACTAATATAATTGTAAGAATTTTGAGATGTTAATAAATATAATTAAAATTCAATAGATAATAATAATAATTTCATTTTTATTCCTCGCTCCCTGTAATTTTGTATGTTCAACGCCACCCGAGATTTGAGTTACACGACCTTGCGGGAAAGTATGTTTTAAATAGCAATCAAATTTACATTTTTTCGAACAAACAAGGACATGGAGGATCTCCCCGAACCCGAATTAGGGGCCAGCTAAATGCGGGGTCACCTCCTAGACAGCACGAACACTTAACACAAGTTATATTTTTCATTGACACAATCATACTAGACAAGGCAAATATGATAGGAAGATTAAGATGCCAAAGTGTTACTCGGGGTCTATTTGGGCCTTGAAATTTCCCAACATTTGTCTTACACGCGAGAGAAAATCTGACACTAAAAACTAGTCACGATCTATGATCGAATCCGGGCCCACTACATATGAGGCAAGGATGTTACTCCGAGAACTCAACGGTGGACAACGATAAAGTTGAAAATTTTAATGACATGGTTTTACAATTTTACGATAAACACGCACCTATTAAGACTAGACGTATAAACAGACCACCTGCACCCTGGATGTCTGATAATAACCGATTGCTTATGACAAAGAGACGCAGCATACAGGAAATACAGGAGGAATAAAGAACTGACAGATTTACAAACATCTGAGGAATAATGTCAATCAGACTGTTAGACATACAAAACTAAATATGCCCATAGTATTATAACTCAAGCTACGTCCAGCTCATCTGACATACGGAAAAATTTAAAATCAATAGGCCTCTGTCAAGATAAACTACGGATAGAAACAACTGACCCATCACTAGATAAATTGAATTACCATTTCACCCACCTCTCTTACTGCATAAACAACAGACAATAGATGAACTAGTGTCATATTCCCACTTACCCGAGAAAATTCTTTTTTTCCTACATCTCACCTGCTGACGTCAAAAGAGCAGCATTACGTATTAAATCTAAAGCACAAGGTATAGACAATATAACAATAATTTCCTACAAAAATAATTGGCATTATTCTCCCGACAATAACCCACATTTTCAATGCCTCTATAATGACCTGGACCTATCACAGACTCTGGAAAATAGCTCTAGTTCGTCTACACCGAGATCAAATACTCCCACAACACTTGATGATTATAGACATATTAGTATTCTTCCCTGTTTATCTAAAGCACTGGAACACATAATACACTCACAGTTAACAGACTACCTCACCGCACATGACTTACTTGGTGAACATAAGTCTAGTTTTAGAACGGGACATCATACAAGTACTGCACTACTTGACATTGTAGAGGACATAAGAGACTCAATGGACAAAAGCAAACTCACCGCAATAGTTCTACCCGACTACAGCAAAGCCTTTGACACAGTAGATATTATACTTATAAGATGTATTAATTATATGGAATAAATCATGTAGGGGAATGGGAATCAACATTAATGACCGTTCATTGCACAATTTATTATTCTCTGATGACCAGATTACAATAGGACAAGATAAAGAAGATATAGAATATATAATTAGAAAGTTGGTAGATGCATTTGAGGTAGGTGGACTGAAGATAAATTATATCAAAACAGAATATATGGTATTCGGAGGAAATTCAGAAGACCGACAAATAAATAATATGATAATTAAACGTATTGAAGAAATTAAATATCCTGGATTTATAATAGATAAATCAGGCACTTCTCAAAATATATTAACAGAGTAAATTATGCTATTAAGGTCATTAGATCCCTGAATGTTTTTTATGGAATAGAAATTTGACCAGAAGAACGAAAAAAGAGATTATACACACAATCATTGAAAGTATACTTACGTATGGATCAGAATGCTGGACAATAAATGAAAGGATGCAGAAAAGAATCTTAGCGACAGACATAGATGGATTACGGAGAAGTATGAGAATATCCAGGCTACAACATGTTCGAAATACATGTATCAGGCAAGAAATGGATGCACAAGAAAGTGTTATCGAAAGGATACCAAAGAGAGCTTTACAGTGGTATAGACATGTACAACGGATGTCGGAAGACCGGTTGCCTAAACATGTGATAGATTGGATGGTACCAGACAGAAGGAAGAGGGGGAGAAGTAGAAGAACATGGTATGAGGGAATATATGATGCCATGATGAAGAGGGGGTATGGAAGAAGGACAATGGGAAGATAGGAATCTCTGGAAAGCATGAATCAAGGGCGAACTGCTGTAAAGTGGAAAGGCTATATTAAGTATTTAGTAAGTAAGTAAGTAAGTAAGTAAGTAAGTAAGTAAGTAAGTAAGTAAGTAAGTAAGTAAGTAAGTAAGTAAGTAAGTAAGTAAGTAAGTAAGTAAGTAAGTAAGTAAGATTTATACCTAATGCTAGCTAGACTAAAGACACTCCATCTGTCGGAAAAATGCCTCGATTGGTTTAGATCTTATCTCACTAATCATCAGCAATAATTTTCTGTTAATAATGGCATTTCTTCCTGGCGCTTGGTGAGGAAAGGGGTACCCCAAGGTGGCGTCCTCGCTCCTCTTCTCTTCTCGATTTATATTAATGACGTGATCAAGAAACTACAAAACTACAAGAATCATCTTTACGCCGACGACTTACAGATTTACACACACTTTAGGCCTGACGAAATTAATGAATATATTGACAAAGTAAACATTGACCTCATACATATATCTTTATGGTCTAGACAATATGGGCTAAAACTAAATGTAAACTAAACGCAAGCAATAATTATTATCGGACATCCAAGACTACTACACTCCATAAACAATGGCAATATGCCGGTTGTCATATTAGATAATGAACAAATTCCTTATACCGACGTCGTTAAAAACTTGGGATTTTACTTAGATTCTAATTTAAATTGGCATGCCCAAGTAAAACAAACATCTAAAAAGATCTTATCCATAATGCATTCCCTAAAACGTCTAAAAAATGTTCTTCCTACAGATCTTAAAATAATTTTAATCCAAACCTTAGTGATGCCGCATTTTGACTATTGTGACGTTCTACTAACTGACATAAGTGACGGTTTGTCGGGCAAACTGCAGCGTGTCCATAATATGTGTATCAGATTCATATTTAATGTTCGAAAATACGATCACATATCTCAATTATTGCACGAATTGTCATGGCTACATCTAAAAGATGTTAATAAAATATACAATCAGATATATAATTTTTAAATTAAGGATTCATTTTCACCCCTTTAAAAGTTGACTTCGCTTAAAGTTCATCTATGCTTTGCAGCTGTGTTTAGTCGCTGTATGTTGGAATATAAGCAGAAGTTAGCTAGTTCATAACTAGATGTGAGAATGAATCAAATGAGAGGTCGAGGGGTATAGAGTCTCGCCGCTATCGACGTTACCCGTGCCGGAACATTAATCAAGGCATCAATAATGGAGTCCGTCACAGTTAAAGCAATGTGCACTTTGAAGATGTCTGGATACCACTGTGACAAGTTGCATGTCCAATGTCCTCACCAACTTGAAAGAGAATAAATGCACTCGCCGTGTTCTACAGGATGAATGAGAATTCCTATTCTGTGGTTTTGTAGATGGGACTTACTAAAGGTTTTGATGAAAATTTTTTTGAGCTATAATGGTAACAAGATTCAATATTTACAAAGCTATAATTAGAGCGAGGAATTATATGAAGAAAATTATATTAAAATATGAAAACATAATAACAAAATATGAGAAATATGAAAATTAGGACACAAAAATATTATGAGCTATTATTTTCTTAACTTTTTACATATATTTATATACAGAAGCTCTGTATAATTTATAGGTATACATACCAGCACACACATGAGACAAGAATTTTTGTAGCTCAATAAATCAAGAGTTTCACTGTATTTCCATTTTAATTAATTTTCATTAATTCTTACTCAATATACAATATCATGTTCATGATTTGAAGCAATTCTAATGACTCGCATTGAAGTGTAGTTGTTTGAGAAATAGCGCTAACAAGTTGGAAGGTCGTGGGTTTGAGTCTCAATGAAGTCAGGTTTTTAGCTGGACCAAACCTTCTGGCGTCATCATAGCCCTAGGATCTACTCAGCTCTTAATTTAAATGAGTAATAGACGCCTGTTCTGGGGAAAAGGCGGCCGTCACACAGGACTGAGAACCCAGTGGACATCCCTTGGCGATTGTCTAGAAATGTGGATGTCTCAACATCCATCTACCCCAAGGACCTCCAATGCCTGTAGTTTGACACTTTATTTCAATAAATTAATACGGATATATGTATATGTATATATATATATATATATATATATATGTATATGTATATATATATATATATATAAAACACGATCAATTAATTTATCCAATGATATTTAGGCCTAATTATGAAATCCAAACATAAACAAAAAACAAATCATAGTAACCATAGCAACATGCTTCCATTGAATATACCACTGACAAAATGTATATGTAAATGTCACAATAACATTAAATTGGATGAATCAGAACACACGTAGACTAAGTCCTAACTAACTCACTTGCATATTCAAACCCATAGGTTCATGGCCGCACAGACATAAGCTCTTCATACATCCCTATCCTGAGCTAATGTTTTCCAATCACCCCCTCTATAATCTAATTCTCTCAAATCATGATTAATGTTATTTTCCCACTTCATTCTTGGTCTACCAACTGGGCGTTTTCCCTCTGGTTTTCTTACATGATGCTTCCATACACATATTTCATTCACCTATTTGTGCCACATGTCCTGCCCATCGCAGTAGACCAAGTACTGTATGTCATATTTGGAGAAACAAGATGTTAAAATGAATTAATCCACAAATAATTCTAGGGTGTATTTCTAAACTCTCTTTGCAATTACAATTATTTTTTTTAATCCTATACATTACACGTATGAACATGGTGAAATGTAGTTAGAATTATTTTAACATTAGTTTTCCTGTGAAATTTGCCTGAGCACAGTATGGTATACGCCTACTTGTGCTTTGAATAATCCAATTATCAATTCTGTTCGTAATACACAGAAGTTTTTTTCTATATTTTTTAACGTCTGTCTGTCAGAATTATTTTGTACGATCAAAAAGTATGCTCCACACCATATGATGTTATGGGAGCAAACATGTACCGCGCTATATATGATAGTTTGATGTAGGTGAGAATAATATTGGCCTTATATACAAGAACTTTAATAATTTCATAAACTGTGGAGTAAGACCTTATTTCCCAGCACAGCTTCAAGTTTAGCAGCAGCAGTCTTCCCTACATTTAAATATTGTAATCCATTCACAAAGCAAGACATGTCCTTAGGTAGTAAAAAGGAACAGTTGCTACCTGAGAGAAATAGTCGGTGGTTATTATTCTAACAGTGTTGTTCTACTTATTCAAGTTCTTGTCACAGATTAGGAAATCCCTGTTCTTGTTATGTAGTTTAGGACAAAAGTCTCCACTTGGTCATTCTATATCTCTTTTTTTCAATTATTTTCTTTTATCAAATCTATTTATCTTGTTCCAGATGGGATACTGAGGAATTTTCGCCCGTCTACCACATTACATTGTAAAAAAATTTCAAAACTACAGTCACTTCAAAAATGTTTTTAACCAATTAGTAGACATTTTATTTAAAAAAAATTGAAAGTTGAAAAATATGAAGGAATATTGAATTTTTACTAAAATATGAACATTTTGCCAAAATATTATGAAATATGAAAAAATATGTAGGTCTTATTTGATTCTACATATTATAAAATATAAAGATACTTTGTCTCAGCGCTCTCTGACTAATAGTTTAAAACATGAAATTTCATAAAAATCCTCGATCTAGTTATAATACACAGTAGACAATATACGTGAGAAAAAAACTTGTGACGTCTCCTCTCATTCGTAATTTTTCTTATGTTTACAATTTGACGCAATAAAGGTAGGCTACATGACTTTCCTGAAATACTTACTTTAATAAGAGTAAGTTTTATTCGAAATAAATGTTTAACACAGAATTGACATCCGAATAGGCAAGTGCTCGTCTTCGGGCGCAGTGGAGTTACAGAATATAATATATATGGCAAATTTACTGTTAAAAAATTACAGTTGATGAAAGAAACAAAACTAAAAGTTCAAATTTAGGAGCAGGTTTCAGAATATAAAATGTACTCTGACTTAGTATATATTATTTATTACATATCCCAGGTCCACCGCTGTAGTCTCGAGGTAGCGTGCTGCCTTGTCACGCAGCGGGCCCGGGTTCGATCCCCGGTCGGGGCAGTTTTTCTGGGTGAGGTTTTTTTCGGGGTTTTTCATCACCTGTAAGACAAATGTCAGGAAAACGTTAAGGCCCAAACGGTCCCCGAAATCATATGGCCATCAACATCCTTATCATTATGATCATCATCATCATCCTTCACAGGTGTGAAAAGCAACGGGAAGCTACCACACCTACACAATTCCCTAGTAAAACTGCAAGCATAGCATGAAAATGCTATGATTACAGTGAAGGACCTGCCTTCGGGCAGAATTACTATGGATGGAAATATCAAAGATTTGGAGCCCTATTTTACAAATGAACGTTAGGGCGTTACATATAAAAGAAAATTGAAGATACATAAAATTACAAAATATAAATGAAACAAAAATAACCAGTGACCGAAACAAGAACAATTTAAATTAAAACTTATAAAATAAGTAATAATAAGATGAATTATAATGTGGTGAAATTAGCATTTAAAAATGTTTAAATGCTGTGTAACAACATTTTCGTTTTAAAATACCAATAATTGGATGACGTAATACTCGATTACATTAAGTTAAATGAATATCTGGAATGTATCGCTTACATCCATGAGATGGACAGTCTAAAATAAGGTGTTCACCAGTTCGTTCATCATTATCACCGGAGCAGATATCTCCATTTTGAGATGGAATATGAAACCTCTTAAGATAAATTTTAACTTTCCATGTTCAGACATGAATCATGTTAACACAAAAGAGGAATAATAATTTTTCACTGATAATCTATCTTGAACAGTAGGAAAATACATCTTTCTTGTTACTGTACCATTGACACTACTTGCCCAAAGAGTAAACCAATTATTTAAGAGTTCAATTTTCAGCCGTGTCTTCCCGAAATTGGGAATCCTGAATTTTCGAATGTATTATCCGATGGTGCAGCAATCTTAGCAAGTTAATCGGCTCTCTCGTTTCCTTTATTTGCTACGTGTCCAAGAATCCACTCTAAGCATATATGTTTATCATAATTAGATAAGCTCTTTCGAAATTCAACTGTCGAAGGGTTCAAATTACACATATCATTAACAGCCGTCAGTGCTGATTGTGAATAACAAAAAGTGCGGACGTTACTCATATGATCAATACTCCACTGTACAGCCTTTCTCAACGCCAAGAGCCCTGCTTGGAAAACTGTAGAAGTAGCCGGAAGTTTAAATTTTTGACAAGTTATTTGATTATTCGATGAGTATACAACTAGAGCACTACCATCAAATATTGATCTGTGGATGATGTCCGAGAGCCATCCGTGTAAATATAATAATAATGATCAAATAGACAATATGGATGCAACACATCAAAATGAATAGCAGGATGTCCCACAGACAAATAGTGTGTTGCATGTTCTAATTCTTGTTTATTAATAAACCCTGCAATAAAACGTCCCTTTTTAATATTGATTAGTCTTGACCATAGCATACCTGTAAGGTGAAGAGGCTTTATACCAGCCAAACGTAGAGCTTCATCAATGGAGATAGTGTACGATATGTCCTGCTAATTCTTAAAGTAGTACCCATGTTGAATTTGAGCAAGTTTCTTTTGAACCCACTTTTTATTAATATCATCTTGATAAATCTAAGCACAGTGTAGTAGCACAGGAACTGTTGCACCTTGATAAATAATTTTTAAAACTGTAGAATCCAGGCCCGAAATGGGTTTTGTGGCAATTGAAAGCTCAATAAGCATTTTACTTGCCTTAGTTGAAGATGTTCAAAGTGAACTCGAGAAGAAAGTTTTATATCTGAAACTATTCCTAAATACTTCAATTGATCTTCACTGTTGAAGAGTTTAGGAACGCCAATTCCTATTTTCTTAGACACAGGCATAGCTACGGTAGGGCCTATTTGAAGGATTAAAAGTGAGTTGATTGTCGCAACCCCTTTTAAATAAAATTTGAAGAGCTGTATTAGCACCAGATTGTAAAGTGATTAATTATTTAGATCGCACAAGAAGAACAATATCATCTACATACTGTAAGCTAATAGAGAACACGTATTTGGAAGCGTCTGCTTTAATAAATCATCATAAAGAATTATCCTCAAACCGGGACTACAAGCTTATCCTTGTGGACACCCTCGTGTTTAATTTCGGGTAACAGAACAACAAAATGCTACTTGAGCCTTTCTGTTTATGAAATAATTCTGGATTAAAGAATACGTATTCTTGTGACAATTGATGGATTTACGCTGTATTAAGATTTTGGGCCATCAAGCATGATTAATAGTCCCTGTAATATCAACAGATATAGGAACTCCTGTCAATCCTTGTCGAAAAGATTCTGTCATCCATGAAACAATAGAAAGAACGGCATCTTTTCTAGAACTGTTTTGTGCGAAACCAAACTGTTTATTACTTAAACATTGGTTACAATATAATTTTAACATAATTCTATTTGTCATTAGTTTTTCCAGTATTTTTCCTGGTACCGAGTAAAGACTTATTGGTCTGAGTGTATTTGCCGTATATTTTCTTTGTACAGAGTGAGGTTTGGGAATAACTTTTACCATCCCAACTTTCCGATCGTCTGAGAAAACTGCGGTGTGTAAATATTTATTAAAGTTATTCACACACAATGTTGGTATTTTCATTTGAATGTGTTTATTAATATTATCTGATACAGCATCTATACTTGGGGCTTTTCTATAATTTTGATTTAAAATGATACGTTCCACTTTAAGACCGAATATAATATATCCAGTCCTAAGGAGGAGAAATTGTTTCAAGACGAATTCTTGTTTGTTGCGTGTTATCTATAGTAGCATATCTTGAGAAAAAACACATCTCAAAGAAAATTGGCTGACTCAAACGGTGTTGTAAAATAATTACCTGTGTCTATTGTAGTAATGATTTTATTAACGTTTTCTAGTCTTCTATATATTTTGAAAACAATGTTCCATTGATCTTTAGTTGATTGCGTGGAACAAAAGTGTCTCCAGCTTTTTGATTTGGCTTGGAGTATAGAATTCTTACATTTCTCCATAACCATGTGACATTTTCCTTCATAAATTTGAAGTAAAAGTAGACAATTCGACCGTTTGTAGCACCGTTTGTAGGCTAATACTCTTTTCCTGAGAATATCCACATCTACTGTCCACCAATAATTATATTAACTAGTGATAGCCTTAGTTTTGGAAGGTGAAGACCACACAAAGTCAATATATAACATGTAATTTTTCTACAAAACATCTGTATTAGATTCACATATAAATGTGAATTAATTCGTCTAACATAGGATATAATACTTTTTGAGCAGCTCGTTTGAAGTGATCCCATTTCACGTTATATTTTCCAGTGACTCTGACTTAGTATTAATGGGCTGTTAGTATATGATGTAGTATTATTAGGTGATAGCGCGGATATACTAATGTCCAACACGTACATTTGTTTAGTAACAGTAAGGAATTTCGACTGGAAATAAACATCAATAAAACTAAATATATGGTCACACACAGAAATACATTATATAAAGAAAATGGATGTTTATGAAAAAGAAGGGAAATTTTGAAGCAGAAACTGAACGAAAATACATAAGAACAATAATTACATGAATGAAGTTCGCAAATAAATTAAACGTAAGCTCAATTCTTAGATGTACCAAAATCAAGATTATAAAACATGACTAAATTAATTATTGTTACATATTTATTCTAAAATTGAGTTACTTGAATCTTATATTTGTGTCATTCAAATAATAATGAAAGGTGCATACTGAGAAGACTGTAGAGGATAGTTAGTGTAGATAAATGTTATGAAGAATAAATAATGAGGAATTCTTTCGATTACTAGGAGATTTCGATATCGTTTCAAATATGGACTGGCCAGTTGAGAATTTTTGGACATATTAATTCAATGTAAATACTGAAATGGTGAAACAAATATGCGCTTCCCAATCTCAAGCAATGAGATTAAGAAAGAGAACTAAGAATAGGTGGAGGGATTAATTACACCAATACCAGCTTTATATTATGCACACAAAGGTCTGAAAGAGGCTCATTTACGAGGACAAGATCCATATCGGGTTATAGACTCATTGAAGAAGAAGAAAAATATGAATTCCTGAGCTCCTGATATTCCTAAAAAGTATGTCTATTTGGCCATCCAATTAGAACATGTATAGTAACTTAACGTAAATATTCTATTGTGGACCCATATCGTGACTTATCTTCGAGCATTGATTTATAACATTACTTTGATGGTACCAGTCGATATATTCAAGGATATCGAATTGACAGGAACATGAAAGCCTTTCAATCATGTTTACTCATCCCATAAAATATTACAGTTACTTTTTTGTATATGCAGTACATTGTCTATTGATCTTAAAATTAGGAATATATAATATTACTGTTGTTCAGAAAATATATAGAATTATAGTAAAAATACCTGTAATTTTGCCTCATTTCAATATTTTACGATTCTAATAAATGTCAGTAAAAGGAACCTAACGAACAAGCCTCGTTATAATATTTGCAAACATATCAACGAATCATTGAAAAAAAGCAAGAAAAAAAATTTGTTGACGAGGGAATTTTCTGTATTTATTGGAGTTAATAAGTTATACAATTTTTATAATTACTAATAATTTATTAATAGTGAACCATTGCTAGATTTATAGGAAATAATTTTAATTTATTATTCTCCTTTATTCCACCGCTGTGGTCTCAAGGTAACGTGCTGCCTTGTCACGAAGCGGGCCCGGGTTCGATTCCTGGTCGGGGCAGACTCGTGGGTGAGGTTTTTTCGAGATTTTTCCTCACCTGTAAGACAAATGTAAGGACGCTTATGGCCCAACAGTCCCCTAAAATCATCCGGCAATAATCATCATCACCTTTCACCGGTGTGGAAAGCTACGAAAAGCTACCACTCCTATAATTCCCTAGTAAATCGCAAAGCATAGCATGAAAATGCTTTGGTAGCAGTGAAAGACCTGCCCTCGGGCAGAATTACTATGGATGGATGGATGAATTCTTCTTTAAATTATTTTTTCTAACTAATATTTAGTTGAGGTTAATATAGGCCCATGAAATTTTGATCTTAATTACATGACAATTTTTGTATGTGATTTATATTAAAGGTATTGTGGATTTAATGTAGACTAATAATATAGATATTTTAAAATTATGAATAAAAGGAAGTTCATAAGAAAGTTATTAAGTAACTGGAACTATTCAACACGAAGTTTCGTAGACACGCGGACATAAACTCCCCATACCATACATTGCCATCACGAAATATATTTTTTATGATCATATCCTGGATAATTAACCTCAATCAAATCATGGTTAATGTCATTGTAACATCACATTATTGATATTTCCTTAAAACATTTATATACGTACGGCAGGACATTCTATATATAGCCTATATATGTTAACCGAAAAATATAAGGACACAAGGTAGTAAGAGTTGAATTTATATTATAATATTATCTTATATTAAACAAGTAGAATTATAATATAATAATAGGAGCGCAATAAAAGCCCAGTTGTAAATCAGTAACAATAACAGTAATTATTACAACACACACAAGCCCATAAGACAACATCAAATATGATAAAATCTACGATCGTGAAAACCAAGTCAAGACAATAACAACTACACTAAAAAAATATAAAAATAATAACTGATTGGCACTATCGAGCACATAGGTTCATGCCCATGTGGACGTACGTTTTCCCACACAATCATATCCGTACCTATATTTTCCAATCATCCCCTATATAATTTACTTCCCTCAAATCATTGTTAATGTTATACTTCCCCATCATATTTGGCCTACGTACTGGGCGTTTTCCCTCGGTTTTTCCACAAGGTGTTTCCATGTCCCTCCTGCATGCCCCATTCGTGTCACGAATCTACGTGACTTAACTGTTCTTACTACATATGGTTTCCCATAAAGAACATGTAACTCACTGTTGTGCTCTTCACCATTCGCTTGTTCATTTCTGTTTGGTCTAAAATTTGTTCTGAGTACTTTATTCTCAAACACTCCTATTTTTTCATCCCTTATAACAACGGTTGTACCGGAATTATTATTTCTTCAGGGTCGGGCTGAACTTATGATTTTAACCGGTGATAGATAAGGAACTATTTAACGCAAATAGTGATCAAACACATTTTAGGTGACGTGATAGAAGGATTTTATTAATTTCCTTTTCTCTCAATAGTAAATTATATACTTTTCTCTTATAACTTGGCTAAGAAATGGTCAAAACCACGACTCACTTTTAATAATGCTTATCACGGATCTTTCTTTACTACGTTCTCCTAATGGGAACACTCGCCCTACTTACTCGACTGCTGACTATAAGGGAGCACTCGTCCCTCTCACTCTGTATGGTCTAGGGATAGGGCACCCGCCCTACTTAATCTTTACTATATGGAGCAATCGCCCCACTTACTTTGACTATCGGGGAGCACTCGCTCCACTTACTTGATTTTTAACTTACATAACATTTTGGAATTGTCTATTACTAAAAAGCGAAACCACGTAGAAGATGGACTCCACTTTTAACTTCGCCGGAACAGGCTGCATAGCCTAAACCTTGTAGTAGAAGAAGAAGATAACATTTTGTATTAAATATTTTAGAAAGTCGTGGATTTGACTTATTTTTCCGTCGCCATTACAATTTTTATACAAAATTTTCATTGGATAAAATAAATCTTTTGACACACCTCTATAAGCTAAATGTGCAAGTCGATATAGGCCTAGTAGATTTAGGGCGTGACCTTTTACATGACTATCTTATTTTCAAGTTATTCGAGGTCAATAATCTCTCTAGCTGCCCGCTATGTTTTTGAAGGCTACATATTTTTTCAGTTTGAAGTTTCTTAAAAGCAATAAACCTATCTTTCATCCCTCCTAACCGTATCGATGCTCCCCTTCCGAGTTTTAACCTTGAGGATTTGCGTAAATTCTAAGACCGTAATATAACTGGCTTTAATATCTATCGACTTCCAAAATACGTAACATATGACCAGACAATAAACTTAACAGTTATTCATATTACTTCAGACATCCTCGAATAACTTAAAACGCCGCTGTCGGGAATTACTTGTTTACTAGAACATATTACTTTATTTTTACAATCAAAAGAGCCCTCCAATTATACCGGTACACGGTCCATGAGAGAGAATAATTGTTTTTATATATTTTCAGTTTAATATTTTTGAGAGATCTTGGGACGACTAGAGTCCCTATAAATGCGTGCATTTTCGGAATTGGGGCTGTGCTTAATTTAAGTTTGCATCAAATGTAATAATACAGATAGGTCAAGTGAGTAGTTTAGAAAAATAATGGCATGTATAAATACGTTGAGAAAGTATCGGACACCATGAACAAAAATATTGGATTTCTTTGTTTATAACATACCTACTATTATTTAACTGAAGATTAAATAATGAGATTTGATCTTCTTTCCAAAGTATAAAAGAAAACAGGAGAGCTTGGATGTGATATAGGTGGAGACATCCAAGAAGTAGAAATAATTCACGAGCACCAACCTGTTTAAAATAAACTCAAATATCTTGGAAATTCCAAAACAAAATAGAACTAAAACAGCAAATTGATTTAGATGGAAATACATAGGACTAGAATATTAGAGCAAATTAGTAGAAATAGTGAACCATTGTAGTCTAGTGGTAATGTCGTAGCTTCAGACGGGGCCGGAGTTCGTTCTTCCGTTGCGATAAATCTCCTAGGTGGTATTTCTTTCGGAGTTTTTTCCGTAATCTACGATAAATAAGGAACACTTAATTCCCAAACATTCTCTGAACTCCATTTGATCATCATAATCATCCATATCATATTCGCCTCGTCTATTATGAGTGAATGATGTTTGTGTTATCTCGGAGGTAACTCTTCAAAGGAGGCCCTCCATATTATATGTGGTCAATAAAAATAAGTATGTGTGCGTGTGTGTAATCCAGAATTTAAAAACAAATCTCAACAGGCGTTATTCTTGTAAAACCCAGGTGACGTAGGACATGTGAAAGTAACTGCAAAAGAAAGGTTGAACTAAAGTTAAAAAGAAAAGAGAAAGTAATTGAAATAGCAGTATCCTTTGTACGTCGGTTTTGAATAAACAGCCATGGGCTGCAATAGTGGCACAACTGAAAAAAATCTATTTTGGAGTTGGTGCACTTTTTATTATCTTAAAATAGTCTTCTTCCCTTCAGCAACAGTGGCACATCGTTTGGTTTAATATTTCACCATCAAATGGAAAATGTATTATCATATGATATCTGCCTTCAGTGTTAAGGGAAACGTTAAGCTCATTTATCTCAAAACTTGATTTTTAGAGTTGTGCTATTATTGCAGCCCATGGCAATCGAGTTACTTGAACACATTCTTAGAGCTAATAGATCGATGGTAACCACTTGTGGACATTTACGCACCAAGAATTTTTTTTACTGAGGTAGAAGTGGCAAATCGGAGACAGACCTAATATGATACAGGCAGAATCTAGTAGCTAGTAGTAGGACTTTATTAGACTAAAAGTAAAATATTTACAATATTATTTACAAATATGGGTCGCACGGGCAGTAAATATGTGACAGATTGTCGGACAAACTGCAGCGTGTCTATAATATGTGTATCAGATTCATATTTAATGTTCGAAAATACGATCACATTTCTCCATTATTCCACGAATTGTCATGGCTACATCTAAAAGAGAGAAGAAAATCGCACTGTCTAATTCTCCTATTTAAGATCCTACATACCTCGATTCCCAATTATTTATCATCCCGTTTCCAGTATCTATCCTCAAACCATAACTTAAACACAAGATCACAACATAGTCTCTTACTTAATATACCGCAACATAGGACATCACATCACTCCATGTCATATACCATCTCCACTTCTCGCAACTGGAATTCCCTATCACAAGAAATAAGGGGCTGCCGGACATTGGCAACTTTTAAAAGAAATCTAAATTTATATTTGCTCTAAACTCGACTTCATTATTATCCAGTGTAAGATATATATATATATTAATTGGTGTTTCCCGTATAATGTATCATATTTATATTATTATTATTATTATTATTATTATTATTATTATTATTATTATTATTATTATTATTATTATTATTATCGTATCATTATTGTTATTACCCTATAAAATGTTGTTTGTACATGACATTTACATTGCTACATTTATTGTATCTTTAACTGTTTATAATTAGTATAGTGTATATCTATATTTGTCGAATATTTATTTGTATTTGGGCTGGTTGAGTGGAAGAGAGGGCCTTATGGCCTTAACTCTGCCAGAATAAATAAAGTATTATTATTATTATTATTATTATTATTATTATTATTATTATTATTATTATTATTATTATTATTATAAGCCGTACGTGCTGTTGACAGTCCGTTACAATAAAGTAATAATTGGTAATAGTATAAAGAAAAACAAAAAAACAATAACATTACAATTACATAAAGAAAACACAATAATATTACAATTACATAAAAATACAATAGCATTATACACTAATTAAGTTATGTATAATTATTAATAATTAATGGTATTGCATTTTGATAACATATATTTATTCATGAATGCGTATTGTTCTTATTTTCCGCGTTTTGTCCAGAAATTTACCCACGTTTATCCAATTTTCTGGATTTATCAATAACTCGTAGCATGCCAATCTTTTCCCGATATGAATTTAGAAACATTTCGGGTAATAACTGACGTCTCCAATATTCTAAATCATCACATTTTCCTAATATATGTATCTCATATTCAAAGTTCCCGCACATTGGACGTATTCGCATATCGTGATCGTCGCTATTTTTAGAAATTTCCATGCCCCTAGCCTAAACCAAGCAAGCCTTGATCTCTCTTTAAATCTTATGTAACGCAAGCATATCCTGATGACACACGTTACAGAACAAGACAGTCAGATCAATGCAGACTTATACACAACTAAATGCTACTATATAAATCTGAGGTTCATGGCTCGAAATACATTCTTATCCTGAGATAATGTTTTCCAGTTATTGACTCATTCCTTCAAATCATGGATTAAATATTCTGTAACAATATTCATATCCTACTTACTAAATGTTTTCCCTCTGGCTTTCCTATAAAAAATTCTCCATGCCACTTTTTTAATCCCCATTCGTGCTACAATGTTTTGCCAATCGCCGTCTATACAACTTAACTTTTCTTATTGTTTGTGATTTCCGAACAGTGTGTAGAGTTCTCCATTTACCTATTTTCTCACCTCGCTGTTGTCCGAAACTTTTTCTAAGCACTCTTTAATGAAATGCTCGTAAAACTCTCGACTGCATGTTTATACAAACATGACTATGTCATGCATTTTATTATTGAGACAGGTGGTTTTCTTTCTGCGATTATAATCAAATAATATTATTTATTATATATTATTGTGTCCCGCGCCGTAGTCGAGTGGTTAAGGGCAAGAAGCCTTGGCGCAGAGCTACGCGACATGAGCTGGTTCGAGTCTCCATGGGGGAAGAAATTTTCTCATGGAATTTCGGCCAGTGGGATAAGTAGCGACTCCAGGTTGAGAAGAATAGTTATAACGGCTGGGGACCCGACATGCTGATCCATGTCACCCCTACACTGGCTGGATGATCGTATACCTCTGTGATTAACAACACATGTGGATGTGAGGCCAGCAGCCTGCAGGTAAACCAAGGGCGTTCTAGGCCTGTCGCGCTTGGAGTTATATATTGTAATTTTTTCTATTATTGTTTAAGTCTTCAAAAGTCGTTCTCAATAATTCATGGAAGTCTGGATGGCCAGAAAGACAGATGAAATTTAACTCACAAAATGCATTTGGATATAAGAAGTTTACTTGATTATGGTGAAGGAAGAAAAGCAGGCGCATTGTTTGGAAACCATGCATGGCAAATATAAGTGTAAAGTTATTTTATAACGATTTTAAAGTTATGTTAATATCCTATTGGCTAATTACATTCTCCTCTAAAGTTGTTACCACTGTAGTTCGTTAGAAATCATCCTGAAAATAAGTAAATCATAAAAGTTAAACCAAACTAAATTCTCCTGCTGTTTTATTTCTTAAAACACATAAAATCAACTGGGTTAAGCTTACACGCGATGTACATGTGCCTGGCAATGTTAACGTCACACCTGTTCGTAATAATTGGAAATGCAGTATACGTCATCCCTTTGTGTACTTAACACGTATAGAAAATCGAAGTGCACCTTACAAAGCGTGTTCTATGCATATCTGTTTCAAGACAGCTGACGGGAAGAATCGTTAATAACATAATTTATGGCCAGTGGTGGTAATATATAACTTGCCTCCTCCTTTCAGAATCACAATACTGAAATATTCTGAAAATGTAAATTTGAAACGTTCGTGTTGAAAAAAGAGCAATAAATAACTAACAAATCGTGAGATATCGGAATTGCGTTTCTATATGTGAGTATTCAATATCAGCATAACACTTCACACAAGTGAGTTACGAGGGGGATAAAATACAACTTTTTAATATATAAAATTGTAATATACTGTATATCTCATTGTAATTATCTAACATTATTGAAGATCTTTGCGTTATTTAAGGGTAGACATAGTTCTAAATAAATAAATAACTATAAAGGTGAATTCCAGATAATATCTGACATAACATATGAAAATTAACGTTTCGTCCTTGTTTCCCCAAGCAGAATACGGACTATTACAAATGTTGTCAAATGCTTACATCCCAAAATATTGTAGAATATGAACAAACTCATACGTAACAAGAATTGCTATTTACTTTAATTAAAACTCTATCACAATGCAGAAGCGTTGCTTGTTACAACAGTTAACTTCATTTTCCTTCATTAGTGACGAAAGTTTATTAAAAAACGTATGTTGTAGTTTCTCCTATATATATGCTACATTTACAATTGCTTGTTGAAATAAAAAAAACTTCAAAGGTATTATAATTTTACTCTCACTCTGTGTAATATGATATTCTGCAGTTACATCAATTACCGATATGAAACTTAAATTTCAAGTAAACATATTAAAGATAGAATCTCCATACTTTCTGTTACAGTGATTGAAACTTATGTACCGGTATAAATGTTTTCGAGAGAAAACTACAACATGAAGGTTAAAAAAATAAACATATAGGCCTACTTTTAATTTATTGAAATTTTTTACATCAGTTACCATGGAATTCACACACATGCACAAACATAGCCAGACAAACACACACACACACACACACACAAACACATACAAAAACTCACATAAACACAAAACACACACATGCACATATGCTGGCACATATGTACACATACTCACCCACTCATACGTACGCACATACTCATATATGTAGCCTATCTTTAAATACTCAGTCTAAATGAATATTTATTTTAACAACTGAATTTTTGCTATTACATACCACAATTAGGATAGATTTTTTTCATTTTCGATAAAAAAAATTGTGATATATTAACTCCAAATAGTCCTATTTATATCTAAAAATCTACCTTTTCAGTTTTATTGTCGCACCTAAAACATTTTCAATTCAGAATGTTATTGAATTTTTAACTTCGGAAATAAATTTTTTTTTATGTAAACTGTTGATGAAAAATATGGTTTTTGAAGGACTACTTTACTGAATCCGCTACAGGAGCTTAAATATCTAGATAATAATAATAATAATAATAATAATAATAATAATAATAATAATAATAATAATAAAGATAATAGTGAGGATAATAATACTGAAAATTTCACAAGTCTTAATCGAGTATTTCATGAAAAAAATGACACCAATTTACCGATTTATCAGGTATTATATATAAATAAATTCAGAGACGATGGTTTAAGATATAGCTATTAAAATATATTCGAATTTGTCCAAAGCGAAATGCACCTTATTTAACGAAAATAAGTAAACCGCCATGGACTAGCGTGACGTCGTTGTCTCCTCCGTAGCGGGTGCGGTTTTTTTACCATTTGATTATCACATATTAAGCACTAAAATAATACTATACTGTCGCTGTATCTTATATTAGTAAACCGTAGTACATTCTTACTCTTCAAGCAGTAAATTCGTTGGTCCATTATAGATATTTGCAGCAACGCATCTAATTCAAACTTTATGAAAAATACCAAGACATTCTATTGAACACCTGATGACGATTGGCAAAGTATACATTCCAGCATGTTTTCCTGTATACAGGGTGATTCAAAATTTACTTTACAACTTTACAAGCTTATAGAAATTTATTTAGAAGACATACAGAATTGGTTTTAATGTCATATGATAGCACAACTCATCAAGTTTTCACCGACATAGTTTTATAGTACCTAGTTCTCTCACCGCGTGCGATAGGGCTCCGAGCAAAGCTATCCTGCACTTGTTAAACCACAGCTTCAGCCGTACGTGGACGGCCAGTATGCTTGGAATGACTAACAGAACAGTCAGTCCTAACAAATGTTTGGTGCCAAGAGTAAATTGTTGGCCTGCTAGGAGGATCCTTACCATACTGGGTACGAAATCTACGCTGAACAATTGTCGCAGATTTAGTTTCTTCGAACAAAAACACACAACGAGCACGCTCAGCACCTTTGGAAGCAGCCATTTTGATATGAACTACGTTAGCGCACGCGGTGAGAGTTCTAGGTACTATAAAACTATGTCGGTGAAAACTTGATGAGTTGTGCTATCATATGACATTAAAACCATTTCAGTAGGTCTTCTAAATAAATTTCTATAAGCTTGTAAAGTTGTAAAGTCAATTTTGAATCACCCTGTATATTACCTAAGCACTGCGCGATATTAGTTGTTGGGAATTAGATGCGAGGACTATGATATTCATTATTTATATGTATTTATATAAGTCGGCCGCGGTGGACTAGTGGTTATGCTCCTTGCCTCTGGTACCGAGGGTCGCGGGTTCAAACCCCTGCCGGAGTCGATGGATTTTTTTAGGATAGAAAAATCCAAGGAGCAAGTCCTCCGGGAGGGACCTTAAGCCGTGGGTCCCGAGTCTGAAGATTTTCAGGCTCGTAAAATATCCTTAAGCCTGAATAAAAAGGCATCTAAGCAAAATTTACCGAATTTTCACGTCCTAGTACAATCTTGGTTTCCTAGATATCAGTATGAGGCGGAACGCTGACCACGGACCACTCAAATGACATTTGCATGAAACAAGTGTAACTAAATTAGTATGGTTCAAATTTTTTCCTGTAGGGGAGAGCGCCTAAATCTCTGTTAAGGGAAACATGGGCTTACAAGAAGAATGTATTTATATTTAAATGTTATTATACTATATATGGAGGTTAAGTGAGTATGTAGTTGGAGTATTTTATAATATTTTTATTTGTTTTGGGTTATACGTTCTTCGGTAATTATTATTATTATTATAATATTGCTTTTGTATGCAGACTATTTAGTAAAGTTTATAACCTCAGAAGATGCATGGGAGCTCATCAATAAATAATGTAGACAAACAGTTCGATTTTAAAATTTCCACCAAATGTATATATATATATATATATATATATATATATATTGAATTGGATTCGCCTGGTGGTGTAATGGATATCACACTGAGGTACAGACTCAGAGATCCGGGTTCGAATTCCGTCCAGGCATTTATTTTTCTTATCATACCATATTAAGCTTGTATTGCTCAATGTTAAATATTTAATTATAACATCGATAAAGCGTCACTGCTGTAAAGTAAAAATGTCCTCTCTAATTTGCTTACTTGTTATAGTCAGCTACTAGATGGCAGTGATGACCGAGTTCTCGCGACATCTAGTAATAATGAAGAATATAATGCATATATAAGAAAAATAAATGTTTGAATTGGATTCGCCTGGTGGTGTAATGGATATCACTCTGAGGTACAGACTCAGAGATCCGGGTTCGAATCCCGTCCAGGCATTTATTTTTCTTATCATACCATATATATATATATGAGCATTTGTGGAAAACACGCAAGAAGAATTAAAATATAATTAAATGGAAAAAGCCATAGAACAAATTCCTGAATTTAATTACTTCGGTTACCTAATATCTGATATAAGAAATGAGACAGAGATAATGTTACAGAAATAAATGCAATAAATTGACAAATGAAAAGTATTTTGGTAAACAAATGTCAACCCAACAAAATTTAGATTACACAATGCAACTGCAAAATCAGGGTTGCAATCTAGCAGCGAAAATTGGATACTAAATTATTCTAAAATCAAGCGGCACAGATGAGATTTTTTATGTCCACTCCTAGGTTTAATAAAAATGGCCAAGCAAACAAACACAGATATACGTGATGAACTGAAGGTCAGAATACATTTGAAGATAGTCAGAATTATCAAAGCTATTGATGTCCTAAATTAACATTGCAGAATCAACCTAAAGGACTTGGAGGTCAACGAAGACCAAAATTAAGATGGACTGACCTACCACAACTTGAAATATTATGGTAAAGTCCCAAATGACCTGTCCTAAATACGTTCCTGATGTTGATTAGGTCTATAATATACAATTTACTGAATTAATTTAAAAATACAACATCCGTCACAAGGAAAATCCCTCTGCTACAAAAAAATAGCCCTTAATCCTTAAATTGGCAAAATTGATGGACAAGATACGCTGGTTGCTTAGTATGATTTGGGAAAAAGAAGCTCTTCCAGATGAATGGAAAGAATCAATTATCGTACCAATTTATAGGAAAGGAGATAAAACTGATTGCAACAACTACAGGGGCATCTCATTACTTTCAACTTCGTACAAAATTGTAACAAATATATTAGTAAGCAGACTTACTCCCCATATTGATGACATTCTAGGAGATCATCAATGTGAATTTAGATGAAACAGGTCTACAACAGATCAGATTTTTAGTATAAGACAGATTTTAGAAAAGAAATGGGAATATAGTGGTACTGTACATCAACTATATGTAGACTTCAAAAAAGCATATGATTCAATTTAGAAGGAGAAGTTATATAGTATCCTGCTGGAGTTCGAAATTCCTTAAAAGTTAGTTAGACTTGTACGAATGTGTCTAAATGGCACAAAGACTAGGGTGCATGTAGGCAAACCATATTTGGGATACTTTTGAAATTAACAATGGGTTGAAGCAAGGAGATTCACTACCTCCTCTACTATTCAATTTTGTACTAGAGCACGCCATCAAATATTTATAGGATGAAGAAGGCTTACAACTGAATGGTATTGATATGCTGTTAGTTTATGCCGATGATGCAGTATTATTGAGCTGATAGCAAGTGGATACTAAGGGCTGACACGCACACTCTATTGAATAACACTAAGAAATCAGGACTGGACGTAAACATTATTAAAATTAAATACGTGGTCACACATAGAAATGCATTATATAATGGAAATGGACAGTTAATGAGAAGTGAAGAAACTCTTGAAGAAGTGGCTGAATTCAAATGCCTTGGAACAATAATCACAAAGAGGAATGAGGCGCACAGAGAAATTAAACATAGGCTCAATTCTGGAAATACATGCTATTATATATTACACGGACTCTTAACATTCCAACTTCTCTAAAAAAACAATGAACTGAAAATATATAAAACTGTTATTCTCCCAGTTATATTATATGGATGCTAAACGTGGACTCTTACTTTAAGGGAGGAAAGGAGATTACGAGTATTTGAGAATAAAGTACTTAGGAAAATTTTGGACCAAAAAGAGATGAACAGACAGGTGAATGGAGAACACTACTTAACAGTGAGGTACAATATCTTTATAGGAAGACAGATATGATAAGAACAGTTAAGTCTCGTAGACTGCGATGGGCAGGACATGTGACATGGATGGGGATTGAAAGACGTGCATGTGAAGCTGCTTGTAGGAAAACGAGAGGGAAAACGCCCGGTTGGTAGACCAAGAATGAGATGGGAGAATAACATTAACTATGATTTGAGGGAAGTAGATTGTACAGGGAATGATTGGAAAGCATTAGCTCAGGATAGGGATGTATGGAGAGATTATGTCCGTGCGGCCATGAACCTACGAGTTCGATAGTGCCAGTGTGTAAGTAAGTTATTTGAATGTGGCGGACAGCAGTGAAAACGAAATCTTTTATACCTGTTATTATTAGGTATATTGTATAATAATACACACATACAAATGGTTTCTTTTTTGTTCGTTTTTTTCTGATTTATTTAAAATATTAAATTAACTGAATCAACTGATGTATCCAAGATGATACATATGAATTTAAGGGTTAAATTGACGAAACGCTAATTCCTCGTGTCAGTCATTTAAATGTTTCGGACAGCAGTGAAAACAAAATCACGCATAATTGTAATTTATGTCTGTATTACATAATCCAATACAAATGTTATGTAATTTCTACTCGTTCGTTTTTTATTGTTTTGTCAAATATAATAAATAATATCCTCAACCCGTTTCCAACTCAAAGATCGGATGAGTGATGAGACGAGATGAAGCCCATACAGGAAAAAAGGTCCTATAAACATGTGTCCGGAAATGAACGATGTGCGTGCAACGACAACAAATCGTCCCGTCACACAGTACATAGCATAATCGCATCCACGTCAGAAGAAATGTTCAACGTGGCCTCCGTGGGATGCAATGAAAGTGTTCACACGACGTATCGTGGATTACCTCACTCTTTCACATGTTCCGGCCTCTCTCCTAATAGCGTCACAGGTGACGTGAACACGCTGTTGAAGGGTAAGCACACCAGGAACTTGTTCAGATGCTCCCAGTGGTAAATATCCAGGGGGTTTAAGTCCGGTGATCTTGGAAAGAATAATGTCACAGGTCAGTACCATCTACCGTGGCAACGATGCATTTATGGTCACTTATTCATACGACATTTTCCGCCATTTCCAGTTAGGAATCAGTCCCTGCAGTTTGGTCGGTGTAATTATAATTCACGCTGTATATAATATATAGCCTATATATATATATATATGACATGATAAGAAAAATAAACGCCTGAATGGGATTTGAACCCGGAACTCTGGATTCGCCTGGTGGTGTAATGGATAACACGCTGGGGTACCGAACAGAGTTCCGGGTTCAAATCCCGTTCTGGCGTTTATTTTTCTTATCATGTCATATTAAGCTTGCATTGCTCAATGTCGAACATTTAATTATACCATCGATAAAGCGTCACTGCTATGAAGTAAAAATATTCTCTTTAATTTGCTTACTTGTTATAGTCGGCTACTAGATTATAGTGAAGACCGAGTTCTCGCGACATCTGGTAATAATGAGAATATAATATATATAAGAAAAATAAGTGTGTGAATTGGACTCGCCTGATGGTATAATGGATAACACGCTGGGGTACCGACCCAGAGTTTCGGGTTCAAATCCCGTTCTGGCGTTTATTTTTCTTATCATTTTAAGCTTTTATTGCTCAATGTCAAAAATTTAATTATAACATCGATAAAGCGTCACTGCTATAAAGAAAAAATATTATCTTTAAGTTGCTTACTTGTTATAGTCAGCTACTAGATGGCAGTGAAGACCGAGTTCTCGCGACATCTAGTAATAATGGTGAATATAATATATATAAGAAAAATAAGTGTTTGAATTGGACTCGCCTGGTGGTGTAATGGATAACACGCTGGGGTACCGACCCCGAGTTTCGGGTTCAAATCCCGTTCTGACGTTCATTTTTCTTATCATGTCATATTAAGCATTTATTGCTCAATGTCAAAAATTTTATTATAACACCGATAAAGCGTCACTGCTATAGAGTAAAAATATTATCTTTAATTTGCTTACTTGTTATAGTCAGCTACTAGATGGCAGTGAAGACCGAGTTCTCGCGACATCTAGTAATAATGGAGAATATAATATATATATATATATATATATATATATATATAAGAAAAATAAGTATTTGAATTGGATTCGCCTGGTGGTGTAATGGATAACACGCTGGGATACCGATCCAGAGTTTCGGGTTCAAATCCCGTTCAGGCGTTTATTTTTCTTAGCTTGTCATATTAAGCTTGCATTGCTCAATGTCAAAAATTTAATTATAACATCGATAAAGCGTCACTGTTATAAAGTAAAAATATTCTCTTTAATTTGCTAACTTGTTATAGTCGGCTACTATGTGGCAGTGAAGATCGAGTTCTCGCGACATCTGGTAATAATGGAGAATGCAATATATATAAGAAAATAAGTGTTTGAATTGAACTCGCCTGGTGGTGTAATGGATAACACGCTGGGGTATCGACCCAGAGTTTCGGGTTCAGATCCCGTTCAGGCGTTTATTTTTCTTATGTTATATATATATACAGAGAGAGAGAGAGAGAGAGAGAGAGAGAGAGAGAGAGAGAGAGAGAGAGGTCTATAAGCAATATCAGTGGCGGCTGACCACACCTGGTACAGCGTTATAGGCGTGGATGAATTAAATAGATGAAATGAATATGAAGAAATAGTGGAGTAAAATCTATATCAGGTGAAAACGGGCGAAACCCGAGAAAAACCCTCTCAATCCTCATTTTGTTCACCAAGAACCTCATATGGAGAGACCGATACTAGATCTGTAGACCGTTGTGGTGATATGCATTAAAAAATAAATTAAAACAATATATCTTACAGAATCCATGCCAATTCAAGAGTTAAGACAAGACACCATACACTCAAACATTCACACAGAAAAAGACGAATACAATAAAGTGATTATGTGGTGTAATTTTTTTCTGGTGTATTTGGCTTTAACATTTTCCGACATTTATCTTATAGATGAGAAAAGCAGCGACGAATTATTACGCTAAAACGTTTATGGTCACACGTCCGTTGCGCCTAAAATAACAATGTTACATGGATGTGACAACAGTGAAATATGGGAGATCGTAAATTTTAAAAATCATACACAAATGTACAAAAAAACTCTGTGATAATATGTTTACTGACGTATTAATTTCTGCGCGATTGGTTAAAAAGTTGAACTTAATGTACTGAAAAGTAAACTCTAATAAAATTAAAAACAGAACCGTAATTACGTTTACATCGCTTGTCATTAACACACATTTGACTTTCAAAAATTCGATAACATTTTACCGTTTTACTGTTAGTATAAATATATTATTTCCATTTAATTGAGTGCATATCCTACACTCCAATTATATATTAGCGAATTCCGAAGGAAGCTATTGAGGTAGTTCTCATGAAAAAATGTTTAAAAAAATTACAAATATTGATCAATCATACGCAGAAATGAGGTAGCGTGCTGCCTTGTCACGCAGCGGGCCCGGGTTCGAACCCCGGTCGGGGTAGTTTTTCTGTGTGAGTTTTTAATCGGGGTTTTTCGTCCACTGTAAGACAAATGTCAGGAAAAATTTAAGGCATAAACGGATCCCGAAATCATATGGCCATCATCAGCATCATCATCCTTATCATCATAATCATCATTCACCGGTGTGGAAAGCAAAGGCAAGCTGACACACCTACAATTCCCTAGTAAAGCTGCAAGCATAGCATGAAAATGCTATCATTGCAGTGAAAGACTTCCTTCGGGCAGAATTACTATGGATGGATACACAGTAAACACAAAATGATCATGACAATATATATATATATATATATATATATATGTGTATATATATATATATATATATATATATAGTAGGACTTTATTAGACAAAAAGTAAGATATTTACAATATTATTTACAAATCTGGGTCGCACGGGCAGTAAGCCGTACGTGCTGTTGACAGTCCGTTACAATAAAGTAATAATTGGTACTAGTGTAAAGAAAAATAAACAACAAAAACAGCAATAACATTACAATTACATAAAGAAAACACAATAAAAATATTACCATTAAATAATAACACAAAGCATTATACACTAAAAACATTAACATTACAATTACATAAAGAAAACGCAACAATATTACAATTAAGTAATAACACAATAGCAATAACATTACAATTACATAAAGAAAACACAATAATAATATTACAATTAAATAATAACACAATAGCTTTATACACTGAAAACATTAACATTACAATTACATAAAGAAAACACAATAATATTACAATTAAGTAATATCACAATAGCATTATACACTAAAAAAACATTAACATAACAATTACATAAAGAAAATACATTAATATTACAATTAAATAATAACACAACAGCGTTATACACTAATTAATTTATATATAATTGTTAATAATTAATGGTATTGCATTTTGATAATATATATTTATTCATGAATGAGTGTTGTTCTTATTTTTCGCGTTTTGTCCAGAAATTTACCGAGGTTTATCCAATTTTCTGGATTTACCAATAACTCGTAGCATGCCAATCTTTCCCGATTTGAATTTAGAAATCTTTCCGGTAATAACTGACGTCTCCAATATTCTAAATCATTACATTTTCCTAATATATGTATCTCATCTTCAAAGTTCCCGCACATTGGACATATTCGCATATCGTGATCGTCGCTAATTTTAGAAATTTCCATGCCCCTAGCCTAAACCAAGCAAGCCCTGATCTCTCCTTAAATCCTAGTGTGAGTATATACGATTCTTTTCCCCAGACGTGTTTTAGGTCTCTTTGTAAACACAGTGAGCGTTTTCCTGTACATTCGGCGAAAGTATCTTGTTGGTTTATATCTACGTACCTCCTCCTTATTTTTCTCCACACGTTCTTGCGATTTTCAGTCCCTTTTTCCCATATCCAGCCCATCCCAATCTTTTGGAGATCTCTCCTAACCTCGTCTGCCCAAAATTTAACATCTATGTTTTTAATTTGGTGGTCGTAACAAATTGCTCTAAGCATTGTTTGTTCACCTTGGATTACTCGCAACCAGTATTTGAGTACACGAATTTTACAGTTAATGTCGTCCTGGAATGACCCGAATTCATATAAAATTCCACAGTTAGAAACGGCCTTACTAAGTCCTGTAATATACTTTAGAAAATGCGTATATACCTTATTTAGTATTTCCGTTCTTTGGAAACCCCAAATCTCAATACCATAGTGCATTACTGGCCTGACTATAGCTCCATACATTTTTTCTAACGTGCTGACTGGAATATCAGGCACTCGACCCAGAATACCGAGTACACTGTTAAGTTGTCCCCTCCCTTTAAATAATGCTATAGCAATATGTTTTTTTCCACTTTCCGTTCATTTTCAACGTCGTACCAATGTATTCAAAATGTTTCACGTTTTGAAGTACTTGATCTCTGTATTTCCATTCCTCTGCTCTACCATAAACCGTCCCATTTTTAAAGTTCATTGTTTTTGTCTTACTAACATGTACAGTCAATCCCCAATTCCTACAGTATATTTCCAGTAGGTCAAGACCTCTTTGCAATCCCTTGATTGTCTTGGAACAGATAATTAAATCATCTGCATACAACAGGACTGGGATTCTAACATTTCCTATCTCCGGAGCCTCAATTTCTCCTTCTAGCATTACGTCTACAATATCATCAACGAATAGATTAAATAGCATAATGATATATATATATATGCAGGTGTATCAAAAAGGATGGCGCAAACTTACATGGTTGAAAGTTCACGATAATAGAAGCAACAATGTCCCAGTAAACATGGGTCCGCAAACGAGCCGTTTGCGAGATAATTACGAAGGTATGGTTACAAACCGCCACTGACTTCATTGTAAACAGCGTCCTAGTTAATACAAATTAAATTGATTTTATACTTTACTATTAATTTTTCATCTCATTTAGTTCACATTTCACAGTTCACCTCCTTTAACAGGTAACCCAAAAGTGAAGTGAACTTTGTTCCTAGAGTGAACTTCTCGCCGAGATTCCTGGAGAGAGCTGTACTGCTTCCAACACCATATCCTCAACCTCAGGCGTAATGCGAACAGGCCTACCTACTGCTCTACCATGTGCAAAACCTCCATTTTCTCTCAGGCGCTGATGGACCCTTGTAAATGTACGACTTCCGGGGTGTTTTCAATCAGGATATGTTTGTTGGTACAAGCCTGCAGCCTCCCGTGCATTGTCATTAGCCCTACCGTATATGAAATGCATATCCGCATACTCTTCGTTACTGTAAGGTTCCATTTTAACTACAACACAACACAAGTGGCACTCCTCAGACGAGACTGATACCTTTTGAGACTGTGTACTGTATCCGTCCTGTACGTTCTGCGTGTATGGTTTGATTACAACTCCACCTCTCGGCAATGTTCAGTTTTGTAAACAAAGAACATAGGACGGCTTCAAGTGCGCAAGGAGTAAACCGTACGATGTTACAAACAATGACGTCAGTGGCGGCTTGTAACCATACATTCGCAATTATCTCGCAAACGACTCGTTTGCGGACCAATGTTTACTGGGACATTGTTGCTTCTATTACCTTGTATTTTCAACTATGTAAGTTTGCGCCATCCTTTTTTAAACACCCTGTATATATATATATATATATATATATATATATATATATTATATATATATATAGTGAATCTGAAGTCAATATCCATTTCAGTTAAGGAAGGCGATGATTGAAAAATCATTGTTAATGTGAACTTTTAAAAATGTACTGACTTTCTATATGATCGCCATCTAGGTAGAAATACATGCTCCATCATTCAGCTGTGAAACGAAATGTATAACTTAACATTTAAACTGTAAAAATGCCTGTTGCTTCTGTGACACGATTCCGTAAATCAAGCAGACGTGACAAGGACATTTTCGTAGAGTGAAACATAGAATTTCCCTATGTTGCGAGGGGCATTCAACTCTCTAGTGAAGCGTCAAGTTGTTGCGTTAGGAGTATCACCGACAATTTGAACCCGCTGCTCTCTTTCTGATGATACGCATGGTCGTCCATGATATGCCTCATCACGCACACAGTCGGTACGCTTAAATTTGTTTACAAGCAGACGGATGTGTGCCTTTGGTGGAGCTGGTTCACGGAAATTATGGGTAAATTCAGCTCTGGCTTCTTCATATAACAATCCGCGTACACGAGCTCGAACAGTGGCAACCCGCTCTACCGTACTAAATATGTTGCACTAAAATGACAGTGCATGTAAAGAAAATAAAAAAGTAGTGTTTCAAGAAAATGGTTACCGAATTTAGAGACACTTGTATATCTTATGTGAACTTTTAAAAATGTACTGACTTTCTATATGATCGCCATCTAGGTAGAAATACATGCTCCATCATTCAGCTGTGAAACGAAATGTATAACTTAACATTTAAACTGTAAAAATGCCTGTTGCTTCTGTGACACGATTCCGTAAATCAAGCAGACGTGACAAGGACATTTTCGTAGAGTGAAACATAGAATTTCCCTATGTTGCGAGGGGCATTCAACTCTCTAGTGAAGCGTCGAGTTGTTGCGTTAGGAGTATCACCGACAATTTGAACCCGCTGCTCTCTTTCTGATGATACGCATGGTCGTCCATGATATGCCTCATCACGCACACAGTCGGTACGCTTAAATTTGTTTACAAGCAGACGGATGTGTGCCTTTGGTGGAGCTGGTTCACGGAAATTATGGGTAAATTCAGCTCTGGCTTCTTCATATAACAATCCGCGTATACGAGCTCGAACAGTGGCAACCCGCTCTACCGTACTAAATATGTTGCACTAAAATGACAGTGCATGTAAAGAAAATAAAAAAGTAGTGTTTCAAGAAAATGGTTACCGAATTTAGAGACACTTGTATATCTTATATATAAAAATCAATGTTTGTTTGTTTGTTTGTTCGTATTCTATGCGTGTCCATACCGTTAAACCGATTTTGATAGCTTTTGTTTTGCAAAATGTTCAGAAGATTCCCGGGATGATCATAGGCTATAAGAGAGTTGTTTTATTCAACCCCTTCACCCCTAAAAACACCCTTTGTAGTGAAAAACGTAAAATAAAGTCCCTGTTTTGATGCTTAAATGGCTTACGCTTTCTAAACCATAACAAATACACCAAATTAATGTACACAGAATTGAATATCTCAATAAACTCTACAAAAAAACTCCCCAACAGCATACGTTTATCTTTTACGGAAAACTCACAATAACCATTTTTGTTTTTCATTGATGCTAAGAAGATCGGGATAACTAGATTCCTGGACAAACGGTGCTCTGCCATACTGTTCATCCGTTTGAGATGGGGCTTTTTGAAAAAAGTTCAGGAGATTCCGGGGATGAACATAGACTATAATAGAGTTGTAATACTCAACCCCTTCACCCCTAAAAATCAGCCTGTGTAGTGAAAAACGTGAAATAAAGTCCCCATTATGACGCTTAAATGGCTTACGTTGCCTAAACCATAACAAATACACCAAATTAATGTACACAGGTCCACCACTGTGGTCTCGAGGTAGCATGCAACCTTGTCACACAGCGGGCCCGGGTTCGATCCCCGGTCGGGGCAGATTTCTGGGTGAGGTTTTTATCGGGGTTTTTTCTCACCTGCAAGACAAATGTCAGGAAAACTTTAAGGGCCTAACGGTCCCCGAAATATGGCCATCATCATCATCATCATCATCCTAATCTTAATCATCAAAGTCATCATCCTTCACCGGTGTGGAAACCAACGGGAAGCTACCACACCTTCAATTCCCTAGTAAAGCTGCAAGCATAGCATGAAAAGTGCAGTGAAGGACCTGCCTTCGGGCAGAATTACTATGGATGGATGGAATGTACACAGAATTGAACACCTCAAAAAACTCTACAAACACATAATCATTTTTGTCTTTCATTGATGCCAAGAATATCGGGAAGCTACCACACCTTCAATTCCCTAGTAATGCTGCAAGCATAACATGAAAATGCTATGATTGCAGTGAATGACCAACCTTCGGGCAGAATTACTATGAATGGATGGAATGTATACACAATCGAACACCTCAAAGAACTCTACAAAAACGTCCGCGACAACATATATTTATATTCTACGGACAACTCACAATAACGATTATTGTCTTTCATTGATGCCAAGAATATCGGGATAAGCAGATTCCCGAACAGGGCACGGCTGGTGGTAAAAACACATTAATATTTATTTATGAGTAGCAGCGCACGCCGGGTATTAGCGAGTGTCTAATATATAAAAATGAACGTTGTTTGTTTGTTTGTTTGTTTGCTTGTTTGTACTTTATGCGCGTCCATACCGTTGATCCGATTGTGATGGAGCTTTTTGCAAAATGTTCAGGAGATTCCCGGGATGAACATAGGCTATACGAAAGTTATGATACTCAACTCCCATACCCTTAAAAATCGCTTTTGTAGTGGATAACGTGAAAAAAATAGCTCTTTGGGCACTTAAATTGCTTACGCTGCCTAAACCATAACAATTACACAAAATTAATGTACACAGAATTGAATATCTAAAAAATCTCTACAAAAACGTCCGCGACAGCATATGTTTATCTCTTACGGATAACTCACAATAATCACTTTTATCTTTCATTGATGCCAGGAAGATGGAGACACGTACATAGATTCCTGTGCAAGAATAGCAACACATGGCGGGTATTCTTTTACGGATAACTCACAATAACGAATTTTGTCTTTTTACTCATTTATTACAAGAAGATCGATATAAGTAAATTCCTTGGCAACACCGCGTAATGAGCACGGGAATCTTAAAATAATTACGACATACATTTATAATTATTTTTCAATTTACTTATTCAACTACTGTAATCATAAGAGATACATTATTTTTTGTCTTTCAGCTCATTTATGCCAAGAAAATCGGGATGAGTAGATTTTCGGACAACGCCAGGTAAACATCACGGGGTGTTTAAATATAATTACGATATAAATTGTTCCTTCTATTTATTCTAAACATAAAAGCACATTAATTTTCATTTAGTTAGGCGAAGTAGCGGACGCCGTGTATTAGCTAGTGTATATATGTGTGTGTGTGTGCGCGCGCGCGTGCGTGTGTTTTGTCTGGCTTTGTGCTGTCTAGGGAGGGCATATTTTTAGAAAACAAACTCGGCATATAGTAATTAATTTAAGAAGGAAATATCGAGTTCGTTAAACGTAAAATCGGATCATAAATTCGACGTCTTGAGGAATTCGCTTAATGTATGCAGTTCAAGCGTGACGGACTTATTCCAATGTTGATATAAGTTATTTTTTTCCCTGAGTGAGGAATCCTATTTCTTCTTTGAGTTGTTAATTGTAAGTTTTACTTAAATAATTTCCTGAACCTGATTATGTCATTCCTGTCCAATCAAATATATTCACCATTATTGATCCATTATAGGAAATATCACTCTCAGTTTAAATCTTATATTCACCGTTAGTTTATTCAAACAATTGACGTATGATTCGCGCAGTCTAAACATGCAGGTCTGTGACGTAATTATTATAATTTGGGAAACAAGAGGTAAATTGGTACTACTAACTGATTTCATAATATCGACATATCTATTATTTATGAAAAGGCTTATCAAATGTTAATTTTGATTCTATGTTAAGCTAGACTTTAACTGACTGAAAATTTATCAACTGTCTCAATACTTACTAACTCACTGGCACTATCGAACCCGTAGGTTCATGGCCGCGCGGACATACGCTCTCCATACATCCCTATCCTGAGCTAATACTTTCCAATCATTCCCTGTATAATCTACTTCCCTCAAATCATATTTAATATTATTCTCCCACCTCATTCTTGGTCTACCAACTGGGCGTTTTCCCTCTGGCTTTCCTACAACAAGCTTCCATGCAAGTCTTTCATTCCCCATACGTGCAACATGTCCTGCCCATCGCAGTCTACGAGACTTAACTGTTCTTATTATATCTGGCTTCCTATAAAGACCATGTAGTTCATTGTTACGTAGTCTTCTCCATTCACCTGTCTGTTCATCTCTCTTTGGTCCAAAAATTTTCCTAAGTTCAATACTGATACAAAACACAGACAGCGTTTTCTTTCAGGTCTGTACTGGGAGTTTGTCGGCCGCGATGCACTAATGGTTATGCTCCTTGCCTCTAGTACCGAGGGTCGCGGATTCAAACCCCGTTGGGGTCGATGGATTTATTTAGAACGGAAAAATCTAAGGAGCAAGTCCTCCGAGAGGGACTTTAAGCCGTGAGTCCCGAGTCTGTAGATTTTAAGGCTCGTAAAAGATCCTTAAGCCTTAACAAAGACGCCTCTAAGCAAAATTTACCGACATCTCCGTCCTAGTAATACTTCAGTTCTCTGTTATATGTCTCATAGGGTCGGTGTCTTGTCCGCATGCCATCTATGACATCTACGAGCAAATAAGGTAACTAAAACTGATGTGTCTAATAACTCATGTCTATGGCTTAACAATTGGCTACGCTATTATATATATATATATATATATAGGCCTACTAGGGGTTGGAATGTAGAGGGATAGATATCTCGTAGCCTATGAAGACGACAAATAAGTACGAGTCCTCAACTGCCAGATAACAATGCGCGAAGTACATTTGTATGGAAAATAAAAATACTACAACAAAATATGGACTAATTTATTTAGTTTAAACTAATTCAAACTAATTTAGAATTATAATAGTTATTAATATTAAAATTAGTAGATCAGATTACCTGCTTCATGTAGATATGGCATCATGATGTCCAGAATGATGTATGCTTTTTTTGCGATATCACTAACAGTTTCGGTTTCTGGTCATTGAGCGTGATTTTATTTACTTGGCCCAATTTGTTACTTTCCGAACTTCTATGTTAGTGTACGTTTATAATTCGATGAGGCATTCCCCTTTGATTAATCATCATGTGGAAATCTGCGAAAGCTATAACGTCAGTATGATTAGTGTATTCCATATTCAGTAAGGTATGGTATTGGATCTTCCAGAAGTCTAGTCCAATACACGATTCTTGTGGACATCCTGCACTTGCGATCTTCGTAAAGTGATGTCATTTGTTGATAAAGTTGCACTCCTATTCCTAAGGTAACTTTTGAATGCCACGTACAAGTTTGTGGACAGTGAAGACGTTTCAGCGTTGTCAGGATACCTGGCCACCATGCGGTGACAAACATCCAGGCTGGTTCCATCCATCCATAGTAATTCTGCCCGAGGGCAGGTCTTTCACTGCAATCATAGCATTTTCATGCTATGCTTGCAGCTTTACTAGGGAATTGTAGTTGTGGTAGCTTCCCGTAGGTTTCCACACCGGTGATGAATGATGATAAGGATGATGATGATGATGGCCATATGATTTCGGGGACCGTTTGGTCCTTAAAGTTTTCCTGGCATTTGTCTTACAGGTGAGGAAAAACCCCGATAAAAACCTCACCCAGAAAACTGTCCCGACCGGGGATCGAACGCGGGCCCGCTGCGTGACAAGGCAGCACGCTACATCGAGACCACAGCGGTGAACCCAGGCTGGTTAATGCCACATATTGTTTATCTTTGAGGGCTTGTTCTGCATACATTTTTAACTTGCAGAGTCTACAGTGCTAGTTTGTAGAGTAAATCTATTTTTTTTTCTCTTCTTAAGACAGTTAAGAGTACATGTGATACATTATTCAGTTTATCAGAAGTTTCTCAAGGACTTTAACCGAGACGTTAATTAAGATTATTGGTTGTAATTTTCCTATGTCTTCCTTGTCTTGCTTCCTTAGTTTTACGTTAGAGATTATCGTTATATTTTTTTACATACCCTAAGGAAGCACGCTTTTCTCAGGTATCCTTTACACATTGCTATTGTGATATTAGGTACATGGTTAAATGCTTGCTAACTGTGATTCCATTCTTACGTAGTGCATTAGTTGTGATATTATTTTTTAAATTTGTAAACTACATATTTGTGCTGTTAAATAGACCTACTATGTAATTGTGTAAATTGTGTATATATTTCTCTTAAATTCGTATTAATATGTTTTTATTGTTGTAATGTATTTTTACGTAATTTGTATTGAGATGTTTGTAATTCTCAAACTTTATCAGATTATAAATTAGTCTGATATTTTTTAAAGCATATTTTATAGGCAATGCTATTAAGTATCTTTCTTACAGTTTCTAATGTAGTATATTCATACGATTAGAATGATATATTTTTAATGTAGTGTCAGTGTGTTTATATATTTTAGCCTCAACTGTGGTACCCATAAGTCAATAAAGAAGTTTAATTTAGTTTAATATTTAATGAACTATTAAAGTTCTTCGAGTTTATTGTATGTCATGTGTATATATTACGCATTATGTGCTTTAATCCTCTTCTTTAAATTCTTATGTTTATTAATTCAAGTTTATTTTGTAGGCCTACTTTTGACATTTCTAACTGTTATACTGGATTTTTATTTATAAACTACTTCCTTATTTAATTTGGATTAACTTTGTTTATATATATGGATATCACGCTGAGGTACAGACTCAGAGTTCCGGGTTCGAATCCCGTCCAGGCATTTATTTTCTTTTTATCATACCATATATATATATATATATATATACAAATGAACTCTGTTTATATATATATATATATGCCTATATTCAATTTATTGTTGCAGTCTGTATGAAACGTAATTTACTAAATGTGTTTATCAATTGTTTTTTTAGTTCGTACATTAAATTATTTTCAACTTCTTGTGGTGTATATATGTACATTAATACACTGTATTTTGAAGTGTGTAACATCAGATTATCTAGTTTGCAACTTCATAATTTTATGTTTTCAGTTTTCTTAACCCATTTGCCTCAAAAGACGAGGTAGACTCGCCGGCAGTTAAATGGCCTTCAACTCAGAAGACGAGGTACACTCGCTTAACTCTGCTGTTATATATTTAGCAATATTTAGTACATCCCTTGGCAAGGTAATCTTTTGTTAACATTTATGAATAGTAGAGGAATGTGTTTTGGCTTTCACCCTTATTGAGATCTCAAATACCGTTATATTTTGCTTGTTTTGTAGGTATGAAAATAGACAATATAATTTAACGGTAACTTAAATCCGGTTTCTAGGAAAATGCATTGAACGTTTAAATCTGAAGCGACTGAGTTAATTATCATTATGTTAAATATTTATTATGTATACAACTTCATGCAATGTTAGTAAATTTATAACTCATGTATTATAATCGTTGTTTATATAGTTACATTAATAATAATACAGTATTTCATGATTATTAATCTGCCGGCTCCGAGGAGTATTTTTATGCTGAAATAGCCGAAGAACCCAACAAACCTTTATTATAAAAATACATTTAAATATATGTTTTTCTTCAAATGACATAAATTAAGTACATAAAAAACATAACACAAAAAATAAATCCCTATTTGACGAATGGTCACCCATACCTTTTGAATCCGGATTCGGAGTAACCTCACATTCACGGCACTGTTTCGACGGTCACCCATACTCATTTAAAACACATACACATTCTGGTCCTCCGAAATTAATACATACATATAGCTCATTAGGGAACACGGAGCCAAGAGCACGGAGCTGCCAATCTTAAGCCATGGGGGCAGTGTTCTCATATATTATGTACGGTATGAAATATAACGTATTCGCTTCAGCAATACACTTTAAATTTATTGGGATTAATGGGCTCACTCACCGTGCCTTGTCGGTTCAATGGAGCTGATAGGGAGGACAGTATCCATAATACCAGCTGCATTTTGTGCTTTCCATCTTGTTTTGATTTTGATTTTTTTATTGGCTCAGTGGAGCAAGCGTTTAGACGCTCGACTCTCACCACTAAAGTCTCGAGATCGAGTCTCGGTCCCTTCATGTAGGTTTCGCAGTGGATGAAACGTAACGTGTGAAGTATTTCTCGGGATTTCTTCCACTTTCCCTGCCATAAATTTCACTCCCTCATTTTTTGCATATTCGTATAATCCAATTCGTTTCATTTCGTTTATCCGCCCTTGTGACGGTGTCTTAAGAATGGTCTGCTAACACCCATGTCGCTCACAGACCTCTATAAAATATAAGGGTTTTATCTCATCTCATCCCTCGACCAGAACACGAGTCCGGTATGAATTGAGAATAATATTTTATATTTTTTATTCTGATATTTGCGAATTTGGTGTTCAATTATCAAAATTTTAGTTCTATAATCTAAAGTTTATATTATGATTATTTTTTTCAAATGCTCCAGGTTGTCATTTCGACATTTCCGGTGTTCTCTCCTGGCATAGCGTAATTCTAACCCACTTTTGAGGTTGGGTGCCATGAAGGCGGAGTTACGCTGCCCCGATAATATGAAAGTGGTGATGATAGCAATGATGTGCCAGAAGAGGCCTAAATCTAAACTTAAGCTAATTAGGCGAATATGATATTGATGGTAATGATGCCCGGATGGTGTTCGGGGACCGTTTGGGCCTTAAAGTTTCCTGACATTTATCTTACAGGTGAGGGTAAACCCCAAAAAAACCTCATCCAGGAAACTTGTCCCGAATGGGGATCGAACCCGGGGGCCGTTGAATGACAAGACAGCACGCTACCTCGAGACCACAGCGGTGTACTAAGTTTATATTATAGTTTGCATTATTCCAATTGAAAGTTGAAATGTTTCCGATGATTGCAACATATGTTACCAGATTATGAAAATTATATTTAAAAACAGTCAACATCATCCATACATGTATTAAGCTAAAAGGTCAGTTAAGATCTCATAAAGGACGAATTTTCTTTCCATCTTTTTTTTTTTTTACATCCCGTTTGGTTTGGTAGTGTAGTATTGTTTCTGGTACTCTAGAGGATCTCGTCCGCCGTAAGAATCTCATCCAGTTGTTTAAAAACTGCAAATTATATATATATATTTATTTATTTATTTATTTATTTATTTATATTTATATTATCTTGGTTTGTATCTATCTATGTAACGGCGGAATCTTTCAACACGATTTTCACCCACTTAAGAACATTGGATCAACTTGAAACTTTATATATTTGTAAAAGACCAATGACAATATAATAATTTCATAAATAATATATAATAAGTTGCGGACTTATCGACTCTCTAGTCCATCGTTGTAAGAAATTAATATTATATTCTCTCGTAACTCAGTTGATAGAGCGGTGGACTGTAGTGGTATATAATTTCAGTAATCGGTAGGTCGCTGGTTCAAATCCGGCCCGGAGGGTTTTTTTAGAAGAGTATTACTTTTAGCTCATACTACAATAATATCGAATTTAAAGATATTTGCATTTTTATCTTATTCTGTAAAATATTAATGACATTTTTTGTAAACTTACAATATTGTAATTTTTCCAGAAAATATGAGAAGGATACGATTAACTGTAACTATCTGTATTAAAATATTCAAAAATATTATAATAATGTTAGGTAATAATAATAATAATAATAATAATAATAATAATAATTATAATAATAATAATTTTAAAATAATATAATTATATGCGTGCCTAGACAATAAAAATATCGTAAGCAATTAAATTTTCATGGGATTCCGATTTATGACAATCAATTAAACTAAAAATTTAAAAAAAATGTTTAAAAAAACTAATAAACACGCTTTATTAGAAAACCAAACTAGAAGATAAAAAATAATGGTTAAAAAATCAAAAAACATCATGCTTTATTAGAAAACCGAACTAAAAATGAAAAATAATCTTACTTTCCAACACGCTTGGGATAAAATTAAAGTGGTGAAGAAAAACAATTATCTCCAACACATCTAGAATAAAAATAGAGTTATCTGCAAAAAATTATTTTACCATGAAAAGCGTGGGGTACTTGTTATGGCTTTTATGTTTTCTTCTTAGAGACTTTACTTTTACCAACATCTGTTTATTATCAAATATATTAATTGATATAGAGCACTCCACGTTTTTGATGGTAAAATTATTTTTTTTTGTAGGAACTAATTTTATTCTAGATGTGTTGGAGATGATTGTTTTGCTTACCATTTTAATTTTATCCCAAGCGTGTTGGAAATTAAAATTAGTTTTCATTTTTTAGTTCGGTTTTCTAATAAAGCGTGTTCTTACAGTTTATTTAAACTATTATTTTATTATATGACATTTGATTAGGTTATATGGTGGAAATACTTGGAAATGCTTACTTTATAATGGCACTAACAATAACCTACAATGTCTATACACGTCTCGTTATGTAAATGTGATTCCAAACGTTGAATAATTTATTAGAGTAAATGAAAGATAAAGGTTATCTCTACTTAAAATAATTTTACAATTTTTTGTTCAATGATAGTTATATGAACGTTTATTTTCTTTCACAAGAAATTGAAATAATGCAAGAGGTCCAATTTTAGAGTTTGAATTCTGTAATATCGACAACTGACATTGTCCAGACTAACCTTCAGTTGTTTATAAGGTTATTGGAGGTGAGGTATACTCGCGTTTCAATCGATGCCGTCTATTAATTTTACATAAGTTGAGGAATCACGTGACCATACCTTTCTCATTCATTCACAGTGGAATACATTTCCTATGATCAATATATGCATTCACTTTTCCGTACCAATCTAAATTACACGGAATATCATGAAAAGTAAGACTGTATCCAAACTAAAAAATATCGTACAATATTCTAAGTTAATAAAAGAAGAGAAAAGAACATGCACATGTCGATCATTCTATATTTAACAATTTACACACATCTTCCGGTTTCACTATGGCCTCTGCCAGTTCTTGAAATTTCTTCCCTATATATATATATATATATATATATATATATATATATATATATATATCAGAGGTTGTCGCACAATTGACACTTTTAATATTTTATTGGCTAAATCTAGAGTAAAACAACATATATTGCAGGTAATAATTATGCTGTGGATATACCGTGTAATTTTTAGATAAAAGACTACCATCTTTCAGAAATAAATTTAAAATAAAATCACTAACAGAAACAACTCACTAATACTACTTTTTAAGAATTAATAATGCGTTTTTGCATTATTTAATAAAAATAGACTTAGGATTTGTTAATATATTTACCTAATGCCTTGTATAAAAAGTGTAGATTAATTCATTGTAGTTTATTACTTTCTTTGTATTTTTTTCTTTTCTTTTTATGTATAGTAGATTCGAGCTGTTATTCCTTTTTTTATTCATTGTATCATTAATTTAATTTTAATTGTATTTAGTTTCATTCTATTATTAGACATTAATTTCATTATTATTCAATATGACAGATAATTAATTGTTCAATGACTATTATTGTAACTTTTTTTTGTATTCATATGTAACATATGTTTGTCCTGTTTAATATGACTATTATTGTATTTTTTTGTATTCATGTGTAACATATGTTTGTCCTGTTTAATATGTCTATTATTGTATTTTTTTTGTATTCATATGTAACATATGCTTGTTCTGGTGAGTGGAAGAGAAGGCCACATGGCCTTAACTCCACCAGGCTAAATAAATCTATTCTATTCTATTCTATTTTTTCTAACCTAGTTGAGTGTAGGCAAGGCCTTTAGGCCATAATTATTATTATTATTGTTATTATTGTTATTATTATTATTATTATTATTATTATTATTATTATTATATTTTGACACTTCCTTCACCCACTCTTCAAATTGCCGTACCATTATATTACTTTTGTTCTACATAATGCAATATAATTTTTTTACTTCATTTTAGATTTTTAAAATTCTTTCTATTTCTCCTTTTTTTTATACTATTACTGATTTTCACCAAAAACCAATTTCAGTACACAATAATAAAAATATTGTTTGAAAATTGTGTCTCGTTATACAAATAAATATAGTTTATGGATAATAAAATCATTCATATTTAATAAAATGAAGTTTAATTTATTTAATACAATCTGGATCAAAGAGACTCTCGTAATTCATTCATACTATATGCATCACAATCAGCCGCGCTGATGTAGTGATTATGTTCCTTTCTGGTAATAACAGGACCGCGGGTTCAAACTCGGGCGGGGTTGATGGAATTTTAGAAGAGCTAAGTCCGCTGAAGTTGTTCAGGCACAAAAAAAAAATCATGCCTAAATTAGTGCCTCTGAGCAAAATTTAACCGGCCTTCCCCATACAACTAATGCCTTACTTCCTTATGAGATGTCTCAATGATACACTAACCAGATGCCACTCGCTGAACTCTGTAGGGATATAAGACTAACTAAATTAGCTTGATAACTAAATTCTCACTAGGGAGCACCATGCGGGACGTACAGGGTATATGCCATCATTCCATAGTAATTCTGCCTGAGGGCAGGTCTACCACTGCAGTCGTAGCATATTCATGCTAAAGCTTTGCAGCTTTAGTAAGGAATGATAGGTGTGGTAGCTTTATTATTATTATTATTATTATTATTATTATTATTATTTTGCTTTCCACACAGGTGAAGGATGGTGATGATAATGATAGGGATGCTGATGATGGCCGGATGAATTTCGGGGACCGTTCAGCCCTACGCTTCCTGACATTTATCTTACAGGTAAGGAAAAACCCCGAAAAAGAACCTCACCCAGGAGCCTGTCCCGACCGGGAATTGAACCCTGTCCCGCTGCGTGACAAGGCAGCACGCTACCTCGAGACTACAGCGGTGGGTATATACAGAGAAATACGAGTATATTAGTATCACAGGCACTCGTTTTCCTAACTTCTTTCAAAATAAGTTACTCTAACAAATATATATTTTTAATGCCCCAGGTTGTCCTTTTGAACATTTATGGTGTTCTCTCCAGGCATTGGCGTAATTGTAACCCATTTCTGACATGGGGCGCCTAGAAGGCGGAATTACATTGTCCCGATGATATGATGGGTGATGATGATGATAGTGGTGCGCCAGGAGAGTCCTTAATCCTAAGCTTAATCTAAGATGAATATGAATGATGATGATTGCGATGGCCATATGATGTTTCGGGTACCGTTTGGGCTACAGTTTCTTGACATTTCTTTTACAGTTGAGGAAGAACCCCGATAAAAACCCCACCCACGAAACTGTCCCGACTGGGGAACGAAACCGGGCCCGCTGCGTGAGAACGCAGCACTCTATCTCGAGACCACAGCGGTGGACAATCTAACAAATATATAAAACGGCGTTTCTTCCATTACGATCTGTTACATCAAGAGGGAAAAAACGAATACAATTATTTGAGAATAAAGTGCTTAGCAAAATAGTTGGAGCTTGTAAGTATTTTGAAGTGTCCCCTGAGTACGCTACTAACGTTCTGCACGGTTAGTTCTTTGGAGGGGCTGCCTCCTTAAAGCCTTTGGACCTGCTTCCTTGTGTTTTATACCCACAAGGAGGGTTGCCTCTTCCACCTTCTGCCGTTCAGGACTTCACTCATGTTTCCCCGAGCTGGGTCTCTTAATTCATCCCCAGAGATTGGGTTGCCACTTTCGCCATTTTCGCCGTTCCGATATTTCTATCTCCGCCGTGTCTGCCGTTGTGGATGGAGCAGCAATTTTGGAGTCGGAACAGGCTAGTAAATAAGCCTAAACCGTGAAGAAGAAAAAGAAGAAAATAGTTGGATTAAAGAGACACGAAGAAACAAGTAAATGGAGACTATATACATTAAATATTTTTGGAAAACCGAATTTAACTTCGACAGGCAGGTCATGCGGAACAAATCGAGAATGACAGAGGAGTATGGAAACTTCTGGTACGAAAACCAGATTTAAAGCGCCGTAGGTACGTCAAGAATAAGGTGGAAAAATAACGATGTTTTAGCAAGGTGAATTTTACTGTCAAGTATTACTAAATATTAGCACAGGATGTGGTTGCAGGGAGAGCTTTATGTTTGCGCCTCCATGAACCTTAGGGTTCGATAGTGTCAGTGATTTGTAGTAATATCTCATTTAAATACTTTGTTGTAAGTGATCGGAAAATGTAACATTACACTTTCATAGTTCTGTAAAGAACTGTGATGCCACTATAACGTTAGTGGAAAAGTACCGACTACCTTTCTAGAGTCACGGCCACCTTCATAAACAGAACATGCGTCTGGCACTCATTTCACTTAGAACATAATTCAATCCAAGGCCCTTGATGCTGCCACTTTAAAATAACTGACCACATCGGGTGTTAAGTGCGCTACCTTCCAACTTGTACCATATTATCGCAACCAACCAAACTATTTGGCATCTTCTTAAATTCAACAATATCTGAGGTGCTTCTGTGTGTTCACCCATCCAATATGTAACCAATCCCAATATTGTTTAACTTAATGGACGGGTACTGGCATTTTCCACATTCCATGCCGTTTGACTATATAATACCATACGTATTCACAAAACTGAGTGAAGTGTTTTAACAGATTTAAATAATCCATTGAAATATAATTTTTAATAATTTTGCAAGTAAAAAAAACAAAGTTAACCAAGATGAATTATATAGACGTAATTAGTGCGTGTGTGTTTATTTTATTTTTAAGTAAAATTAATAATAAAATAATGATCCTTCGATTCAAGACTACTTATAAGTTAATAGTTCTAATTTCACTTCATACTCCTAAATTGGCACTACTGAAGTATCCTTCATTAGCTTTGTTATAAGTACGTCTTAAAATTGAAACTAGCTGACTGCACAATCATAATTGTGAATTTACGCAAGAATTAAACTTTTCAGTAATTTTAAAATTCATGGTGTATCATCGATGAGGTATAAAATAAAATGATAAAATTCCACCGTCCTTGGGATCGCAATTTTCGTTATTATAGCTCCAGTATTGCCCTGCGTGGATATTTAATAATTCTATTACCAAGCTTATATTCCACAGGCAAATACAATGTCTTTAAAATATAATGATTATAGAAAATTAAATTCCATAATTCTAATTTCATATATAAAATAGTGGAAAACAATATAGGGAAAATACGTAGAGAACATAAATTCTATTTAAGCAGAGAGTCTGTGCGCTGGGCCCGTTTTACATAGACATATTTCATTCCCTCGACAATAATATTCTAGTTTTACATTCAAGCAACATTAACTTAATAACAAATTGGTCTATAGACGATATAACTTTTCTAATGCTAATCATGAGTGAGGCTTTGGGGAAGTAAATTATGTACTTTTATTAAACTCAGTTTCAAAAGGATCTCTTGCGTAGAGTAAATGATTCAGAAACAAAGTTAACTATAATAAGCATATGTTTCAAATAGGGTAGCCCGGGGCTATTTCGCACATTTCAAATTAAAAGTTATATAACCTTCGGGAAAAAATTTTCAAGGAAAATAAAATATATATTTATTATTACTGATATATCAATAAATGTATACACAGTATTTAAAAACTCATAAGTGTTAAAACAAATAAACAAGAAATATAAATCTGACACACGACGTGGCTTAACATTATGAACTTAAGCGGGCCTTTTTCGCACAGCCAGGGGACTATACCGTCCACATCTTAACATTACTAATATTTACCGAACGTGAATTGTTTCTTGCCAAAGGCACCAAGACACACCTCATGAAACCATTTTAAACATTTCTGACATTTGATCCACTCTCCCATACATTTTTTTACTTTTCTGTAAAATACCTTACACAACAAAAAAGGAACACGGCACATCATCTTCCTCCACATTCACTGTTGGCTGAAGTGGAAGTGAATCGTCTTCATATGACGAGGAATGTATGTTTCTTTTATTTGCATGTCTTCTTCAATCCACTTCATGTAAGCCCCTATAGAATTATATGTGTGGACCGTCTGTAATATTTTAATAAATAACTTCTGATAGTTTACTCACATTTTTATGAAAGAATAATATCTTAAGAAGTGTACGGAATAGCCCCTGTTATTCTGTGCGAAATAACCCCGATTTACTACATTATAATAAAGCTGTATCATTTCATAACCACTTATAATTTCTAAATTTAATTAACTGATCTGATCATTGCAAACATTTCCTATAAATTGGCATAGTAATTATTGATTTACATCAATCTATATAAAAATTATAGCTTAAACAGTGAGATATATAAACTATTCAAGCAGGTATATGGCTCAAATAATACATACCGTAGTTGACAAGAGCTTCTCTTACAACAACACAGAACCTTTTCTTGACACAAACAGATGACGACTGAATACCATACAGACAGGGGTTGAAAAGACGTGGTCATTTGTCCTTGAAAATTCCAAAGGTTTCAAGGAAGACACAAAATACTTAAAGTGTGCGAAAAACCCCCGTGTGCGAAAAAGCCCCCGGGGTACCCTATAAATAATGCTGAGAGTAATGGATTTAAATAAGAATAAAAATATAAGTGACCAAGTTACAGATAAGAATTACAAAAAAAGAAGCATTGTTGACATAAGTCTTCCTCAAACATATGTAACAAATATAAATAATAAACACTAGCATACCATTGAAGTAAGAATAATTAAAACAATAAACCCATTAAAATTGATTGTATATGGAATTAATATTAATGGGGCAATTTTTTGAATCATTTCAGACTCGTACTGCATTCATTTCGAAAATAAAGTCCATCTTCACAGCCAACATAACAATAATAAACCAGGATGAATCAGCTGGTGGCTGAGGGATCCGTACTCCCGAACCCCTCGCCAAACGAAGGCTTCAAACCGTGGAAGAAGATTGTATCTTGTTTGGTTTTCGCATCCACTGACATCCCTTGTCGAGCCAAACAAATGCGCAGACGGAGAAGAAAAGGATGCGTTCGGAAAGGAATCAAGAGAAGGGAGACACAGATAAAAAGACAACAACATAGTAATGTCAGGGCAACAACGATAGTTTACGCTAGCACAGTACAACATATTAAAATTAGTGCCTGATACCTCAGTCGTCCTCTACGTCTGTTTAAAGGTCTTACTTATTTTAATTATTTGACGAAGTTTATAAACAGAAGTCAATTTTAGTTGAGGATGACTGAGGTATCAAGTACTTAATTTAAAACTCTATAATTTTAATTAAAATTTTGTTAGCGTATTTTGAATATATTACCCATCTTCGTATTTTAGATAGAAGTAATAATAACTTAAAGTATATATGAGCATGTTTTGGAGAATAGGGATTACTTATTGTTATAGTATTTGAATACGCACAGTAGACATTAATATTTACTCTAGTTATTAAAGTTATTAAATTCAATATGGGATAAAATTATGTTCATCTTAAGAGAAACAATGGGAGGATTCCAAATGCTAAGTGTCTTTCGGTACGATTTGGAGAGCCCTTGAATACAGCTGGCTTCACACTAAAATGTTTTATGCTTTCATCTGATATCTGCGAAGGATGGATGAAACAATGAACTACCTACCTCATGCACGCAGACAAGTTAGAGGGTTATTTATTTAGGCAAAATTTCGATTCAATATTCTTGTCGTTTGTGTTGTCATTGAGTGTAAAATTATAAGAATGATAAGTTTTTTTTTAATTCATAACTCCTCCGTAAAACGTCAATTTCAATCCGTAGAAAGTAGATCGCAAATAATAATTATTAATTAAACTGTAGTTGGACTACACTTCTACCTCACGGTACATTTTTATTTTACTTAGCGCAAATGGTTTTATTTAACATCATATTAATATAGAACGATTCCACGGAAATGTCATACCGAGGTGAAAAATTTGAAATTGACGCAGGAATAATTTTTTTGACGTAATATATATCTTTAAGGATACAATTTTCTGATTCTAGAAGATAATGTTTCAAATGTGTATTATTTTAATCTAATATTACTGGTAGAACTTTTAATTTTCCAAACCTGTAAAAACACGCAAAATTTTACGAATTTGTTGTTTAATGATTTGGTAGTGTTAATTCGTTTTATTTTACAAACTCTTTTGTTAAACCATATTTTAGTCCTTCCTACTCGTAAATGTAATAATATTAATTGCATTCTAATGTTCTATATGCCTTAAATGTTTCCTATAATTGTTAACTGCAAACTATGGTCAGTCAGTCACGGAAAACGTATAAAAATTACTGTACATATAATAATATATGGAATATAATTTCCTCTTGGATTCTACGTTACCGGCATACAACTAACAAAAAAGTATTGAAGACATTTTCTTTAAAGTCATTATTTTTGCCGCTAGTGTCCCGTGACTGACTGACTTTTTTTTCCCTATCATATATATGCTAATACTCATGGTGTAGTCAGTTGCTTGCTGCATTCCGCTGAGGATTAACATAAACATGGCTTAGGAAATCTAGTATACTGTTCGGCTCAGCTGTTCCATAAAATATTTACTGACCCTTTTTCTGTGTCAATTTCAGCTAAAAGGCAGTTAGCGGAAGCATTTAAATATATTCAGGAAAAAGATTTCAGTAAACGAAGCAGCCATACTTGTTGATGTCTCAAAAAATTATACCTACAAAGGGCAAAATGAAATCCAGACAGTTGATTGGAAAAATTAGCATATCTCAATATTAACTGGTGTTGCCTAGTTTAGATGGAAGGTGACAGAAAAGTTCAGATGAAATGTTTTTTTCTATGGTAAGGTTATGTGACACATAGCAAGTATGCTATAGATATTTGCTATAGAAAAGTGTTCCATTCGAACTATAGTGATTTCTTCCAAAACTTGAGGTGGTAACAGTTTTCCGATGGAGCAGCTGGTAATAGAAACAGACCTGTGCATTTAGCAATGTGATACTGCTTACTTGCATATTAGGATTTTGACATAAAAAGGAACTTCTTTGAATCGTACCATGGAAAGAGGGCTATAGATGCGATTGGCGGCCAATTAAAAAGGATGGCACGGATGTATGAAAAATCGGGAAAGTATATACAAAATGGTGCAGAATTATGTAATGTGAGCTGTAAAACCAACTAAATTACTAGAGTCACAAAATGATATATAAGAAGGAAAGAATTTTTTAGAAAAACAATTTGAATATCTTGCATCTATCACATACTCACTGCGTATGAAACGTGGAAGCGTCGGACCCGTACGTTATAGAGTACTATGCACAACTGTCAAGCAATAAGCGCAATAAATTCATAAGTTCGTGTGTTAAAAAAAATGAATGGCGTGACAGGCCTAGAAAGCCCTTGGCTGCTAATCTCACATCCAAGTATGTAAATCACAGAGGTGGACATTCATCTAACCAACATATAGGGTGACGTGTGGTCAGCATGTCGGATACTGCAGCCGTTATGGCTGGTTTTCTCGACCGCAACCTCTAAATATTGTAGCTGCCAAAATTCTTCATGATTCTGGGTGGGCACAAATCCCATTGTCGCCGAAATTCCATGAGCAAATTTCGATTCTCATGGGGACTTGAATCAGTGCTCTCTATTGAGACATCTTGACTCAAACCATCCAGTTACAGCGTGAGGCTTCATGCGTGACAGGAAACATTATTTTTATTAATGGGTCAAGTTAGCGGCGAAGACTAGAGAGAGAAACGATCTCATATACATCGATGTTATTATGTGAGTCATCAGAACTCGGGCTAATTAGAGTTGTTTTTATGGTTGTTTAAAAGTAGAATTCACTGCGTCAGCAATTGTTTACTAACTACAGCATACTAATGCGACTTACGATAATTTGTTTTGAAAGTACATGCACTCTGATAAATAAGTAACTTATTAGGAATGTGTATACATTCTGCAAGGCTTAAATTTTTTGTTCAGTGGTTCAATCTAGAAATGAAAAATATTAAATCTTACATCAGGTAAACTGTAATGAACTCCACTCGAAGCGCGAAAGACCTAGAAGGCCCTTGGTCTACCAAACTACTGCTAGCCTCACGTCCACATGTGTTATAATCACAAAGGTAGACGATCATAAGCCAGTGTAGGGTGACATGAGGTCAGCATGTCCGTTCCCCCAGCCGTTATAATTGGTCTTATTAACCTGGAGTCTTTACATATTGTAGCTATCCAAATTCCACACGATGCTGGGTGAGCATCGGTCCCATACTGGCCGAAATTCAATGAGAAAATGTCTACCCATGGGGGCTCGAACCAGCGCAAGTCCCATAGATCTGCGCCAAGGCTTCTTGCCTTTCCTCTCGGCTATGGCGCCCGAATAAATTGTAATCAGTTACTATATCCATCCATCCATAGTAATTCTGCCCGAGGGTAGGTCTTTCACTGCAATCATAGCATTTTCATGCTATGCTTTGCAGCTTTGCTAGGGAATTGTAGGTGTGATAGCTTCCCGTTGCTTTCCACACCGGTGAAGGATGATGATGATTATGATGATAGCCATATGATTTTGGGGACCTTTTGGGCTATAAAGTTTTCCTGACATTTGTCTTACAGGTGAGGAAAAACCCCGATAAAATCCTCATCCAGAAAAACTGTACCGACCGGGATCGAACCCGGGCCCGCTGCATGACAAGGCAGCATGCTACCTCGAGATCACAGCGGTGGACAGTTACTATATAGACCTATATACGTGTATATATATATATATATATATATATATAATACACACACATACATACAATTTTAGTAGGTATATTTAACAATAGAGAAGGCACTTTGTTATTAAGTATTTAATAGTTTCGTTATTTTATATAATTTAAAATGTAGATGGTAAACGAGTTAATTTAGTTACATTATTGATTTAAATTAACATTTATTTTACAGCAAAATTTAATTTAATAATTTTCGTAGAATTGATAACGTATTTGCAGATATTTATTAATTTCTGTTACCGAAGCTGTTTATCTAGTTTGATAGTATTTTGTTACATTTGTGTAATATTTGCATTTTGAAATTCTAAATTAAATCAGAAATGTCAGTCAGTCACACATCATATATTAGGTCATAACTTCGGTATTAATTGTGATTTAGGTTTATTTTTTAATTTAAAATATAACTTGAAACGTGCCTCCAAATGTATTTTGGAAAATTGAATTAAGAATCACATTTCAGAGAACGGTGTAGATAAAAATGTTAAGCTGTATGATCAGTTGACATTTATGTCAGTCAGTCACACCTACTTTGATAGATAATAAATAATATTGTTTTTCTTCAGAAATTATATATTTATGTACAATCTTAATCAGACGCATTTCCTCTAACATATCACGTATATAACACCTCTAATTTCAACCAAATGTAATATTTATGCAAGCATTTTGCAGCAAGAGTGCATTGTAAATGTCAGTCAGTCACATATGGAATTACTCTATAATGACTTGCATGGAAGCTTCTTGTAGGAAAGCCAGAGGGAAAACACCCAGTTGGTAGACCAAGAATGACGTGGGAGAATAACATTAACTATGAATTTAGGGCACGTAGATTATACAGGGAATGATTGAAAAGCATTAGCTCAGGATAGGGATGTATGGAGAGCTTATGTCCGCGCGGCCAAGAACCTACGGGTTCGATAGTGCCAGTGAGTAAGTAAGTAAGTGAGTAAGTAAGTATTAAAATAATGTGCAGAATAAAGACACAAAAACATGTGAGTATATCTGAATATTTCGTCAATACGTACTTGTGTCATGGGATGCCAGTTGAGGTACAAACAATCCCCTACATTATTATTATTATTATTATTGTTATTATTATTATTATTATTATTATTATTATTATTATATTTAATGTATTTTTACTTCAATTCTATTTCGAGAAGCTTCGACGCCTTCGATTATATCGAGTGTAAGATAAATGGGTTGTACCAGTATGTTATATAGGCTATGTCTATTGTTATGTATGTTTGTTTATATTAAGTAAAATTATTTATATTCATTTTGCAACACATGTGATAGATCCAGGAAATGGTCCGGGTTAGTCACTTTATGTCGAAATGGAATTTGAGGTTCCATTAGATTTTCCATGGATGTAAGTGATAACTATCTTTTAGAAGTGTTAAACAGTAAAATAAATAATAGTTTTAAAAAACTAAAACAACACGCTCTATTAGAAAACCGAATTTTAAAAATGAAAAATAATTTTAATTTCCAATACGCTTGGAATAAGATTAAAGTGGTCAACAAAAAAATATTCTCCAACACACATGGAATAAAACTAGAGTTATCAACAAAAAGAAAATAATTTTACCATCAAAAGCGTGGGGTGCTCTATATCGATTAATATATTTGATAATAAACAGATATTGTTACCAAAGTCTCTAATAAGAAAATGTAAAAATCATAAAAAGCACCCCACGCTTTTGATGGTAAAATTATTTTCCTTTTGTTGATAACTATAGTTTTATTCCATATGTGTTGGAGATGATTTTTTTGACCACTTTAATTTTATCCCAAGCGTATTGGAATTAAAATTGTTTTAAATTTTTTAGTTCGGTTTTCTAATAGAGCGTGTTGTTTTAGTTTCTTAAAACTTTTATTTATTTTTTAATTTTTTAATTTTAATATTTTACAGAATAAGTTAAAAATGTATATATCTTTAAATTCGATACTATTGTCGTATGACCTAAAAGTAACACTCTTCTAAAACAAGCCTTCTAGCCGGATTTGAAACAGCGACCTATGGATTACCAAAATTATATACCACTATAGTTCACCGCTCTACCAACTGAGCTCTTACAACGATTGACTAAAAGGTCGACAAGTCCGCAACCTATTATACCAGTTTTCATTTATTTTTCCTGGTGATTCTGGCCAGGATTTTAGAAACAAAATGTGAACTTATTGTATTGTCACGGGTCCTGTACAAGTATACAAAGTTTGAAGCCGATCAATGTTTCTAATTGGGTGAAAATCGTGTTCAAAGATTCCGTTACATAGATACAAATACACTTTATTTTTATTTTCTGATGATTCTTGCCAGGATTTCAGGGACAAATATGAAATCATTGTATTGTGACGGGTCCTTTACAAGTATACGAATTTTCAAGTCGATCCAATGATTTTTAGTGCGTGAAAATCGCGTTGAAAGATTCCGTTACATAGATAGATAGATAGATAGATACAGGTCAAGCTAATATAAAGCGTGTAATAAACATTAGTCATGGGTTTATTTATCTTTAAAGTTTGGCTTACAGGTTAGGAAACAGGTACGTTGTATAATTAAAGTCGATTTTCTAGGTTTCATGAATATTGAGTTACCTGTATTTTTCCTTAAATCTTTCATATGAAAAGAAAATTAAAATGGCAGAGTTCAAACCATTGGGTCTTATATTTCACTCAATCGGTGAAATAAAATGAACGGAATGCATTTATGCACTTAATTAAATATATCCTAGTTAATGTGAGTAGTATTAAGGCGACCTTACGTTTCTTAGGATATTGCATTCAAATGGAGAGGATTTTTCTCGGTCTTCAATTATTTTTTTTGATAAAATTAAGGCTAGACTTATTACGATTGTATATAAAATAATAATGAATAAGGTTATAATATTATTATAAATATTATTTATCTTGTAAATACAAACTTTTTGATTGGAAGTCAAATATACTTAATATATTAGATAAATATATATATATATATATATATATATATATATATATATAAATATTATATTATCTTCCTCATCAGTAAATTGAAATATATATCCGCAGTTCCGAAGAAACCAAAATTGTGACCGCTAGAACATTAACACCTCACACTGCTAGATAAACGTGTAACTATTGTTCAATCCGGAAGTAGCACGTACGCTGAGAGATTAGTCAGAACAGCCCCTCTTGATTTAATAAGCTGCGTAAGACTTTTCTTGCTTGCTTTCTTCTGATCTGTGTATTGTAAATCAAAATAACTTTGCATAGCAGTGAGATTAGACAGAGATATCATGCCAGATGCGTGAAATTGAACAATACGGCGTAACATGCCTGGAAGGTACTTGGTTTACCAGGTGGAAATTACCATATGTTTCAATCCCATATGAAGAAAATCATTTACACAGCATTAAGGATGGCATGTTACCAGCATGTCCTGTACTTTAAGCTGATACAGATGTTACTCTTAACCATACTTCACTCTATTCTTGTCTATATGAACACCTTAAGATGCTAAGTGGATAGCGGTCCAATAAACAGACCGAAATTTCACGAGACCATTCCAACTTTCCTCAAATATGAGGCGAGATTTTACGGATAGTAAGTGAAAAAATGTGCAGGTATTTCCATATTTTCTGAAGGTAGTTCTCTAACATATGTTCTAAAAAGGTGCACCTATGTTCTAAAAAGTGCACCTGTACTCAGTTTCTGGAGGACCCACTTCTCAAGCACGATCATCATCCTGTTGTATCAATTAAAGCGGATGCGTGTAAAATATCTATCGATTCTGCTTAGTAGACACCGAAAGTGAACATAACAAATGCATATATATGACATCCATCCATAGTAATTCTGCCCGCAGGCAGGTCCTTCACTGCAATCATAGCATTTTCATGCTATCTTTGCAGCATTACTAGGGAATTGTGTAGGTGTGGTAGCTTCCCGTTGCTTTCCACACCGGTGAAGGATGGTGGTGATGATGGTGTTAATGGTAAGGATGATAATGATGATGATGGCCATATGATTTCGGGGACCGTTTGGGCCTTAAAGTTTTCCTGACATTTGTCTTACAGGTGAGGAAAAACCCCGATAAAAACCCCACCCAGAAAAACTGCCCCGACCGGGGATCGAACCCGGGCCCGCTGCGTGACAAGGCAACACGCTACCTCGAGACCACAGCGGTGGACATATATGACATAAGAAAAATAAATGCCTGGACGGGATTTGAACCCGGACCCCTGGGTTGGTACCCCAGAGTGCTATCCATTACATCATCAATTTTCAATGTCAAAAATTTAATATAAATATATATGATATGAAAAGAAAAATGAATGCTTGATAAGCAATTTTTTTAAGAGAATATTTACTTTATAGCAGTAACGCTTGTATATATAGATATTATAAATATATTTTTGACATTTGGCAATGAAGGCAAATATGATATGAAAAGAAAAAAATATTGCTTAACTGTTATGTTAGCTACCAGATGTCAGTTGGAACAAATTTCCGCTACCTCTTGTATGAATTGAGAATACTACATGTATAAGAAAATTGTATGTTTGAATTGGAATTCTTGGGTAGCTCAGTTGGTTAGAACGCTAAAAGTACAGACTTTAGAGACTCGAGTTCAAATCCCGACTCAAGCATTCATTTTTCTTTTCATATCATATTTGTCTTCATTGCCAAATGTCAAAAATATATTTATAATATCTATATATACAAGCGTTACTGCTATAAAGTAAATATTCTCTAAAAAAATGCTTAACTGTTATGTTAGCCACCAGATGTCAGTTGAAACAAATTTCCGCTACCTCTTTTGTGGATTGAGAATACTACATGTATAAGAAAATTGTATGTTTGAATTGGGATTCTTGGGTAGCTCAGTTGGTTAGAGGGCTAAAGGTACAGACTTTAGAGACTCGAGTTCAAATCCCGACTCAAGCATTCATTTTTCTTTTCATATCATATTTGCCTTCATTGCCAAATGTCAAAAATATATTTATAATATATATATATATATATATGGTATGATAAGAAAAATAAATGCCTGGACGGGATTCGAACCCGGATCTCTGAGTCTGTACCTCAGCGTGATATCCATTACACTACCAGGCGAATCCAATTCAAACACTTATTTTTCTTATATATGTATTATACTCTCCATTATTACTAGATGTCGCGAGAACACTGTCTTCACTGCCATCTAGTAGCTGACTATATCAAGTAAGCAAATTAAAGAGAATATTTATTTTACTTTATAGCAGTGACGCTTTATCGATGTTATAATTAAATCTTTAACATTGAGCAATGCAAGCTTAATATGGTATGATAAGAAAAATAAATGCCTGGACGGGATTCGAACCCGGATCTCTGAGTCTGTACCTCAGCGTGATATCCATTACACTACCAGGCGAATCCAATTCAAACACTTATTTTTCTTATATATGTATTATACTCTCCATTACATATATATATATATATATATATATATATATATATATACAAGCGTTACTGCTATAAAGTAAATATTCTCTAAAAAAATGCTTAACTGTTATGTTAGCCACCAGATGTCAGTTGGTACAAATTTCCGCTACCTCTTGTGTGAATTGAGAATACTACATGTATAAGAAAATTGTATGTTTGAATTGGAATTCTTGGGTAGCTCAGTTGGTTAGAGCGCTAAAGGTACAAACTTTAGACACTCGAGTTCAAATCCCGACTCATGCATTCATTTTTCTTTTCATATCATATTTGCCTTCATTACCAAATGTCAAAAATATATTTATAATATCTATATATACAAGGGTTACTGCTATAAAGTAAATATTCTCTAAAAAAAATTGCTTAACTGTTATGTTAGCCAGCAGATGTCAGTTGGACCAATTTCCGCTACCTCTTGTGTGAATTGAGAATACTACATGTATAAGAAAATTGTATGTTTGAATTGGAATTCTTGGGTAGCTCAGTTGGTTAGAGCGCTAAAGCTACAGACTTTAGAGACACGAGTTCAAATCCCGACTCAAGCATTCATTTTTCTTTTCATATCATATTTGCCTTCATTGCCAAATGTCAAAAATATATTTATAATATATATATATATATATATATATATATATATATATGAACATTTCGTGTCACGTTGTTTGCCCGCGATGGAATCATAAACTATTGAACCGATTTTAATAAAATTTTGCACACTGTGTGCAGTTTGATATAACTTGAGACTTAGGGTAGTTTATAACTAAATTTATAGTCGCATTATTTTTTATTGCAAATTATTTGTTTATTATTTAACAAAGAGTTATATATTTTTTATTGCAAATTATTTGTTTATTATTTAACAAAGAGTTATATTATCTGTGAGTTCCATACGATTCTAATAGATGGCAGTGTAATTATCTGTGAGTTCCATACAATTCTAACAGACGGCGGTGTAAGGTAATTTGGTGAGGTAATTGGTTTATTATTTAACAAAGAGAGATCCAGATGGCTGTGATTTTTGTTGCAACCGCGAATTTCAATTGAATTCCAAATATTTATTATTTCAGAATTTAAGTGTGTTAAGTGTTTATTTTATTTTCAATATTATTAATTTCGTGTATATTACTTTTAAGTAATCTGGCTGAAAGACAGCAACTTAATTTAAAATTTTAACGTGTACCTTAGCCACAGCAACGCTTGGCCGGGACTTCTAGTATATATATAAAATGGACAATATGCCTCATGTTAAAGCTCTAACGTCCTTAACGTTTTCCCAGGGTATATGACAAAAATAATTATTAATTATTTAAAAACCTAGGGTTAAGGCCATTAATAAAAAAATGGACCAATACGAGTCGTGGTGTTAACCTAAAGCGAAAATTTTAAAATCGTTCTACCGGCTTCAATTTTAATTTCTCGCAACGAAACTCAGCATATACAATTGGAATTAAACACGATAGGTATTGCACAAACAACAGGAAAATCTTATCGTTAATAGTGGAGGTTCATCTGAAAACTGACATTTAAAATCGTCATAGAGAACGCCATGTTTGTTTCTACTCAATGAAACTCTATACATTCAATTGACTTGACTAAAGAAACATACATCCCGTACGGAGCAAAATCAGACCGTAAATTTGACTTGCCGAGGAATTTCCTTACTTTACGCAGTTTCCTCTTAACGTACGTTTGTTCTTTATATCTTGTGACGAAACTTCTAATGGAAGAATATACAAAATGGGGACAATATAAACCTACAGAAAACAGAATATATGTGTTTGGGAAAGGATGTGGATGACCTCATACCAGATACAGGTAAAATAAAAAAAAGGGAAATTTTTAAATATCTTGGGTCAATAATTACGTGTTTAGGTACATGTGAAATATATGTACAAACTAAAATTGCAAGGGCAAAAAATACAACTAAGACGTTACGTGAAATAATTTGAAAAAAAAAAGAAATGGGAAATTAAAGTTAAATTTATAAGAGCATAATACAGAATATTTTGTCACATGGAAGTGAAACCTGGTCTTTGACGCAATTACAAAATAATAAGATTAGAACAGTTGAAATTGATTATCATGGAAGAAGCCTTAACAAAACAAGTCAGGATAAAACAAGAAACAAATTCCTTTGGAGAGAAATGAATGTCACCTTGTCCATTTTTAAGAGGGTTGAATATCAAACTCTTAAATTGTATGGCCATATAAAAGAATTGAAAATGAAAGATGACCAAACAATATATACCAATGGTCACCCCTGTAAGACATAAACGTGTCAGACCAATATATAAAGTTAAAAATTATGTCAGAACCATAATGGATGATTGGAATTTGGAAGAATGAGATTGGAATGCTATAAATAAATGGAAACTGAAGATGGCGAACGTATAAGTGGGGAAAAGCCAAGGAAGAAGAAGGAGGGATGAAACTATTGACCAAGCTTGTATAATATTTTTTATATACATACAGTAGCAATATTTATAGTTATCGGTCAACAATTTTAAATCTCAACTGAATTCACTTTTGGCTGCTTCGACTAGCTTCCGACGGTCTAGCAGCTATTTTGGCAGAATAAAGGAGTTGAAAAAATGCTCTTGGAATTTTGCCCTCAATAGAAAATTACAGTTTCATGTCATTTTATTCGAATCCACATATGTATGATCTTACGTATTTACTGTAATTTCAAGTTAATTAATATTCAGTGATATTATTATATTCTTGCCGGATGGCACAGACGCGTATACACAGTAAGGTAACTGCACCCCATATGGTCTACCTAAGGATAATTATTTCTTTAAATTTTTACGTGTTGGTTACAATCTAAAGTATATCAAATTGGACGTATAACATTATCATTTAGTGCAAATAAAATGACCAGGCAGCCATAATAAGAATTTGACAACAATGTTAGTTTTGTGCATCCTGGGTACAGTATATACGTATGTGGCCTCATCAACGTCTTTTAATAACACATTTAAAATAGTGAAACTAGTGAAATTTGATTATCAATAGTTTATGTAATTATTAACACAAATCATTCCAATTGCAATTAATTGACAAATGTACTGATTGTAATGAATTTAGTTGACACATATGTAAAAAAACTTAAACTTACCTAATATGATGAATTATATGAGAAAGTTGTTTCAGAGATCTTTTTCAATAAAATATGATGATTTACAATATTAATTAAATAAAAATAAAACGTAGTTTTATTTGATTTTCATATTTATTATATAATTCAGTGACAGCTATTTCGGTAGACTGTACCTTCTTCAGACATGTTAACAAATTATGAATTGTGTTCCAACTGATATAGTTCAGTTGGAACACAATTCATAATTTGTTAACATGTCTGAAGAAGGTACAGTCTACCGAAATAGCTGTCACTGAATTATATAATAAATATGAAAATCAAATAAAACTACGTTTTATTTGTATTTAATTAATAAATATGGATTTTCATCAAGTAAACACCAATTCAATTAATTTACAATATGTCTAAGCTGTGAGTACACTGAATAATAAAAGTAAATAATTTTCTGTTAGTCGAGTGTTATAAATATGTTTCGTGGAAGACAGTACTTAAAAATGTGTCGTAGTTATCTGCGTCTCATAACCCAAGTGGATTTCAACTCCATCAGAAACCACTGCAGAACGACCAGTATATTTATGATGACCAGAATAATGTAGCCAGTAAACAAATGTCTTTGTCGTCATTGATCCCTTTTCTGTCGTGAAGCACACAGAGCCTGCAGATAGATCATCAGCAAATTCTGGTTTAATGCGTTTACCTTTTAATTAATAAGATTACAGGAGGATTAGCTGCTGCTATTGCACTTCGTCACAACAGTTACATTTTCATTACCAATGACATGTATTCTGCGTGCACACTTGTTTACGTATAATCATGTTTCTTTGTGCAAATTCAATCTCCAACCTTACTCGTCCATACTGAATAGTTTTCGGATTTTCCAAACATATAATTTCCTTCAAAAACCTTTTTTAAATTTCTGAAAATGTTTTTCAATAACTAGTAAAGTGATCCCACAACAGGCCCGGAGGCCCTAGGGGTAGTAGGAGGTTAAGGCTCCCACATTTTCTAGACAATCGGCACTTTATGTCAGCCGGGTTGTCAGCCCTGCGTGACGGCCGCCTTTACCCCCAGAACAAGCGTCTGATACTCATTTCCGTTAGAGTCTGAGTCGACCCCAGGGCCATAGTGCCGCCAGAGGGTTTGGGTCAGTTTAAAAATCCTGACCCCAACGGGACTTGAACCCTCGACCCTCCGGCTTGTAGCTCAGTGCCTTAACCACTACGCTACGGCTTGCCCCCTTTTCAATAACTATTTCCTATAATTTCTGGGCCCTTGCTGGATTTAGATTTTGAGATTTTATGATAGATAATATAAGATTAACCTTTAAAATTTGTCTGAACATTAGAAATCTGGTTTTTAATTTATATTCAGATTTGAAATATCTACGAAGTGTTCTTCATAGAATACCACATTATTTTTCAGCTTTATAATCGGACATTTTTTGTGAGGGCTTCTACCACTTTATTGAGGTCTCCCTAGCTCCATCGAACTGTATCTTATCAGTGTTCGATATCATAACTACAGAATAGAAATAAAACCCGTCAAAAGTGTATAAACAATATGGCCTATCAGTCAATAATGTATATATTCAACTTGACCTACCAGATCATATTGGTTCCGCGTTACAACAAAAGCATTTCAGACATAAACTTAGACAAATGTTATTACATTGGTAAATTGTATCACATGACTTAAAGCAGAACAAATGCATCACATAATTGACACAATATCACGATTGTAGAAGAACTTTAATGTAAATAAATCAAGCAGCTTACATGCGTAAAGCAATAACTAGAGAGCGGAATTGGTTGCACAATGCCGATGGTTTACTTGTACTAGTACTGCCTGTACAGTAGTGCGATCGGAAAGGGAGTTGGATGGGGTGTGTCACATGTTTGCATACCTATCGGGCGATTTCGCAATAATATAAACATTGGGAAACAATATAAGGTGCATAAAAACATTAATATACATGGGTACTTACGTTCTGCATTGCATACAAAATAATGGAACGTTTTAAGACAAATATTGTCCTATCTCATGCATATTTGTTTTTGTTTTGGATAGAATTTTACTATACGTAAGATCAGGTACGCGACATTTTAATTACCAACGTACTCTACAATAACTCCACTATTTACTAAATGAAACACTGTTTACTTCGTCTTTATACATAACAGAGCATATCTCTTCATAGCCGGTAGATATGCAGCAATCCCCTCGTTCGCGTTCTCGTATAATCCGTTTAAGTACAATTAAGACTTTGATTTTGTGGAATCCCTCCATGGTATATTTACCTTGTCGTGGTGGAGTGGCTTGCGTGCTTAAATGATGCCGAGAGCTATGCCGGCGGTAGCATTGCTGCTGATAGGGTTACCCATGCTGAACTGGTCGAAGGTGATAGCCAGACGAAAAAAGTACCTTGTCGAAAGAGTGACGATCTTTCACCGTAAAAATACAACCGTCAAGAAATGCGGACATGGGTTCTACTGGGGTAAAATTTTCCGGAGGTCAAATAGTCCCCCATTCGGTTCTCCGGGCGGGGACTACTTCAGGAGACCCATACCAAAGAAAAAGACGTGCATGGAAGCTTCTTGTAGGAAAACCAGAGGGAAAACGCCCAGTTGGTAGACCAAGAATGAGGTGGGAGAATAACATTAACTATGATTTGAGGGAAATAGATTATACAGGAGATGAATGGAAAACAGTGGCTTAGGATAGGGATGTATGGAGATCTTATGTCCACGCGGCCATGGACCTACGGGTTCGATAGTACCAGTGAGTTAGTTAATATTGTAGAATAGTTTCCGCCCTCTGGTAATAACACTTGGAAAATTAGCAATACAAACTCTCCAATTAAACGACTGATAGGAACTGAGCAATAGGTTATACGCAACGGTGGTTCACGTAGTTTGTTAAACATTCATGAGCTGATATCTTTCAGATTCCCGTCGCAGTTATCGGGAAATAGCCATTAGGCCATCTTGAGTAGTAGACCACATGGTGTACAATTACCTCATATCTAGTAAGTTTTTAAACCAGTAATTCAGTTTATTTTGGTACAGTCGGGAACATTAACGTCCGAGAATTGGCATAAATTCTACTCTCAATCACGGAATAGAATGTAGTGTACGTTGCGTTGTGTCCCTCATTTACCCTACTTCTCAAGTGCTATTTACTACTCGAGCTTTCAACGAAGTAATGCAAAAACGGGATAAGTGTAATATAAATCCCATAGTTCGAAGATCATATAATGGGATTTATGTATTATATTCCATATACCATAAAGACAATTTAGTAAAACATATGTTTAGAAAATCTTCATCCCTTTGATGGTATTTTTACCTTGTCTTGTGGAGTGTCCTACATGCTTAAATGATCCGGGGACCTATGAAGGCTGTGGAATTGCTGCCTAAGAATTACCATTGTCGGCAGGTCAAAGCCGATGAGTCAGATGCAGAGAGTACCTTGGTCAAAAATGTGACGATCTAGCACCTTAACAATACAACCGTCAAGAAATGCTGGCGGGCGTTCCATTGGGTTAACATTTTCAGGCGATAAAATAGTTCCAAGATCAGTTCTCTGGACGGAACCTATTTCCGTAATCAGTGGCAATTCTTATACTACGTAGGTATATGATACTACAAACAAGTTAGGATATTATATATAGTGGGGCACTATAAATATTAATATGGGAGTTAGTTAGATCTCATGTGGACGCAATCGCTTTGCAGGAAGTTGGATGGCCAGTTAGGAACCGGGAAGCTCTACATTATATTATAGGGTATAGCGAGATCAGATTACGGAACGGGTTTCATTTTAATCCGATGGAAGATCCTCTTAGCTATCTGAGATTTTAAGTTTATTAGCGATAGGATATCATACATGGTTCTCAAAGGTAAATTACATGATATTGTAATCACGTATGTACATGGTACTACACAAGCTATGGATGACAAGTTTAATGATGAGTTTTTTGAAGAATCAGAATCCGTATTTGATAAAACTCACACGATATTATACGGAGATTTTCTTAGGAGATTTTAATGCAAAAAAATATATATTCTGGCACACAATAGGCAAATTCAGTCTTCACGAAGATAGTAAGGAGAATGATGTTATATTAGTGACCTTTGCCACATTAAAGAATCGTTTTTTAAGAGGACAACATTCCAGCATAAGGATATTCTTAAATACACCTGGACTTCTCCAGAAGCTGATATGTGAACCAGATGAACCCTGTATTAGGAAATAAACGGTGGCATAGTAACATCATCGAATTAGATCAGATAGGGGGTCAGATTACAGTTCAGAGGGTGAAATCAGATAATTGTCTTCGCTTATGAATTCATCCTAACCAATGGTATGGAACATGCCTTTAAACATTAACTCCTTGGACTCCCATCTAGAATTCTTCCCTCAAAATCTTGGTGTTTGTTTTAGAAACATAATGAGCGTTTTCATCAGCATATTTATACTGGATAAAGTGTAACCAACGCTAATGATTTTAATCTCCCCCAGTTTTATATGCAAATATATCTCATCTGGAACCACTATGGAAAAAAAACAAAAGATATATTTGAACTCAGCATGGAAAAGCAGCTTTGATCCGGTTTAATTAATCCTTGTGTAATATTTTTAGACCAATAAAACCTACGCTTTCAGATGCTGACAGTTTAATAGTACAGTTATCTGTTATTGTCTTGTATCCTCCATTTGTATAATTTTCTTCTTCAGTTGCTATATTTCCATCTGCACAATCCAATGTTTGAAATTTATTAGTAATTTGTATCCGGAACTCTTGCCGCAAATAACCATTTCTTAAGCTTCTTGATCAAAAAATTTCACAATTTTCTTTTTTCTCTCATAAGCGATGCTCATTACTGATTTTCACCCTCTGACCGGATGATTATCCGAACTGTAATATGTCCCCGTAACTGATATACAGTCGATGATGCTACTATGCCACCATTTATTTATTAATACAGGATCCATCTGATTTGTCATATCACCTTTGGAGAAGTAAAGTGTATTTATGAATATCCTTGAACCGAAAGTGTGTTTTTCGGCTCATTATTGTAGCGTCGTTCTCCTCCCTACACTGGAATATTTATGAACTATGCCAATATCCTTTTGTCCTTGTAGTTACCCCCACTCTCCCCTCTTTACCCTTCCTGCCGCACAATGTCTACGGCGCATCTCCCATCTACTTCGGAACCTTCATATACGTGGTGCACAGGCAGAACATTATCATTCATTCAATCATTCAAGCAGTCATCGTTTAGTTCTTTGAGCAGATTCAAAGTTTGAATCGGCATCCAGTCCGCGATGCGAATCATGCTCTAATGGACAAGCTGTTCTGAAGCCGAGAAGCGGCGTGCTTTAGTTGGTCCGGCAGTCCAGGGAAGAAGTGGTCCCTGATTCGGACGCAAGTATGAGTGTAGCGTGAGGTATGGTGTGTATTTTTCTATTGTAAGAATATTGTTATTTATTTGTTTATACTTTGTTTTCTCTCTGAATGATCAAAGTCTTTTTTTGTTAATTTGTTTTTAAATCAGACAACTTGTTTCTATTAAAGGTCATCTTTTATTTATCTGCTGCTTTATTGATGTGCGCATAGTTGTTCTCAATCCTAGACGGAAATTCACTCAAGTAGGAAATAATTTCCAGCTCCCTTGCTATTATGCTGTTTAGCTTTCTGGAATTACAATTATTATCTTTTTCACTCACTCTATGTATTTGAGAATCATTAACTATTTATGTCTATATATCTGAGAGAGAAAGATGAATCAATTGCTGCCTTCTATGGGCCCAAGGCAAGCAACTTTGTGATAGATAACCTTGCTGGAAATCAGATCCACGTTAATAGAGACAGCAATAACAAAACGCGATCCCGGATTAATGGTAGCAGTCTGCGTGGTTTTTAAAAAAGCCACAAATGGTTGCGCAGTAGCGTGGGTCACATCTCTAACCCCACAAATGGTAGTAGTAGCGTGGTTCTCTTGCCCACAAATGATAGTAGTTGCCCACATCCTTATACTGTAATGTTGTGTTCTTAACAATACGACTTTATGATGTAGCAAAGGTCACTTCGTAATTACTAATTGTAGTTACAATTTTAATTAATTAAAATATGAAATGATTAAATATTTACCTAAATGGTCCATCTCTTCAACTTTATTAGATATTTATCTGCAGCGCTTTCTGGACTACTCCCATCATCAGAGGATTGAAGTTTTGAATCCTGCTGATGATGGGACTAGTCCCGAAAGCACAGATAAATAAGTAATAAAGTTGAGGAGACGTACCATTTAGGTAAATATTTCATAATTTTATACTTTAATTTTGAATCATATCTCAACGGAAGATATCACGAATCTTATAAAGGCTGACTATTTTCATACAGACATAATTTGTCTATTATGTGCTAGAATATATTTTTGCAGTAAATAAGATAATCTCCACATAATATCGAGTGAGCCTTATGAAGTACTATTTCTAATTCTTCAAAGATATCATCATTAAACTTGTCATCCTTATCTTGTGTAGCACCGTGTTCATATATGATTACAAAATTATGTCGTTTACTCTGTAGAGCCATATATGATATCCTACCGCAAATATTAAATGGAGAACAATATTAAACTGCGAAAAACAAACATGTTGGCTGCAATTGCGATTTTTAAATTTGGGGTTTCATGTTCGCTCCCAATTCCAATAGTCGAATTTCGCATATTTTTGGAAAACACCTTTCCGTTTTATTTAAATGGTATATACTGAGTTATGTCTCGAAAAATCGAAAATTCTGGCAGCTAGAGAGCTTTTGAATTTTCGCTTTTTCACTTAAAATTGACCCCCAGTCCTGTTCTTTAAATATTTTGCTGGTTATCGAACTCTTACGTTTTTAATTGATTGCTACACGCAGAGTTTGATTCCGAAAATAACAAATTTCGGACCCATAGAGACAGACACACACACATACACACACAGACGCATACGCATACACACACACACACACACATATACACGCACAAGTATATGTATATACATACTTTCTTTCCATGAACATGTTTGGTGTCTACTAAATATGATCGGTGAAGATACATAAAAATTCTCCAAATATTTTCTCGATAACTTCATTAATTCGTTAATAAGCTGTAGTATTATTTTGTATTGATGGAACAAGTAAGTTTTACAACTCATACTATTTGCATTTTAACATTTAGTGCACATAAATCGGCTGCCTAATCATTATTTAATTCCTCTATTACGTGTATCGCTTTCATGATATTAGCTTGTATATTTTTGCAAATTTATAAATATACTGTTTATATCAATTACCTAGCTTTCACTTTTTTATCTAGTGAAAAGTGTGATTCATAATAGCTACAATGGAAAATTGACCTTGAATATAGAGACCTGACGCCCACTAACAATTTCCAGAGCGTCTGATGGTAAAGAATAGCGGTATTATAAACACGCTTCAAAGACTTTGGTGGTTTGACATTTGGAATAAATATTCTCTATCACAAATGCCACATTGAGCTTTTCCATATTAACACCAAAGTAATATTTGTACGTAAAAAGCCTTTGTTCTATTCTATACACTAATCGAGCATTAACAAAATATCGCAATATTGCCGGAACAGTGTTTTCTTCTTTTTTTACAGAATATAAATAGCATCACAGGTATGTTCTGGATTTTATCGATCCTTTGTACGGACGCTATTGAGTCACTATTTCACCCTTATCCGTAACAATAATTTGTCACTTTAATTAAATAGTATTTGACAGAAATATAATTGAACAAATATCTGAATTTTATTACATTGTAAACATAATTTGTGAAAAAAAACAGAATAAGATAAATGTAATCGTTAAACGACATTTTGGCAAGCAAATATTTGTAGAACGTGATATTGAGATTAATGTACTAAGACTAAATAATCTAAGGATAAATAAATTTATCATGAGGTTATGTCATTTATTCATTCATTCATGAATATCTGAATACTCCAATGAATGACACAAACAAGAAACTGGCCCACTTCAGCGATAATTGCATTAGTTGGAATAACAACCGCATAAATGTAAGGCACTGTAATGCTTCGATATAAAACAATAGGTTTGAATAAGTTCACAAATAATATTATCCATTTCAATGTAATTATTTCCCCCCGCGGTCAGGCGTTTGAAGTAATAAAAATAATTCTGAATCAAATTTACCGAATGTATAACAGCTGACAGAAATCCAGGTAAATTACTCAAAGGTATTTTTAATCCATTTGATTCAAAGGAGAACGTATTGAATGAAAATACGATGGTGGCGTTAATTTTATAAACTCAATTATGTATATATATATATATATATATATAAGATATATTCTGTTGTTTGCCAGGGAGCTGTTCCTGCATGAAATCTGCTAAATTCACAAGAATACACATAATTTTTTTTTTGGATCACAGATGTTCTTATATTAGTGGCAACTTTGTATAAGCATGAATAGTCGGCTGACTGAATAATTGTATTTTTCTGGAATCTGTATTTTGAAGTTTCTGCGAATGCTACGGCTCCAATACTGGGTTTACACCATACTTTGTTTTCTCTCTAAAATTCTTAAATTCAACAAATTGTGAAATGTTGAATATTTTCGTCTTTTTATACATGTTTACCATACAATTATTCAGTCAGCCGACCACCCATGCTTACAGAGACAGGTTACCCAAGGTTGTCAACAATACAAAAAAATCTGTGATCCACAAAAAAAATATTTTTGTATTTCTGTCAATTTAGGAGATTTCATGCAGGAACAGTTCCCTGGCCAACAACAGAAATTTTTTTAACTGATATAGAAGAATTACAATACTTGAAAGAATTCAGTATAGAAAAAGTAGGAGCGTTGGTACTTTAATAGTGGCAACACTGTTGTAGAGACACCATGGGACGGAACCTAATGATGTCGCTGATAACACACATCAGTTACATACGTACCTTACCTCAGAAACTCTCCCTTCTCATATCACGCGCATGGAACTGGCGAGAGGAACAGGGCCTCGAGGTACTGGCAGTCTATGGAGGGTAGTCACAAAGTTTTCGAAACAGAAACAGCGGAGTTGTATAAAGAGTAAATGTGCCATAAGTCGTACAATGCAGCAGTGTCATCAAGGTCTTGAAGAGCTTGCGATGAATCTGCATTGCCTTAAATAACAGTGCCACTGTTCTTGCCATCCTCCGTGCCACTGTTCTTTAAGGCAATACAGATTCCCTGCATGCCTTTTGAATACCTTGATGACATTGGCGTACTGTAAGACCTCTGACTCATTCAATCTTTATCCAACTCCGTTGTTCCTGTTTCAAAAACATCATGACGACAATACATTATACCGTCAGCTAGCACGAGGCTCTGTTCCTCTCACCAGTTCCCATGCACGTGATATGGAAAGGGTGAGTCGACATGTGTTAAAAGCGACATTATTAGGACCTGTGCATGGTGTCTCTACAGCAGTTTTGCCACTTTGAAAGTTTCAACCCTCTTAATACAATTTTTACATTTCTGTGAATTCATCTTCTAATACACTATCTTGTCTATAACATTATTTCTTTAAATTTTCATCAAATTAAATGATTCATTACCTTACATTAATAACATCAATGTTGGTTTATTGTAAACCCCATAAATACTGACTTTTATTTTCGTCCCGTGCGCTCAGATCTCTCCAAGTGAAGTGCAAATTCTACAAAACACAGTTAAATAACGTTTCATTAATGGATGGAATTGCTGAAAGAACTTTAGCTTATGCAATATATTTGATGGTGTAAACAATATTTTTTTGTCTGTTCTGGAACTTTTAATTTTTATACTTGTAGAGTTTATACAATAAACGACTCTATTATGTACCCTATAAGAATTTGATAATCTGAATCTAAATGCTATAGGAGGAGTACTTGGGTCTTAAACCCTCCTCAGATTTATGTTAATGGCAAAAAAATGAGAACGCAATTAAGAAAACATCATAGAAACTTGTTCCTGTGCAACGTCAGAGACAATAATGTTACTCTTTTGCGACGACGGAGAACAACTACTAGTACATTAGGTCATTGTATTATGCAACATCGGCTGGAATGGCCACCTAACATAGTCAATAATTTGAGTAGCTACGATATTGGAATATTAAATAGCGGCATGAAAACTCGTTTTAAGGAAGCGTGAATGAAAATGCCAATATATTGTCCAATAATGAGGTGGGATAATATTAACCATGAATTGAGGAAACCAGAGATACGATTGAAAGTCTGAATTGCTGACCAAATGTTGCCCCTATATTGGTAGGGTGATCATCCATCTCAGTGATTGACACCCATGGATGTGGGGCCAGAATCCACCTGGATGGCTAGAGACACTACGAGTTGGAATTGTTTCTACAAACATATTTATAATACACCCAGTCTCTTCGTGTAATTTTTGTCATGGCCCTACTTTCAGAGGCATATAACAACACATTTCAAGAACGGAAATATAACATTTATGAATTGTTTCATCTTCTCTATGTTTAGGCTTTTGTTATAAATTTATCTTTTGTTAAAGTTCTCCCAGCTATATATTTTTTTATTTAAACAGTTCATCGGTAGACATTGATGATTATAGCGACTGACTATAGGCTATAGCAAAATTGTTGTAGGTTTACATGTTCTAATCTGAAAATTCCAACATTATGTTAGTCATGATCCAGTTAGGGATTTATATGAACAAAATGTTTTTTTCTTGTTCAGATATACCTTTAATAGCTAGATCATTCAGTGTCTACTTATGTAATTTATTTATATCTAAATATATGAAATGGTGAATATGACGAAATGCATGCCTGGTAATGAAATTTAAACTCAGCATTTGCCTTGATGATGAGGGAAACCAGGAGAGTACCTCAGTTAGTTTGATCAATAGCGGATTTGAACGCAAATATTAGTATCAAACGTTACCGCTTGAGCCAATTAACTCAATTAAATAAAATGTTGATTACATCATACTAGGTCGTTCAATATATAATTCACATACAGACTAATTTTATTTTTTCTAACTGAAGGTTTCTTTTAGTACAACTTATCAGTCCGGAGAAGTTTTCTGGGTGAAGGATTTATTTGGATTCTTTCGTCACCTGGAAGACAACAATCAGGAATCATGTAGGCCCAAATGGTCACCGAACAACATCTGGCCTAGTAATAATCAATACTTTCGCCTTATGTAATATGAATGTGTGTGAAAATGATGTGTTTCGTCTTAGTGTTGTGTTGTGTCAGAGGATGTCCTGATATTGAGCTGATCATCGTTCGGAGAGGCTCTCCATGTCCATGTGTCAGGAAAGTATGTGTGTGATCATAGTTTATAACACTTCTGTCGAGAGGTCATGTCATTCTAAAGGCCGAGTGCTACGTGACATATGAAAAATGACTATAACGTAAGAGATAAAATTAAGTTAATGGGGAAAAATTGTTGAAATTCAATGAATATTAATTAAAAATAAACATAACAATATAATTAAGGAAGAAATAGATTGGGTTTCTAGCGCAGCATTTCCTTGAAAACTTAGTAAAATCACGAAAACCCTCACATTCGTCGACCTCGGACCAACCAAATACGAGTCGCAACGCGTTCAGTCAAGACATTTTGTTTTGATTTTCTGAACATTATTTATGTTTTGTCCACCGCTGTGGTCTCGAGGTAGCGTGCTGCCTTGTCACGCAGCGGGCCCAGGTTTGATCCCCGGTCGGGGCAGTTTTTCTGGGTGAGGTTATTTTCGGGGTATTTCCTTACCTGTAAAACAAAATATCAGGAAAACTTTAAGGCCCAAACGGTCCCCGAAATCATATGACCATCATCATCATCTTTATCATCATCCTTCACCGGTGTGGAAAGCAACGGGAAACTACCACACCTACGATTCCCTAGTAAAGCTTGCAAGCATAGCATGCAAATGCAGTGAAGGACCTGCCTTCGGGCAGAATTACTATGGATGGATTTATGTTTTGTTGGCATTAACGTTTATTTTATGAAGTTTTATTAAACACATTGTGTACATTATAATACAATTACTGGAAGTTATTATCATCAGCATAGTATTTTAAAGACTTACTTCTTACATTTTTGGTCGCATAGCTTGCAGAGGCACTGGTTCGATGCGAGGTGGAACCCTTTTATGGTACATACTCTGTAGTGGAATCCATGTGTGGCCATCCTCGTGAACACGTGTCTTAGGGAGAAGTTTGGTTCCTTCCATTCTTCGGTGTTCATCGCTGGAGTCAGGAAGAATCCGCGGTCTATATCCTCTGCTTTTCCTTCTCTCTCTCTTATGTGTGCATCGTAGGCCGGGGGGGGGGTTAACGTTTATTTTAAGGTATTTAAAATATTTGATAATATGTCAGGCTTACTTTGTTTTTGTCCATAACTAAAATAAATTAAAACTTTGACATGTACGTTATCTAGCTGTGGATCAAGTATGGAGAAAGAATATATGATCCATGATAAACATATGTTTGGAATAATTTTTATAAATTACAATGGAACCTCTGTAAATCTAAATTCAAGGGAGATTAAAATAAATTCGATTTATAGAGTTGTGGACTTAAGAACAGTTTTGACTTAGGGAGTTTTTAAAATTACGTTTTCGATTTACAATTTCTATGCCACAGGACTTTACGTTACGAAGATAATACAAATAAAAATTCGAGTTACTGAGGTAATTTTTAATAGACTAGATACGTAATACTGTATGAAAATAATATATAATGATTTATGTATGTGCAATCTAATGAAAATTAACTTAAATTAAAATCAAGTAAATAATGTTTTTGTTGTAAAATTTCTTAAATCACTTAAGTAAACATTACTCTAAGTTAGTAAACTCTGAAATGTTGTCTTTTACAGGATAAATGTTGACAGTTTTTCATTTTTCTCAGTATTTCTTATTAATTTTTTATTACTGTTGACAGAGTACTCATCGTCAAGCCAAATTGTTGAGCGATACATTTATTCTTATTACACTTCTTTACAGGTTCTAACTTCTCAGAAAGACTCAAAAGTTTTAATTTTTGTTTAACAATATGCATTTTAAAATATTCGAATTATCCGTGATATATATGTTAGTACGTATTGGTGTAAGCCAGTGGAAAGCGAGATGCTAACTAAATTCTGTTAATAAACAATTCTACAAATGAAGGCTTTGGTCGGCAGAAGGAAAGCCATAAAAATACAAATAGGCAAATAAACATATGTAATAATTAAACCCACACTTGGTAAATACGTGTTGTGTCGACTGGTCTTATATTTTCCTCGAATTACATTTACAAATTTCGAGACAAAGAAGCGGTACAACATAACATTGATTTCTTCGAGATATGTAGGTCAAATATATTTTTTTCGAGTTATAGAGGTAAACAAAATGTACTGAAATGCCTTAAAGGGAATGACGGATGGTTTGCAGTCATATAAGTTTTATAATTCGAAAAATAAAGGGCTTGGAGGGAAGGGAATGACAATTTTTTTCGAGTTAGAGAGGAATTCGACTTAATGAGGTCTGAGTTATAGAAATTCCACTCTATTAATAATTGTGAACAATTGAAGACTATAAAAAAATTTCACATGGATTGATGTAAAATCATCACCTACATTATTTAATATGTACATACGTTGTATAGTTGTATAGAAAATGTTTCAAGACTACCTGTGCAACATACATTTCAGCATATAACGGGGAACACACTCCCATTTCCAGATGATCAGATGATTACTTTGAATACAGATGATAACTTACAACGAGAGGTATTATCGGTGTAACGAATGGCTAAAACCTTAAACAAAATCCATGCATGAAATCAAAATTGTAACATTTCAGGTTAAACAACAACTTAGAGCCAATATGTTAAATGACATGATCTCATAGCAAGTACACAGTTTTATTTAGGCATACTATAGTTTTAGTGGTTCATCACTGTATGCTGCTACAAAGATAAAGATCCGAACTCACGGTATGGAGTACAAAAGAAAACTATTTGAACCATTAAATTGGCAAAACTCAAATTCTTATTTCAGCTTATTTAAATATGTTGGGCTGCAATGAGAACAAATCATGGATAACCTTAAGTTATTTTTGCATTTTCGTTTATAATGTGACACAAATTGGAATAATTTGTAGTTATTGAATCCTCCATTGTTTTATAAAATATTAAATTAAATCAATGTATCTTGCAGAAAACATTGCTAATTTAAGGCTTAAATAAAGTCAAAAAAGATACTATATTAAAAATATCAATTTTATGGCCGTACTTCTATTGCTTTATAACTCAGTAACCTGTAATACGGGAACCAGTGTGGAAAGAAGGATTGAAATAGTAGAAATGAACATTTAATTACGAGTATCACTGTACCAGCCCATATACCATAAGAGGAACGAATAAATTCGAGATGGCTATTGTGAGAGTAAACTGGAAGGGGGGATTTCACAGCAAGATGGAAACTTTGCCTCGTATATTAGGATTCTGTCCATTCTGCAAAACTTTTTAAAAACAGCAACCATCATAAAATTAGATCTACCATCTGTAAAGCGCTACAGAATAAAGGTTGCAATACCTATGAAAAAATTCAACGGTTCGCTTAGAATGGTAGATATCGTCAGATTGACGTCGCTTTTAAAACTCGAGCTCCAATGGGATACAATTTGGATCTTATAATCGGTTTAGAAATGTATCGAACCCAAGTTGTGGAATTTGACCTTGAAAGAAAGTCCATCTAAGAGATGACTGTACCATATTATAAAAAATATATAAACGAGGAATAGAAAAGTCATCGATCAGATGGTCGGTATAAGAGGGACCATAAGAAAACATTTTTCATCGTTCTGCAAAAATTTAAAATATCATTATAGACTATTAAAGAAGTATTGAGAGGTCGCTAGAAATTCTATGAAACCATATTTATTGTAAAAATTAACACAATGAAAAACTGATTTTACATAGTATCATTGTCCTATACATTTAGATATATATAAAGTTATTCAGTTTGTACTTTTATTTTAATGTTTCCGTTTTATTTGTTCTTCAAAAGCAATTATATAGGGCCTATGTCCCGGGTGACGAAAGGAAAACTATTTATTGGAGTAAGATAAGAAAAATGAATGCTTGAATCGGGATTTGAACTCGAGTCTCTAAACTCTGTACGTTTAGCGCTTTAACGATCCCAAGAATTTCAACACAAACATACATTTTTTAATGTATGTTTTAATGTACATTTTTATAATGTATGTTTGTGTTCGAATACTTGGGTAGCTCAAATCGTTAGAAGACTAAACGTACAGAGTTTAGAGACTCGGGTTCAAATCCCGACTCAAGCATTCATTTTTATTTTCGTATCATATTTGCCTTCATTGCCAATTTTAAAAAATATATAGTTATAACATCTAAATATATATATATATATAATATAGGGAATTGACATGAATATATTTCAAGAATGATCATATATAAAAATATAACAATATAAATACTGAGGAAAAGGAACACTGGACGACCACAGAAGAGTTGGCGTGATAATTTGTTGTAACGCTTAATATCGCAGTAGGCAAATTTGCCTAAACCATACATGCATTTGTGCTAATTATTATAAAGATCCGAATGAAAAATAAGGAAGTAGGAATGAAAACGCTTTATGCTTGATTATAAACGCCAACGTAGGAAACTAGGTAGATGTAATCAGTTCATACAATTTCTGAAATTTCAACATAAAAAATCTGCTTTCAAATAGTTCAAATCAAATTAAGTCGTTTGATATGTTGCACACTGGCGATAATTAGATTTTGGGATCCACGTCACAGGATGTGTATATGCTTGTAGAAGAGCAGTCAAAACGTGACGTATTTCCTGTTTTCCTTTGATAATAGAAATAATTTATAATTGAGATATAATTTGTGTTACCGGTCCATTTAACTGTTCAGAAATTAACTGGATCCTTTTTAAGTATAAAGTTATGAAGATATTTAATTATCTATTAGTACTTTTACAAACATTCTCACAATCACAGGCTGAAGTCATAGCCTGAAGAATGTTAAGAATGTGTAATGATTCAATTTGAAAATACCCCGAGATATTAATATTATAACATACCTAAATACAAAATTAAAATATAATAAATATTAAGACATGAACGGGGGATAGAACTAGGTATCGGTAAGTCACTTCTTTGTCGAAATGGAATTTAAGGTGTGGGTAGATTCTCCATGAAATTGACTATTATTTAAAAAGCTGAGAGAGTAAAAGGTGCACTTAGTCATCGGTTTACTTACGTCTAAAATTTGATATACATGTAGGGAAATATGGATGCTATACACTAGATCATCTATGTCAGATTAGTTAAAGAGTTAAAGGGACAGACAGCAATTCTGATCATTATCGGGTCAGGGTGAAAATCAGATAAGGGCTATCGTTTATGACAGGAACAAAGCTAAAGATGATTCTGAAAAAAAAATTAAAAACTTGAAAAATGGTTAAATGTAGCAGGAATACCAAATCAAAATTGCTAATAGATTTGAAAAACTGATATCCTCTGAAGATATTGTGGCAAACGAAAAAGAAACTGATGTAAATAAGAATGGGAGGCTATAAGATATACTATTAAATTGTCAAATCAGAAAGAAGTGGTTATTTAAAAAAGGGGGCAAAACAAGAAATCTTTTGTTGAGGAATGTGCTGAAGTTGTGAAGGAAAGAAACCTAGTGGTTACACGAGCCAAATGAGGTAAATTTATAGCAATTGGATACTATTAGACGGGAAATTACCAGGTTACTAAAGAGTAAAAAGAGGGAATATTTGAGAGAGAAGATTAATAATTTTGAAATTAATGCAACAAAGTAGGAACATTAGATAATTATATCAGGGAATTACTTTACAGAAGAAAATATTTCGGCTAGAACACACATAATTCGGAATTAAAATAGGGATGTGAGTACAGATTCCAGGAGTATGTTAAATAGATGGAGAAGTTACTTTAATCAGTTAGTAAATGTATATAAAGAACAGGATATTGAAGAGGATGATATACAGACAGAAGAAATGCTAGTCGCAGAACCAAGTGCGTTAAAATTTGAAATGGCGATATAAAAATTGAAAATGTATAAAGCATTAGGTTCAGATGAGATCCCAGCAGAACTGATAAAATCACGGGCAGAAAAATTGATGGATAAGATACGCTGGTTGCTTAGTATGACACTACAACTGTGTAATTGTTTTTTATTCTCATCGTAAGTATGTAGTCCACCGCTGTGGGCTCGAGGTAGCGTGCTGCCTTGTCACGCAGCGGGCCCGGGTTCGATCCCCGGTGAGGTTTTTATCGGGGTTTTTCCTCACCTGTAAGACAAATGCCAGGAAAATTTTAAGGCCCAAACGGTCCCCGAAATCATATGGCCATCATCATCATCCTTATCATTTAATCAACATCATCATCATCCTTCACCAGTGTGGAAAGCAACGGGAAGCTACCACACCTACAATTCCGTAGTAAAGCTGCAAGCATAGCATGAAAATGCTACGATTGCAGTGAAGGACATACCTTCGGGCAGAATTACTATGGATGGAGATATATATATATATATGTATATGTATATATATATGTATATGTATATATATATGTATATGTATATATATATGTATATGTATATATATATGTATATGTATATATATATGTATATGTATATATATGTATATATATGTATATATATGTATATATATATGTATATATGTATATATATATGTATATATATGTATATGTATATATATGTATATGTATACATATATATATATATATGTATATATATGTATATGTATATATATGTATATGTATACATATATATATATATATGTATATATATGTATATATATGTATATGTATATATATGTATATGTATATACATATATAATGTTTTTTAAAGTAATATTGATTTTGATTAGAGATTTATTTAGTTGCTTGAAATTTATATTGTTAGGGGAATAAACTATGGTTAATATATGGAGCGAAACATAGTCTCTTACTTTAGAGTAAAATAAAAGACTATGAATATTTGAGAATAAACATGTTAGAAAGATGTTTGTACCAATTGGACAAAACTACATACCAGTGGACTAAATTATGTTTATGGGAGAATAGATGTAATAACAGTTAAGTCTCAGACTGGGAAGGCAAGAGATGCGTCACGAATGAGGAATGAAAGAGAGACATAGAAATTTCTTGTAGGAAATCAGAGTGAAAGCTGCTAATAGGTGGGACAATAATGAGAGAGGAGATTAAAATTAACCACAATTTGTGTGAGGTGAATTATACAGGAATAAAATAAACCTTTTTTAATCTCTTATTTCCAGATCCTCCCTTATTTTTAAAATTAAATACTACCTATTCAAAATAATAATGATAATAGATGTTAATCTATCCAAAATAAAGGATTAGAAAACATTACCTTACGATAGGGATGTTTTGCGAGCTTGTCCGCGACGCTATGAACTTTCGGGTTTTATAGTGTCAGGTACTCAGTTACTATGCATTTAATACACAAGTCATATCTGGTCTTGAGAATGACAGCTTGGCTGTAGAAACTTGTTGACCATTTTAAACATTTATTGTGAAATGGGCATATTGACTGTATATATATTTTACTATGCATTGATTTGCTCATTTCCTTCATGTTTAGATTTAAACAATAAAAGTCCATTAAGCAGGAACTCCGGAAACTCAGCAAATTCCTCAGGAAGTCGAATTTCAAGGATACAAGGAAAAAACAGATACGTCACTTTTTCATTGAAACAAAGACACCGTAATTTTAGTTGTACAAATTCCGAATGTTAAGGGAGAAGAATTAGATAATTATTGTATTAGCTATACCACTTAATTCGTCCAGGGAGAGAAGTCTATCATATTAATTGGTTTATGTAGTAATAAGTTAACACATGAGTAAATCAATAATTGAGTGTCAGCAGCTGATATGATATATTTAAATGCTAATACAAACTTTGAACCAACAGCGATTGTTATAATAACGTATGAATACAGAAAATAGGTACCGGTACTTTGTGAAATCATGATACAATATTACTTTTATTATCGAACAATGATATAATATATAAACATCTCTCTGTGTCAAAAGTTATAGAATACTGATTGTTTTGCTCTATTCATTATTTTTCTCAATCTCCTTCTTCAAATTAATTTTTCACTATCATCATCATCATAGCATATTCACGAATTTAGGCCATTTGTTGGCCTGTTTCGCCCGCAAGACAAACACCATACAGAAGTCTTTTGAGTGGACGTCCTGGTCTTCTTCTTCCTGCAGGTTGATATCTTAACATTTGTTCGAGTATCCTGTGATCTTCCTTTCGAAGAAACATGTTGCATCCATCTTGACTTACAATCTGAAATTTTGTTTTCTAATGGTTCCATGTGTAATTCTTCTAAGATGTCTTCATTTTTTTTGTGATCTAGTAGTGTGTATCCTGCAGTCCTTCGAAGGTATCTCATTTCAGCAGATCTAAGGGTCGCATGCAAATACATTAGTCTCTACTCAAATTACTTCCAATCACTAGTGAGCTGACTCACCGTGAGCAATTGCTGAGATCGAATTAACGGCCGACTTACCGGTCATGCATGAAAGTTGACGTTTTCGTAATATTGGCAACGAATTACCCAGAATTCTCAGCGATAAAACCACTTCCGTTATTTTCGTCTGCTAGAGGAACGCATTTACGCTTGCGTCCCGCAAATAATACCGTATACAACAACGTCTGCGTCGCGCAATATTACGCCGATTCTCCTGTTCTTCCAGTTGAATTCTTTGGTAGACTATCAAATTCCTCTTGTCCGCGTATACCGAAAACATGACCGAAGTCGTCAAGGTCCGACATCTTGGATAAAGCAGCAAGGTTTTAAACTACATCGGTTACTACCGGTTACCATCGGTTCCCTTCGGGATTCTCACGATAAGTTTCTATCTTATGCTATGATCTTAAGTTACCTTGTCAGGTAGCTTACGAATTATTATCGCACGAATATATTTCTGAGTAAGCAAAATCGTATTAGGATAAAATTTTCTCAGCAGAGAACGCCTTTTACGGTCTAATGCGTTCAAAGATTCGACCCTAAGTCTCTGTATATCCTTCTGTTTCAACGTCCATACTTCGCTACCAAGCAAAAGAGTTGGAAGAGCCAGTGTTTTATACACTTTTAGTCGTGAATGCTTTTGGACTAACTGTGGCTTGAAGGTAGAATTTATTAACCCTAAAATAATTTTTTCACCATTTATTTTCTAATCTCATGTACTTATGTATTCTTTGGTCGATAAATGTATTTTCTTTATTTATTGTTGAATCCAATCAAACACTTTTTAAGTAATATCTGCACCGACAATCTTCTGACATGATAATACTATTTTATTGGCCTATTTTTAATTACTTCTAATATAGAATTAAAGGCGATCACTTCATTCATGATTACAGTCTCCTATTTAGTTACTCCAATCACATGTGTTTATCTAATCTTCTAAAATAGTTAATTTTCTTTGAGAGTAATTTTAACCTAGCATTTCAATTCAGTTTCCAAGTCAGCTCCACATTACGTTATGGTAGACCTAGTCACTGAATTATTAATAAATAATAGTTTTAAAAAACTAAAAGAACACGCTTTATTATAAAACTAAAAAATGAAAAATAATTTTAATTTCCAACACGCTTGGGATAAAATAAAGTGGTCAACAAAAAAATCATCTCCAACACATATAGAATAAAACCAGAGTTATTAACTAAACGAAAATGTTACCATCAAAGCGTGGGGTGCTCTATATCAATTAATATATTTGATAATAAACAGATATTGGTAAAAGTAAGCTCTCTAAGAAGAAAATGTAAAAATCATAAAAATCACCCCACGCTTTTGATGGTAAAATTATTTTTGTTGATGACTCTAATTTTATTCTATATGTGTTGGAGATGATTTTTTGTTGACCACTTTATTTTATCCCAAGCGTGTTGGAAATTAAAATTATTTTTCATTTTTTAGTTTTCTAATAAAGCGTGTTCTTTTAGTTTTTAAAACTATTATTTATTTTTTATTTTTAATATTTTACAGAATAAGATAAAAATGTAAATATCTTTAACTTCGATACTATTGTAGTATGAGCTAAAAGTAATACTCTTTTATAAAAAAAACCTCCCAGCCGGATTTGAACCAGCGACGTATGGATTACTGAAATTATATACCACTAAGAGTTCACTGCTCTACCAACTGAGCTCTTACGACGATTGACTAAAAACTCGACAAGTCCGCAACCTATTATACCAGTTTTCATTTTTTTTTTTCGGTTGATTCTGGCCAGGATTTTTGAAACAAAATATGAAATTATTGTATTGTCACGGGTCCTCTACACGTATACAAAGTTTCAAGTCGATCCAATGTTTCTAAGTGGGTGAAAATCGCGTAGAAAGATTCCGTTACATTTATACAAAAACACTTTTTTACACGCTTTATATTAGCTTGACCTGTATCTATCTATCTATGTAACGGAATCTTTCAACGCGATTTTCAACCACTTAGAAACATTGTATCGACTTCAAACTTTGGATGCTTATAGAGGACCCGTAACAACACAATAATTTCATATTTAGTTTCTAAAATCCTGGCCATAATCATCAGAAAATCAAAAACAATGTTTTTGTATCAATGTAACGGAATCTTTCAACGCGATTTTCACCCACTTAGAAATATTCAATCGACTTGAAACTTTGTATACGTGTAGAGGACCCGTGACAATACAATAATTTTATATTTTATTTCTAATATCCTGGCCAGAATCATCCGAAATTCAAAAAAATGAAACTGCTATAATACGTTGCGGACTTGTCGACTTTTCAGTCAACCGGTGTAAGAGCTCAGTTGGTAGAGCAGTGAACTCTTAGTGGTATGTAATTTCAGTAATCCATACGTCGCTGGTTCAAATCCAGCTGGGAGGGTTTTTTTATAGAAGAGTATTACCTTTAGCTCACACTACAATAGTATCAAATTTAAATATATTTACATTTTTATCTTATTCTGTAAAATATTAAAACTAAAAAATAAATAATAGTTTTAAAAAACTAAAAGAACACGCTTTATTACAAAACTAAAAAATGAAAAATAATTTTAATTTCCAATAGGCTTGGGATAAAATTAAAGTGGTCAACAAAAAATAATCTCCAACACACATAGAATAAAACTAGAGTTATCAACAAAAAGAAAACTTTACCATCAAAAGCGTGGGGTACTTTTTATGATTTTTACATTTTCTTCGTTGAGAGCTTACTTTTACCAATATATGTTTATTATCAAATATATTAATTGATATAGAGCATCCCCACGCTTTTGATGGTAACATTTTCGTTTTGTTGATAACTCTAGTTTTATTCTATATGTGTTGGAGATTTTTTTTTTGTTGACCACTTTAATTTTATCCCAAGCGTATTGGAAATTAAAATTATTTTTCATTTATTAGTTTTCTAATAAATCTTGTTCTTTTAGTTTTTTAAAACTATTATTTATTTGATTTTCTGATGGTTATGGCCAGGATTTTAGAAAATAAATATGAAATTATTGTATTATCACGGGTCCTCTACAAGTATACAAAGTTTCAAGTCGATCCGATGATTTTAAGTCGGTGAAAATCGCGTTGAAAGATTCCGTTACGTAGATAGATATATAGATAGATAGATATATAGATAGATAGATAGATAGATAGATATATATATAGATAGATAGATAGATGTATATATAGATAGATAGATGTATATATAGATAGATAGATAGATGTATATATATATAGATAGATAGATAGATAGATAGATAGATAGATAGATAGATAGATAGATAGATAGATAGATAGATAGATAGATAGAAGATAGATAGATAGATAGATAGATAGATAGATAGATGCAGGTCAAGCTAATATAAAGCGTGTAAAATAGTATTGTAGTATCTTTGCTATGTGTTTATCCCACAATACCCCAATTAACATTTTTATCGCCGATATCCCTTTCCGTAATTATCAAAAACAGATTAATTTAAATTCTCAGAATACTATCGTCGCAATTAAAATATTAAAGTGAAAATGGCTTAAAAATCAATCGATTCTGAACCGGTTTAAACATGATCAAATCCATCCTTTATCAAGCGTTTTAACAATGATTTACCCATATGGACAAATTTATATTCCTTCATCTTTTCATACGATATTTTGAAACACGCAATTAAAGACTATATATATATATATATAGCGTTCAACCCAAGAATAGGTCTTTCACTGCAAATTCAGCATTCTCGGCTCGTTTCGTAACTCAGCTACCGTGGAAAGACTCATCATGCCACGTGTGCAGCTTTACTAGGGGGATATATGTATATTGGTGTGTTAGCCTTCGCTTCTTTCTACGCCCCACTCTCTCTTTTGCATCTTAAAATACCTTAAGAAGATCTCGGGGGTCCTGACTTGGAGAGTGGATTTGACAAAGTTACACCCTCCGGACTTCATCAAATTCACCCCATAGGTTAAATATCAGTTCCAACAGAGTTTTCTTACCAAGTCAGTATATGTATGTATGTGGCTGAGATTTATTTTGAGAATCTGATGGAGAAAACCCATATCAAATGAAGAAGTATGGATAAAAGTTACATAATGGAAACTCGAAGTATATATAACATCGTGAATGGAAAATGATTAAACACTCTCTCAGAACTAGAACGTATACCAAAGAGATCTATCTACAATGGCGTAGCCCTTTGTTGAGCCATAGTCTCTGCTTTGTAAGGAGTTACTAGACTATAACACAGGTAGCAACATTCCTCAATCCCTACCATCCCCTCCAAAAACAACTACCAGTCTACTTAGGAATGCATTTTCTATTGATAAATCATCACTTAAAATCGCTCACGTAAATTCACAAAGCATTCTGTCCCACTTTGATGAGTTTGAAACCATATTTTCATCTCTTGGACTGAGCGCCATTTTAATTTCGGAAACCTGGCTCACCCCATCCATACCTTCGTCCCTTGTTCACCTAGACGGATATACACTGCTCAGAAATGACAGAATAGATAAAAGAGGTGGAGGAGTTTGTGCCTTTATATCAAATGAGCTTAATGCAAGAATTGTCCCCTTCTGTATATTCCGCTCGCCCCGAGTTCTTATTCGTAGAAATTCAAGCCAGTCTAAAAAAAATGTCTCTTATGCATTGTATACAAACCTCCAAAAATTGGGCACCTTTCGGATCTAGAAAACGCTCTGAACGATTCATTGCCTCATTATGAACACGTTATTGTCGCAGGCGATTTTAATACAAATCTTCTTCAGACTGACTCACCAGCCATACAACTTAAAAATATGTTCCAAAGCTTTAATATGACCATTGTTTCTCTCTCTGCCACACACCATACTGCTACTTCCGACACTCTACTGGACTTAATTGTGACTACACATCCACAGAAAAAGTACTGTCATATGGACAAATTCCTGCTCCTGGCATATCTGCTCATGACATTGTATTCGTAGAATACTCACTCCAATGTCCTAAAGACGCTCTAAATTGATTACGTACAGAAATTTACAAAACATAGACGATACTAAACTAAATCAGACGCTTTAGAACTACCTTGGTATTCAATATGGAATCTTAGATCAGTTGATGAAAAAGTAGACACATTTAATACACTTATACTACAACTATACGACAGACATGCACCAGTAAAACCCCGACGATTTTTCCGCTCCCCTGCTCCCTGGATGAATGATTCAATACGTGAACTTATGTCAAAACGAGACAAAGCATACCGAACATACAGACGACATAAAAATGACGAGAACTGGCAACTGTACAAACAACTTAGAAACACAACTACACAAACTATACGTAATGCCAAACTACGACACGCCCACAGTATAATCGGACCTGAAATAAGTGCACGGGACACTTGGCGAAAGCTCCGTGCAATGGGACTTAGACAGTTGAATCCCTCAACTGACTCTATAGACATTTCTGTAGATGACTTAAATGAACATTTTACCTCAATACCCATGACACCTCCAGACAACAAGACTAAAACAGACATTCTTAAAGACTTATCCCCATCCCCACATATAGGAAGAGATAAATTTTACTTTTACGACATTTCGCCTATAGACGTTAAAAAAGCACTCAAGCGGATTAAATCCAATGCGCAAGGAACAGATAACATCAGCATTTTAATGCTAAATAAAATCATTGACATTATTCTACCCACAGTGACTCATATTTTCAATGCTTCCCTTATAACTTCTATCTTCCCTATTGTATGGAAACAGTCTAGAGTTCGGCCTATACCAGAAATAAGTACACCTACTAACTGTAATGACTTCCGACCGATTAGCATCCTTCCGACATTATCTAAGGCCCTGGAATATATTGTACATAAGGAAATGACTGATTATCTCCAAGAAAATCACCTCCTTGATCCTTATCAATCCGGCTTTAGATCTGGTCATAGCACAACCACAGCTTTGCTAAAAATTACCGAAGATATTCGTGAAGCCGTGGACAGACGTCAATTGACTCCTTTAACCTTACTTGACTTCAGCAAAGCTTTTGACACAGTACACCACGACTTACTTATGATAAAGCTCAAGCACCTACATTTGTCTGACAGCGCTGTATCCTGGTTCGACTCATACCTGCACGGTCGTCAACAATACGTTTCATTAAACTCTAGATCTTCGACTTGGCGTAACGTGCCGGCTGGAGTCCCCCAGGGCAGTGTTCTCGGACCTCTTCTTTTCTCAATCTACATAAATGATTTGCCAACTGTACTAAAGCACTGCCGTTATCACCTCTATGCTGATGATCTCCAAATTTACCTACATTCACCTCCTCATTCTCTCTATAACAGCTTGACAAAAATGAATGACGATCTCATATCCATCTTTAACTGGTCTTCAAGTATGTCTAAATCTAAATCCTAACAAGTCACAAGTAATCTAATGGGACAACAAAGACTGCTTACAACCTTTGACATATCTACACTTCCAAACATTACTATAAATAATATAATTATCCCTTATTCTTCTTCAGTAATAGATCTTGGACTACATCTAGACGCAAATTTAACCTGGCAAACACAAGTGAAACACATATATAAAAAGACTTTCTCCATCTTACATTATCTTAGACGTTTAAAGAATTTTCTCCCAGTTTCGTTAAAACAAATCCTAGTGCAGAATCTTGTGTTACCACACTTCGATTATTGTGCATTATATATAATGATCTAAACTATGCCTTGTCGCAGAGACTGCAGCGTGTTCATAATGCTTGCATTCGATTCATTTTCAATATCCGCCGTTATGACCATATTTCCGAACACTTTAATAACCTCTCTTGGCTCCGTCTTACTGACAGACGTAAATTGCACTCTCTTTCGCTACTTTTCAAGCTTCTGAATTCCTACATTCCTACTTACCCTGGCGTCCAGATTTGAGAAGTTATCCTCCTACCACAATATTGACACTAGGTCACAAGATAGCAGTCTGCTAACAATTCCTCTTCATAGCACTTCTCTCCTATTCTACTTCCTTCACAGTAGCCTCCGCCCGCTCCAGGAATCTCCTTCCTCAAGATATCAGGGGTTGCCGCACACTTGGCACCTTTAAGTCACGCTTATACAGTTACCTGTTGTCTAATAATTAATTTTTCTCTATTTATTTAATTTTATACTATGTCATTATCTTTTCCTCGTTTTTTATATATCTTGTACATATTATATATTTAATTCGTTAAATTTAGAGTAAATCAAAATATATTATAAATATTAATTGTATTGTATTCATAACTTGTAATCGTTTATATATATATATATATATATATATATATATTGTAATTTCGATTTAAGACTTTTCTTTTGTATTTTTTTTTAAACCTGGTTGAGTGGTAGACAAGGCCTTAAGGCCTTAACTCTGCCAGGTAAAATAAAGCTATTATTATTATTATTATTATTATTATTATTATTATTATTATTATTATGTTTTAGTTTTATTTAACTTATTTGCGCGTAGATGTCATGTATGGGATGAACACAATGACTCGATGAGACATCTAACAGGCAACAACGGATGTCAAAGAGAGCTGGAATTAAATCAAGAAATTAGGAAAAAACAGATTCCAGTGGCTTTCACAAAGACCCTGAGTTTCCAAGTGGAGTGACGTAAACGACTACCACCTTCTATCCATCCATGCTCAAGATTTGAAGTCGTAAAAAAAAATCCGTCCAGGTTTGAACGCGCGAACCGCGGATACAATAGAAATCATAATAACACTAGACTTCATGAACCGATAATAAGAACAATATATATCCTGAACTTTTATTGACGTTATCAACGGTTATGCCTTCTCCCCCGTTCAGTGTCAGAGTATTTTTCTTTTCGCCATTCCTTCATTCATATTCTTTTCATATTTTCAATTAAGGTGTAGAGCAGATTTCGCTCTCCTCGACTCCGGCATTCGTTGGATGTGATCTCTGTACTTTGTTCTGTAATTTTGAACTATGCTTATAATTGATTCCATATTTAATTCTTTGCAAACAGTTTTCGGACACTTTTGAAATCCAGAATGGGTTGAAGCAAGGAGATGCACTATCTCCTCTACTATTTTATTTTGTACTAGAGCATGCTATTAAATCTTTAGATAATGAGGAAGGCTTACAACTCAATGGTATTAATAAGCTGTTAGTTTATGCTGATGATGTAGTACTATTGGCTGATAGCGAGGAGATACTAAAGGACAATACGCACACACTATTGAGTAACACTAAAAAATTAGGACTGGAAGTAAATATCAATAAAACTAAATGTATGGCCACACGTAGAAATACATTATATGATGGAAATGGACAGCTAATGACAAATGAGGAAAATTTTGAGGAAGTGGCTGAATTCAAATACCTAGGAACAATAATCACAAATAGGAATGAGATGCACAAAGAAATTAAACACAGGCTCAATTCTGGAAATGCGTGCAATTATGCATTGCAGAGACTTTTGATGTCCCAACTCCTTTCAAAAAACGTTAAACTGAAAAATATATAAAACTATTATTCTACCAGTTATATTATATGGGTGCGAAACATGGACTCTTACTTTAAGGGAGGAAATGAGATTACAGGTATTTGAGAATAAAGTACTTAGGAAAATTTTTGGACCAAAGAGAGATGAACTGACAGGTGAATGGAGAAGACTACATAACAATGAACTACATGGTCTTTATAGGAAGCCAGATATAATAAGAACAGTTAAGTCTCGTAGACTGCGATGGGCAGGACATGTTGCACGTATGGGGAATGATAGATTTGCATGGAAGCTTCTTGTAGGAAAGCCAGAGGGAAAACGCCCAGTTGGTAGACCAAGAATGAGGTGGGAGAATAATATTAACTATGATATGAGGGAAGTAGATTACACAGGAAATGATTGGAAAGCATTATCTCAGGATAGGGATGTATGGAGAGCTTATGTCCGCGCGGCCATGAACCTACGGTTTCGATAGTGCCAGTGAGTAAGTAAGTAAGTAATAACTTACTCGTATTATGTTTTCTTTGTCATGAAGCATTTCACATTTTTGTGATGTAGCATCTGGTACAAATTGAATAAATCTGATTTTTGATGTTTGGATATGTCTTGACATCTAATTTTAAGGTCTAACATTCACTTCCATTTAATAGTGAGAACAAATAAATTACCTTACAATGTTTCAATAGCCTTTATTTTAGTACATCGTGTTTAAATGGTCCACCGCTGTGGTGTCGAGGTAGCATGCTGCCTAGTCACACAAGCGGGCCCGGGTTCGATCCCTAGTCGGGGCAGTTTTTCTGGGTGAGGTTTTTATCGGGGTTTTTCCTCACCTGTAAGACAAATGTCAGAAAACCTTTAAGGCCCAAAAGGTCCCGAACTCATATGGCCATCATCATCCTTATCATCATCCTTCACCGGTGTGGAAAGCAACGGGAAGCTACCACACCTACAATTCCCTAGTAAAGCTGCAAGCATAGAATGAAAACGCTATGATGCAGTGAAAGACCTGCCTTCGGGCAGAATTACTATGGATGGATGTTTAAACGTTCTTTGCAGAGTTCCAAAAAACACCCTTAATCTATTGTTTTACTTGGACGTTTTAGTTTTTCTATACCGATTCCGATTGAGGGTCTTTCCACTTTTCAGCGGTTGCCCTTTTACCAGCCGGCTGCTGGCCCTTCACATCCACATGTGTCAATCACAGAGGTAGATGATCAACAGCCAGTGTAGGGGTGACATGTGGTTAGCATGTCGAGTCCCCCAGCCGTTATAGCTGGTTCCTCAACCTGGAGCCGCTACTTATTGTAGCTACCCAATTGCCTCACGATGCTGGGTGGGCACCGGTCCCATACTGGCCGAAATACCATGAGAAAATTTCTTCCCCCATGGAGACTCGAACCAGCGCAAGTCCCGTAGCTCTGCGCCAAGGCTTCCTACCTTAACCGCTCGGCTACGGCGCGGGACAGTTTTTCTATACCGGTATACAAATATAATACAAATACAATAAAATATTATGAATTTTATTAAAGTTGAATGTAAATTTGATGGTAATTGGGGTTTGCTTAGACATATAGAATGTGTGAATACAATTAATTTTGCAGAACAAAATAAATCGGAAATAAAAAATGAAGATACAATAAATACAAATATCTACAAACAGTGACAATTTTAGTCGTTATTGATTATAAAACTGATCGAATAAAATGGTTCCTTTGTATTAATTCTTCTAGTAAAGAAGAACAACGTGTATTTTAATTAATTGATTTTCAAATTCTATTCCGTAAAATGAAATTTCGTTACATTGAAATTAATATCGCAATGATCTTTTTCATCACACTCAGTGCTATTAAATAAAAGTAATATCCTAAAGAGATACAAGTTCAAAATATATCGGATTAAATTTATATGTTGTACACATTAATGATATATTAACGATTTTTCACACAGATTCCTCCCGATGTTTCTCATTCCGCTTCATGACTTCGATTTTGAAGGAATTAAAAAAAATAAATAGCAGCATCCGCTTCAAATACATTTGGGATGTTTATATTGACTATCTAGTTATCTCTAAAACACAATTTAAGAATATCTACATCTAAAACAAAAATATTAGCTCTGAAAGGAAAATGTGCAATAAGAACAAAAATAGTGATAAACAATGTAATTATAGACCAAGTTCAGAATTTTAATTATTTGGGTTGTCATTTAGGTAATGACAGAAATTTAGATAAACTCACTAAAATACAACGATTCAATAATCTATGTGGCACAATTAAACATACTTTATTGAATAAAACTAGAATAGAAACCATTTTAAAATTTTACGAAGTATTGGCAGTTCCATATCTTATCTATAGATGTTATCTACAGAAAAGACAAAAATTATGGCATTTCAAGGTGTAGATCCTGTCAGAAGTAAAATTGTACTGGACAATAAAATTTTGGAGCAGGTGAATAATTTTACATATCTAGGATGCAATATCTCATATGAAGAAGAAAAGGATGTAAATGCAAAAATATCTAAATTTTTAAGAATTGTAGGGTTAATAAATTCTATCTTCAAGCCACAGTTAGTCCAAAAGCATTCAAGACTGAAAGTGTATAAAACACTGGCTCTTCCAACTCTTTTGTATGGTAGCGAGGTATGGACGTTGAAACAGAAGGATATACAGAGACTTAGATCTGCTGAAATGAAATATCTTCGGAGGACTGCAGGATACACACTACTAGATCACAAAAAAAATGAAGACATCTTAGAAGAATTACACATGGAATCTTTAGAAAACAAAATTTCTGATTATAAGTCAAGATGGATACAACATGTTCATCGAATGGAAGATCACAGAATACTCAAACAAATGTTAAGATATCAACCTGCAGGAAGAAGAAGACCAGGACGTCCACTCAAAAGACTTCTGGATGGTGTTTCTCTTGAGGCCGAAACAGGTCAACAAATGGCCTAAATTCGTGAATGTACTATGATGATGATGATGATGATCTATAGATGTGAGACCTGGATATTCATAAAGGCAGGTAGTAAACAAATAGAGGCTGCTGAAATGAAGATGTTGAGAGCAATAGCAGGATGCCAAAGGATCGATAAAAAGAAAAAACGAAGATAAAAGAACAGAACTTAACATATTTAATCTCTGTGAAAGAATAAAAAAACTATAAAAATGCTTACCTTCAGCACGTATTACGAATGAATGAACAGCGCATACAAAAAAGAATGTATAATTATAAACCAAAAGGGAGAAGATTGTTGGGAAGACCATTGAAGAGATGGAAGGACCAATTCGGCCTAGAATGAGATCGGAACAGGCCATTGGGCTTAATCCTTGTTGATGATGATGACTATGTAGTTATAATAACTATAATTATTATCTTTTGTCATTTTCAGATGTTCACCGCTTTTAAAGTTTACTTTGACCTCCCAAACAACAGCTCTCCATTCTATTCTGCCCTTTAGTTTGTGTCTCCAATTACGGTTTCCAGTTCATCTTAATTCATTTGCCACGTCATTTATCTATCTAATTTTGGGTCTACTAAGTCTTCTTTTAGGGTCACATTTTGCGTCCCTTACTACCGTCGGTATTGGTTTGTGCCCATTCTATATACATGTCCCAACCACTCGACTCTTCCGGCTTTCATACCTGCTATTACATCCATTTATTTGTGTAGAGCTTGCTGTTACCAATTAGTTCTAATTTGCCAGACCCTATTATATCAGGTTGGGCCAAATAAATTCTTGTTTTTACCTAAAGGACACGTGCTATATAGCCCTCTCTGTTAATATCCACGATTTGGAAAATGTGTCTTGGAGGTGAAAAAGTAGTGACGAATGGAAAATAATCACTAATTTGAAGTAATAACCGCCAAAAACATTTAATACATTATATTTCACCAGGACGATGGAAAGCTTATTTCAAGGAATTTTAACTGAACGTAGGAGAATGTTTTGGTAAACGTGATGGAAGAATCTGAAAAAAAAAAATTAGAAAAAATATGATATTCTCTGAAATTATGAGAATTCTTATTACACATTTAAAACGTAAGAAGGAACATGGTATTGAAGGAGCTCATTATATTGGTGCTAACAAATTATATTAATTAATAAGAACCCGTTGTAAAAATATGTATAAAAGGTAGAAGATATCCCAAATGATTGGAACATAATATCAATTATATCAGTTATAAACTAAAAGGGAAATATATAATTATGTCAAATTTGTAAAAGAATTATTATGCCCCAAATGGGTGTCAATGACCAATCACATTTCAATGATTTTTTATTTACAACCAATCACAGTCGCGTTTCGCCTAAAATTTACCAACTAAAGTTTATCATAATAAAGAAAGCGCCTCCTTTTTAACATTCCGAATAGGTCATACCATTATTTTGCAGTGACTGACTCTCTAAGAAATACGGCTACCAGATTGTATATATAGTGCATAAATGTCAACACGTAGCGCATTCAAGAGATAATATAAAAACATTTCTAACTATTGATTATACCACAAAAAAAAGAAACCACTGTTTGCATTTTCGTAAACGAATTATTTTCAAGAAAATGACGCAGAAAAATATAATTGATATATTTACATCATAGGACATCAGACTTACCTATAACGTTGGTTTTAAATTTCTCCACTAGGGTGCATTCTTACAACATTGCGATATTTTGGCAATAAATAATAATATAATCTGGTTGCAGTGATCGAACAAAAGAAGCAAATGAAGCGTACCAATCGTTTCTCATTTGTTTTCAAACATCACCGTTTACATTAAATATATAAATATTTTAAAATAACTATAGTTAAATAATGATTTGTGGGTATACAGCTTAATTTTATTCGTTAAATAGTCCTAACAAATGCCACTCTTGATTTATTGATAATTTGGAAATCACTCGTGGCATTACTTATGACAAACACTGTCAGCAGAATGTATGGAACATTTTAAATATATTTTATGGAACAAGAATATAGTTAAGAGGAAACAGAAGAACAAGCAGGTTTCAGAAAATAATAATCCACCATTGATCACATCTTTAGTTTAAACAAACAATTGAGAGAAAAAAGTACCTTCCAACAACAAATTCACCTACTATTTATTGAATTATAGAAAACGTACGAAAATGCGCCCCTGATTAAATTATGCGAAGTGTTATGTACAGTAACAATAAATAAAAACATTAACCAGGTAGTAAGAAAGTTATATGATGAATCTCTAAAGTAAAAATGTGTAAAATTATTTTATCAAGTTGTGGAATTACTAACGCTTAAGACAAGGCTGTTGTTTATCTCCGACCTTATTCAAAATATATTTACAGCGAAAAATACAAATGTTCGCCTATGGGAATAAGATATAGATTATTCGTTCTTATTTGTTTATGATCAGCTACTGATTGTAGAAGATTATGAAGATTTGGAATACATTGCAAAAAACTTAAGGAGGAATATGAAAAATGGATATTTAAGATACATTTGGGTAAAACGTAGTATAAGGTAATAGGAGATAAATAAAAAGATCTGGTTTTAGAAGACGAACATAAGGGAAATAAATTTATGTGACGAATATGTATATTTGAACACAAAAATTAGAGCATGATACTAAACTTAATGAGAAGATAAATAAGGGTAAATCTGGAATACCAAAATTATATGCTGTTATATCAGATCAGAATGTAAGTTGTATAACAAAAACCAACTTTTTACTCGTACTACAACAGTAAGGATTACAATGACATAAGATATGAATTAAAATCTGGAACAATAAGTTTATTAAATTATGTAGAAATGGATGTTTAGAGACGTTCAACTGGAATTTTTAAAAGAGATGAAATAATAAAAAGTGTAATAAAAAGAAAGATGAATGTTCAAACTTCAATTATGGATGCAATAAAAAAATAAATAAAATTATATGGTTATGCCAAAAATGACAGAAAACAGATTCCCAAGAAGAATACTAGCATGGGTGCCACCTGGTAGAGGAAGAGTAAGAAGATGAGGACGGCTAAACAATAACGTGAATTGATGGTGTTTTAAGCAGAATGAGGAAACAAGGATCGACGATGGAGATTGGAATGACATAGAGATGTGTAGGAGAATATCAATAGATTAATTGGGCGTAGGAAGACGTTGTGAAACCTGCTAAATATGTAAAATAAATTAATTAAATATTTTAATGAAAAATATGATGTACAATTCGTAAATACATATTACAATACTCGATTGGTTAACGTATGCGACTTGCAGCATTGTCTGAAAATTTTCTAATCTCATATTGTAGTATAGGTTACGATACTTACATCGTTAATAAATATTGATGAAAACTATCATCTTTATTACAATGTTACTATACAGTATACAAGTAACAGCGAATTAAAAAAAAAATGTTGATATTGTGCTTGTTCACATTAACGATTTTTTAAATTTTCTTTACAAATCACTATCGATCCACATAAGCCTCTGCTAGCGATCAAACGGCCTTAGGTTCTGTTTTTTCGGAATCAAACTCAATATATAGCAACTAATTAAGAAACGTAGGTCGAATTCGTTAAACACCAAAATTTGACCACTTAGTGTGGGGGTTCAATTGAAGCGAACATTTAAAAATCGTTCTAGCGGCAGCAATTTTTTATTTTCGTAACCAAATGTACCTTACTTACTTACTCACTGGCACTCTCGAAACCGTAGGTTCATGGCCGCGCGGACATAAGCTCTCCATACATCCCCATCCTGAGCTAATGCTTTCCAATCATCCCCTGTATAATCGACTTCCCTCAAATCATAGTTAATGTTATTCTCCCACCTCATTCTTGGTCTACCAACTGGGCGTTTTCCCTCTGGCTTTCCTACAAGAAGCTTCCATGCAAGTCTTTCATTCCCCATACGTGCAACATGTCCTGCCCATTGCAGTCTACGAGACTTAACTGTTCTTATTATACCTGGCTTCCTATAAAGACCACGTAGTTCATTATTATGTAGTCTTCTCCATTCACCTGTTTGTTCATGTCTCTTTGGTCCAAAAATTTTCCTAAGTACTTTATTCTCAAATACTTATAATCTCCTTTCCCCCTCTTAAAGTAAGAGTCCATGTTTCGCACCCATATAATATAACTGGTAGAATAATAGTTTTATATATTTTCAGTTTAACGTTTTTTGAAAGGAGTTGGGACATCAAAAGTCTCTGCAATGCATAATAGCACGCATTTCCAGAATTGAGCCTATGTTTAATTTCTTTGTGCATCTCATTCCTATTTGTGATTATTGTTTCTAGGTATTTGAATTCAGCCACTTCCTGAAAATTTCCCTCATTTGTCATTAGCTGTCCATTTCCATTATATAATGTATTTCTACGTGTGACCATATATTTAGTTTTATTGATATTTACTTCCAGTCCTAATTTCTTAGTGTTAAACCATATGTACCACTAAAAAGAATAGAGGATTGTATTCTAAAATAATCATACAAATTCTACCTTTAGTAGTGAAGGCTAAAATATAAATTTGCTCTAGCGGTAGCAATGTTTGTTTTCTCACAATCAAGCTGAATACATGCAATTTATTTAACAAAAATAATAATTTCGTAAAACAACAGCATCAGACCAATACATTTGAGCGTGACGGACTTAATAATGTATTATTTTGGTGTTAAAGGACTCATGTACTCTGAAGATGAAGCAGGTGACACGTTGTACAAGTTAAAGCTATCGATCCATATTTATGTCCACAACAGATGTTACATCTCATCTGCAAATTATTGCGCTCAATTGCAAGTCAAAGCTTATTAGTGGAGCACCTGCAATTGTAAGATATCTTTCTATTCAATACGAATCTCGAGCGGTAGCATTTCAGCTCGTGATAGAGAGGTTAGTAGTTCGATTCGAGCTTCTCTGGTTTTCTCTGTCGCAAAACTAAATGCAAATATATAATTTCATTATTCGTTTTGAAAACGAAACTTCCATGCTGGAGTTTAATACCAAATACAGTGTTACACTTATATGTAACATTTTAGTACATTTGACGTCCAATCAAAATCTTCATGATTTATAAGTGAAATAAAATTAATTAATAACACAGCTCTACAAAAAAAATGTGCCCTGGATATCTCAGCGAATTTCTATGTTTTCAAGTGCACAATTTACGAATATATTCATGTAAGTGCTGAATGTGCTCTAGTTTTTATGATTGTAGCGTATCTTATATCCTAAATAGTAAACGGCTTGTTATTAATAAAATTTATGTTTCCAGTCATGATTTGATTTCTGCACATTTTTTCGCTTATACAAACATCACATGATCCCCACTCTCACACCCCTCACTCCGCACATCGGTCGTGATATCAGTTCATCATCATCATCATCTTCATTCATGGATTAGGTCTGTTGACCCGTTCCGACTTCAGCCCATCTCTTTCTAGGTCTGCCCACATCTCGGGTGCCTTTAGGTTTGTATTTTGTTATTTGTTTTGGATATCAGTTATATGACAAAATTAAAGTACTCACGACGTGCATCTGGATACGATAAAACAATTCGTCAAAGCGTTGGACAAGGAAGGAGAACGTTTCAAATACATTTGTAGAAAATTTCCTAAGCTCAGTATGTAAAAATTAAAAGGCGGAATATTTGATGTTCCTCAAATTCGGCAATTAATGAAAGATGCACATTTTATCAACGTTATGACTGTTCCGGCAAATGAAACTTGGAAGGGTTTTGTATTGGTAGTAGCAAATTCCCTAGGTAACTATAAAGCACCAAATTATAAAGAAATTGTTCAAAACATGTTGACAAGCTTCAAGATTCTGGGAGCAAATATGAGTATGAAGTTACACTTTCTCCACAGTCACTTGGATAGATTTCTGGGTAATTTATGAAATTATAGCGACGAACTGGGAGTGTGCTCTTACTAGGATCTAAACGTAATGGGGGAAAAGTATCAGGGTAGATGGGACCGTCGCGCGATGGCAGATTACTGCTGGTCTTTAAAAAGAGATTGTCCTCCAAATATTATAGAGGAAAATCTTATAAAAGGCGTTTCACTGACGTATAAGATGGGTTTTCGACATTTTTCTTTCTATTTCCGTTGGTGTATATTATGTTTTCAAAAAACAATTGACATTATAAATATATCTGTTATATTTTCCGATTTTTGTAGTGTAAAATGAAAATAAAGATCTTAAAAAAAATTCAGATCAATTCTTCCAAAATCATTGATAGTTTCATGAATTGTGAGAATAAATATATGCGAAATTAATCTTATATCAAGGGCAACAAATCAACTTTTATAAGATTCATGATGTGTTCCGTTGAGGTTTATTCAAAATTAATATAAAATTATAGAATATTCACCTGAAAGGTCCGTCTCCTCAACTTAATTATCATTTAACTGTAGCGCTTTCGGGACTTGTCCCATCATCGGCAGGATTCAAAACTGGTGTTTCACTGAAGATCTGGTAGAGGGGGTTGCATGTATTTGGTTCGTTTTCGTTTATCAGGCTGTCGTTGTGAGCTGCTTTCATGATTTCCATCTCTTCGAGTACGTTTATCTTCGCTGGATTATTTTCTCTGTGCATTACTGTTAGGGTGTTTTCAATATTTAACATGCGATGTCCTTCATGGATGACGTGTTTTGCATAGCTTGATTTACCTTCTGCATGAATGAAGTCTCGAAAATGTTCTTTGAATCTGATGTTAAAACTCCTGTTTGTCCTTCCTATATAAAATTTGTTGCAAAATTTGACTGTATACATAGCATGTAAAATTGTAGGATTTCACGGCCGGTGTCTTAATTCATGCCGAGTTTATATTTCGGGCTAAATGGCAGTGGTCGGTTTTCTTAAAACTCAACGTTTCGTCTGCTGCTGCGGTAGACATCCTCAGGAGATTCTGCGTTCCCTATGAACTCATAACTCCTCAACTGCACTCTGCAGCAGACAGTTCAGGAGTTAGGAGCTCATAGAGCACGCAGAATCTCCTGAGGATGTCTACCGCAGTAGTAGACGAAACTTGAGTTTTAAGAAAACAAGACAACGGCCAATTAACCGAAAGGCAAACCCATTAGGAATCCGTTACATATTATTGACAAGTACGATAATAATCATTAAGCAATTCGTATTATTATTACTTTACTTATATTCGTATTTTGTAACAATAATGGGAAATATTGTTAGACGAAAATCGTAATTGTAGATGCATTTTATTTAGTGTAATAATACGTAGGTACTCATTTACTCATGTACCTATCTTGATATACACACGGAAGAACAAAACTAAATTTATATCTTAAATAAAATGAAGTTCATACATTGCAAGCAATTTTAAAATATATAATGAACTCTCCTCATTTTAACTACATGTGCAAAGTTAAATAACTTTGTATCATTCACTATTTAAAATACTACATTTTATACACATTTTCACTGTTGGCTATGTTTTCCTTCAAAATTATCATCAGTGATATTTTTATGTAGTCAGCCAACACCTTTGTCGTAGACAGACCTCTGAAATATTGGAAATGCATATCATCCCTCGACCACCCTGAGTTGGACACGAGTTGGGGATATTACATAATATGCTTTTATATATTTAGTAATTACTGTATGTGAAATTTTACATAGCGCTATATAGAATCATTCAATGACTAACTTTTCGAATTCAAAACAAATTACAGGTCTTTGTGTTCCAGAAAATAAGAAAATACCGTGGTGAAGTGGTGTTGCGGTTATGAAGCCAAGACTATAGCACATAGTTACCTATGTGTGATGTCGTGGCAAGTTTAAATATAAATGACATAAATATATATTTTATCACGTTAGTACACTTCCATTACATATTGTACGCATTTCTTTCCTCTAATGCTCATGCAGCTTTTAAAAACATGTAGGTACTGCTGGGTCAGCGTAAATAGTGAAACGAAGCACGTTGGCCCGGAAGGCTCGAGCCTGAAGACTTGGAAGAATTACGAGCCGCTAAGCCTGTATTTTTTGTTTCAAGCGAAAGCTTCCGGGAGGCCATAATTCGGTTCACAAGCGATCTCTAGCGGTCTTAAATGTATGTCCATATGAATTCCCAGCATTACTGAGTAATGTCTTCAGCTATTTCAACCAAACTTGTTATACATAGGGCGTGAGACGGGATGAAATATAAAATATTCAAATTGAACGAAATAAGTGTAGAGTAAATAGTTTCCGGGGTCATTAAGCTGATTTGTCACAAGAATTTCGAAATGAATAATTGCCTGCGCAACGCCAAATAACCAGCTAATCATGAATAAACGGAGTGGGCGATGAAAAAAGTAATACGAGTTAAATATAAAGGTCGGTCGATAATGGAAGTTCTATAGATCATATGATAATAGCTGCAAATTCACTTATGACTTAAGAGAAAATGTCGTTGAAATAAAAGAAAACTCTTAGGAATCATAGCAAGACAAAAAACTTGATCTGTGGTATATCGTCTACCATTAATCCCCAGGGCTGATGAAAAGAGAAAAAAAATCTGTGACACGGATAAGATCCTATTTAATCGAATTCCCATCGAGCTATCTGATATTGGAAAACGTTCCTAAAGCTTGAGTTTGCCATCAACTTGGTCAAATATTTCTCATGTTTCCTTTAGCAAGCTTGTTTGGTTTCAATTTTCTTTCGTTCAACAAGTGGATTTTCTAGCTTAAAAATTATACTCATTTTCTTTTTAATGTGTTATAGACTCATTTTTTCTCTTGATACTAACTACGCAGCTCGTTTTGGAGACCGGATAGGATTCTTTAAAATAAAAAAAAGGGCTTTTAAATACTCTTTAAAGTTTCATATACTGAAAAATGAAATGGAAATATGGTTCCACTAATTGTTGACCATCTCTATAATTTCGATGGGTACAAAACTAATTTCGTTGTAGTGAAAAAAATACCAAACATTAGGCACATATATATATATATATATATATATATATATATATATATATATATATAAATGTAGAGAATTGAACCACCTTAAACTAAAATTACTTAATTTATTACCAGTAGCCTGGTAGAGAGTCCCGGCTGAACCTGAGTGTTCTAAGGCATTATATTTTGCTCTGATCTACGGAAAATGTGCCAAATCGAGTCCCCCATACGAAAACAAATTTTCCCATGGAATATCGGCCGTTATGGGCTCTTTACCCATCTAGCATCATGAGGAATTTAGATAGCAACATTAACTAGCGGCTCCAAGTTGAGTAAATACCAACTATAGCGGATGGGGTACTCGATATGCTAACTAATCTTATATTGACTATATGATCTGCCATCTATGTAAAAAACAAAACGCTGGATGTGGGGCAAGCAGTCGTGTGGTAACTTCAGGATCTTATAAGCTTTTCTCGCTATGAAGGTAGTTAGTTAATCTGGTAACGAATGAACTCTTTAACATGGAAACCTAAGCACGTATTGGCGTACATATTTATTCTTTGCCGGCTGTATCCCTAGTCACACTCGCACGATAGAAGTAATTTCTCTACCATCTCTTGGGAATTAATTTGACGGTTTTGTCCATGTAACCTTGAATACTATCCGATTCATTTTATACGTTTGAACAAAATAATTAATTACATTTTCAGTTTCTAAATTTGATGTACTTTTCTGTGAAAATAAATTACAAAGTTGTTCCAAGGTGGTATATTTCTTTCACCATTTAGATGTTCAATTTCAACACATATGCTCCACACTCTTGAAACATTTGTGCGTATAAATATGGAGCAACCACCTCTTGTGGACTCAGTTTTGATGAAATTATCCAAATTTTAGATGATCCTTCATTGGAAGATCTATAATTTATGATTGTGGCAAAGATGTATAAGTTGATGATAGTTTTGTGGGTAATAATAGAGAGAATAATGATGAAGTGGCGGAAAAGAAAGCAGTGAGTCAGAAGACGAAACTAGTTGGGTTGATGGATTTTCAAAGGGCCGCAAAGCACAAACTGCATGTAATTGGGATTGGGAAAAGGTAAATAATTATTACAAAAAAAAATTCCATTTAGTGTTAAAGACGACCTCTCAATGAAGTAGGAAGTGCGACAGAGCATTTATTTTTTTGCCACACTTTAGTGCGTGGAAACATACAGGTATGCCAATCAATTTATAAATTCAAACCAAGACATCTAAAGCCACGGTTCAGGGTTAATGAATAGCAAGATACAGCCTGATGACCTGTATGTTTTTACGCATTGCAAATGTTGATAGGTGTAATTAAAAGTCTACAATGAAATACAGGGTGGACCGCTCGAATGGACCTAATTTCAATTGCTTGTTACTGGCAAACGGTTGAAGATAGAAACTTAAAACAACGTTCATATTACAGAAAAACTCACCAAGTTTTGATATCCAGATCGCCACATCTCTATATGAGCCCCAGCAGTCACTGTGACGATATCAAAGCGATGAACAATTTCTTGCCAAGTACGTTGGAGTATGTCTTCTGGAATGTTCTCATTAGCCTCTATGATGCGCTCACGAAGATCACGAAGGTCTTTGACTGGGGTGGTGTAAACTTTATCTTTGACATAGCCCCAGAGAAAGAAATCCAGTGGTGTTAAATCGGGAGATCTCGGGGGCCACGCGATTGGTCCTCCCCTACCAATCCAACGGCCAGGGAAAATGTTGTCCAAAGTCGTACGAACTTCATTGGACCAGTGGGGAGGAGCACCATCTTGCTGGAAAACGATGTTAGGCTGCAGTTGTTCAATTTGTGGAAAGAAGAACGGCTCCAGCATGTCAAGATATGTGGTACCACGAACAGTTTTCTCGGCGAAGAAAAACGGTCCAATGACCTTATTATGTGACAAACTGCACCAAACATTCATCTTCGGACTATCACGAACATGCTCTTGAATAGCGTGAGGATTCTCCGATCCCCAGATCCGCACATTATGCCGGTTTACCTTGCCTGACAAATGGAAAGTGGCTTCGTCCCGAGAAGAAAATCTTGGTCATGAAGCCGGGATCAGCGCCGAGACGGTCCAGCATCGTATTGGCGAATTCCACTCGTTTCGGCATGTCATTCGGCTCCAGACGTTGCACTAACTGCACTTTATATGCGTGCAGTTTGAGGCGTTTGTGGACAATCCGTTGTAATGTCGATTTTGGTATTTGAAGTTCCCGCGAAGCTCTTCTTAATGACTTCCGGGGGCTTCGCTCAAATGCGGCTTGAACATTTGCTACCATTTCATCGGATGCTCTGCGACCACCACCATGCTTCTTCAACACAGATCCTGTAGCTAATAATGTATCACGCCACTTCTTTATGCTTCTAGCAGTTGGAGCATCACGGTTAAACACACGCCGGAACTCCCTTTGAACTCTAATGATTGATTTAAACTCCGCATACCACAAAACAGCTTGCGCTTTCATCTGCGGAGTCGCCATTTTCACAAACAATTAAATCTAAGAACGAGAAACGTATCTTTGTGCCATCTACCGACAGGATTCGAAACTTGGTGAGTTTTTCTGTACTATGAACGTTGTTTTAAGTTTCTATCTTCAACCGTTTGCCAGTAACAAGCAATTGAAATTAGGTCCATTCGAGCGGTCCACCCTGTAATATTTAGCAAAATACATCTTCTTGACATTTCTATATTTTCCCATCTGTGTCAGATGACAGGTTTGAATTTCCGAATTGATTTATGCATTTCATTGACAATGATATTCAACTGAAATTTAATGGAAACAAATTATTCACAATAGTTCCCTTTGTACAACTAGATACATATGACAAACATATATTTTTTTACGCTATGGCAGACACTTTAAAACGCCAATTCCTTATAGGATAACTGATAGGCACTTTATTGAGAAGATTCGTCTTATTGAAAATAAAGGTAAGTTCTCTTCCCAACATTCCTTAAGATTTCGTTTTGATTTTTTGAGTATTTTTAGATATGTCTAGTATTTTTTAGAGTCCTGCAAAGAAGATGCAGCTAGCAAGCAATTTTAATACCACCATAGTTTTATATCAGTGTGATTTAAATACCCGAATTTAAAGGTAAAGTTGGCGAATTCCACAAAAAGTGAATAGACTAATGAGAATCAATCAATCAATACGTAACTTCTGAAACAAAAACGAGTTTCGAGAAATATTCCTCTTATTCGTCCGTTTCTAGAAGTATCGAATATTTGACAATTCGCGAACTGAATCGTTGATACGCGTGCAGCGAGCCTTCCAGTTCTCGAAGTTTCGACTTCTAGAAGGATCAAGAAGCGTATGATATTCACTCGCTTCTCGGTCGATCTGGAACTTTAGACGTATCGCGTTATTAGGTGGGCCGAGACCGTGATCGTGAAGATAGTTTTTGAATAGTAGATCGAAAGTGACAATGTACTAGAGGTGAAAATATGAGTTATAAGCGAGGTGTGAAGATAGACTTGAGTAATTCTGTGGAACACTACTCATTCACGAGCGGAATTGTAATAGAATATATTTATTGTGCAAATTATAAAGATATATTGGACAGTTTATTTGACATGGTGTTGTAATTGAAAGAAATTACTGATTGTATTATTTTTAGACTGATCGCATAGTGGCGCTCTGATGCATTATAGCGAATATGCGGCGCCGTGGTATGGTACCTTGTCAGTCTCTCGTCCCAGCAAGAGACGTTTGAGATCATTCACTGCAAGCAGAACTGCAGTCTTTGTTGTGACGGTGACTTGAATGCGCACGTCGGAATTCGAGATGTCGCAGTTAGAGCAACATCAAGTTCTGCCAAAAATTAGGCAAAACCGCTGCCGAAACGTTTCAAATGATGCAGCAAGTTCACGGTGAGTACGCATTGAATCGCAGTGTTGTGTTTATGTGGCACCGACTTTTTTTTGCAAGGAAGAGACAGTTTGGAAGATGTGCGTACTGGTCGGCCACAAATAATTCGAACTAAACGCAAGATCGAAGAAGTAGTAACGTTGATGCGTGCCAACAGCTCCTAATCAGCAGACGATCTGGCAGCAGCGGTAGGGTCTGCCATGGTACTTACTACAAAATTCTGTCTCATGACCTGAACATATCTCGTGTTACCCACAACAGTGTGCCACGAATCTTGTCACAAGACCAACCTAATGACCGTATGACGATTTGTGGTGACTTCATCAGTAGTGATGACGATGATCCGACGTTTCTCAACCGGATAAAATTGGAGACGAAATATGGCGTTTCCTTTACGATCCACAACTGAAATAACAATCCGCCATCTGGAAAACACCATTATCACCACGACAGAAAAAAACCGCGACAAGACAGATCAAAAGACAAGGTGATGCTTGAACTGTTTTTTGATTCTAATTGAATTGTTAAAATGGAATTCATATCAGAAGGTGCAACTGTAAACAAAACCCGCTACAAAGAGATCCTTGTCAATTTACGCGATTCAATTCGCCGTAAACGACCTCATTTTTTAGGTATAAAGAATTGGCTGTTACTACACGACAACGCCCCCGTACATCGTTCTGTCCTTGTCCAAAAGTAACTTACAAGGCAACAGGTGACAGTTTTGCTACACCCTCCGTACTCACCTGATCTCGCGTCATGCGATTTTTTTCTCTTTCTCACATGAAAGCAATCCTCCATGGGCGTATATTTCATTCTTCCGAAGATGTCATGACTGCTACAAGAGAAGCCATACGGGACCTTCCTGCCAACATATTTCAGCGGTACTTCCAGCAGCTATACCAACGTTGGCAAACGTGCATAATGGCCAACGGCGACTATTTTGAGGGAAGGTGTGGTTCTGTTTAAGTGTACGACGATTTCTCGGCATCTTGTGAGACATCCATATTCTTGTGGGTACCTACTCTCCAGGCTGTAAAGTCTCATAACTTATTGACTATAGTAGTATATGTGGTTGACGAGTGACTATATATATATGTACATATATATATATATATATATATATATATATATATGAAAAGTTCTCAAAATATTAACGTACAACATGTGTTTTAATGTAGAGGCTTCCAAAATGAGAAGTGAAACAAAACTACAACTACAGATTTTGAACTGTAGACTTATACAAAAAAAAAAGTTCAAGAATAGGTGACAACATGAAGAACATGAAATATATTTTCTCACTCACCTACAAATCACATTAATAACTATGTAAGGATCAATATACGACCCTATGTTTAAACATTTTGACGGGAAACATTAGTTACCTGTAAAAAAAGAGTAGGCTTACAGTCAGGTAGAACCTGACAAAAATTACTGCAATATATTTGAAATAGATTTTCACCAGGTTTTGAATTGTCAGTATTCAAATATTCTTCCTGATATTTATTAGATAATACGTTATAATGATTGAAATTGAGGTTTTTATGGATGAGTTGGGATGAATGTGTTTACATTTTGAATCCTTGAAATGTACGTATTTTAATTTCATTATTTTCAATAATTAAATATTAACATGCACTGTACATAACCGATTAAACCACATGACATAAAATACACCCTAAATATGTCCAATGAAATTGAATTGATAGAGTGTTAGATTATTATTAGTAGGCCTACTGTTTTAAGATCACATGTTAAAAATATATCCCAACAAAATTAATCATTGCATGAGGTTACAGCCTTCTATGGTATCATTACCTTGTCGTGGTGGAGTGGCTTGCGTGCTTAAATGATCCTGAGAGCTATGCCGGCGGTAGCATTGCTGCCGATAGGGTTACCCATGCCGGACTGGTCGAAGGTGATAAGCCAGACGAAAAAAGTACCTTGGGCGAAAGAGTGACGATCTTTCACCGTAAAAATACAACCGTCAAGAAATGCGGACATGGGTTAATCTGGGGTAAAATTTTCCGGAGGTCAAATAGTTCCCCATTCGGTTCTCCGGGCGGGGACTACTTCAGGGAACCCATTCCAAAGGCTCAAACACAGGGACATGTTCCTAGGAACATGGAATGTTAGGACTTTATACAATAGCGGGGCACTAGAGATATTAACGCAGGAATTAGATAAATCGCCCTTGGATATAGTCGCTTTACAGGAAGTTAGGTGGCCAGGAATAGGTAGTCAGGAATCAGGAAGCTCTGCATTATACTATGGGGGTGCAGAAATACCTGCATTTGGAACGGGTTTTTTAGTCATAAGGAGGATCCTATCCTCTATCCGAGATATTAAGTTTGTTAGTGATAGGATATCATACATAATTCTAAAGGGTAAACGACATGATTTTATAATTGTAAATGTACATGCCCCCACAGAAGATAAAGATGACAAGATCAAGGATGAGTTCTATGAAGAATTAGAATGCTTATTTGATGGCCTTTCACGATATCATATGAAAATTGTCTTAGGAGATTTTAATGCAAAAGTGGGGCGAGAAGATATATTCAAACCAACAATAGGCAAATTCAGTCTTCATGAAGATAGTAACGACAACGGGGTTAGATTAGTCACATTTGCCACATCAAAGAATCTCATTGTTAAGAGCACAACATTTCAGCATAAGGATATTCATAAATACACCTGGATGTCCCCAGATGGAGAAACTCGGAACTAGATAGATCATGTATTAGTGGATAAACGCTGGCACAGTAGCATCATTGATATTAGATCAGTTAGAGGGACAGACTGCAATTCGGATCTTCATCTGGTCAGAGTGAAAATCAGACAACGGCTATCGCTTATGAGAGGAACAAACGCTAAAGATGATTCTGTAAAATATGAATTTAAAAAACTTGAAAAATGATGAAATGCGGCAAGAATACCAAATCAAAATTGCTAATAGATTTGAAGTACTGGAATCTTCAGATGACAATGTGGCAAACGAAGAAGAAACTGATATATATATATAAATAATGGGAGGCTGTAAGAGATACTATTAAATTGTCAGCATCAGAAAGCATTGGTTGTTAAAAAAGAGGCAAAACAAGAAATGGTTTGATGAGGAATGTGCCGACATTGTAAAGAAAAGAAAGCTAGCAAAAATGAAATGGTTAGACGAGCCAAATGAGGTAAATTTAGAGCAATTGGGAAGTGTTAGACGGGAAACCACTAAGTTACTATAGAGTAAAAAGAGGGAATATTTGAGAGAGAAGATTAATGATCTTGAAATGAATGCAAAAAATAGGAACATTAGAGAATTATATCAGGGAATTAATATAGAAAAGAAAGGGTTTCAGGCTAGAACAAACATAAATCGGAATGAAAATGCGGATATGATTGCAGATTTTAGAAAAGAAATGGGAATATAATGGTACTGTACATCAACTATATGTAGACTTCAAAAAAGCATACGATTCAATTAAGAGGGAGAAGTTATATAGTATCCTGCTGGAGTTCGGAATTCCTAAAAAGTTAGTTAGACTTATACGAATGTGTCTAAATGGCTCAAAGAGTAGGGTGCGTGTAGGCAAACAGTTTTCGGACACTTTTCAAATCCAGAATGGGTTGAAGCAAGGAGATGCACTATCTCCTCTACTATTTAATTTTGTACTAGAGCATACCATTAAATCTTTAGAGAATGAGGAAGGATTACAACTGAATGTTATTAATAAGCTGTTAGTTTATGCTGATGATATAGTACAACTGGCCGATATCGAGGAGATACTAAAGGCCAACACGCACACACTATTGAGTAACACTAAGAAATTAGGACTGGAAGTAAATATCAGTAAAACTAAATATATGGTCACACTTAGAAATTCAGTATATAATGGAAATGGACAGCTAATGACAAATGAGGGAAATTTTGAGGAAGTGGCTGAATTCAAATACCTAGGAACAATAATCACTAATAGGAATGAGATGCACAAAGAAATTAAACATAGGCTCAATTCTGGAAATGCATGCTATTATGCATTGCAGAGACTTTTGATGTCCCAACTCCTTTCAAAAAACGTTAAGCTGAAAATATACAAAACTATTATTCTACCAGTTATATTATATGAGTGCGAAACATGGACTCTTACTTTAAGGGAGGAAAGGAGATTACGAGTATTCGAGAATAAAGTTCTGAGGAAAATTTTTGGACCAAAGAGAGATGAACAGACAGGTGAATGGAGAAGACTACATAACAATGAACTACACGGTCTTTATAGGATGCCAGATATAATAAGAACAGTTAAGTCTCGTAGACTGCGATGGGCAGGACATGTTGCGGGTACGGGGAATGAAGGACGTGCATGGAAACTTCTTGTAGGAAAGCCAGAAGGAAAACGCCCAGTTGGTAGACCAAGAATGAGGTGGGAGAACAACATTAACTATGATTTGAGGGAAGTAGATCATACAGGGAATGATTGGAAAACATTAGCTCAGGATAGCATGTATGGAGAGCTTATGTCCGCGCGGCCATGAGCCTACGGTTTCGATAGTGCCAGTGATTAAGTAAGTAAATAAGCATGAGGTTACAGTTATGAGCCTGTAGTCAGTTATTTAAATGACTGCCAGTTCCAATGAATTCTGACAGTTGAAAAAATGTATTGCACATCGTATTACAAGAATTAAATCTGTATTTTTGTAACATTTTAAATGTATTTTTTTTATTTAGCCTTATAATGAACTAAATGCTGAATGATACGAACTTATTTGTGTCCATATTATTTCCGTTGATTACCCTTGCTTGTAAAACTCTCTCCATGACGCGACAGGCTTAGAAGGCCCTTGGCTTACTAGCCGGCAGCTGACCTCACATCCACACGTGTTAATCACAGAGGTACACGATCGTCTACCATTGCTTATTCACTTGTCAAATTATTAATTTGATCATAGTTTATTTATGTTATTATCATTATTATTATTATTATCATCATCATTATCATTATTGTTATTATTATTATTATTATTATGATTATTTAATATCCGAAATTTATAAGCCCTATTTAACCTAAGGTACATTAGGGTTATAGTTTGTCACAAAGTTTTCAGTCATTATATAGGCCCTAAGTTTATCTAAAATTAAAGCTTTTTTATGAACTTTACATATAAAGAACATAAAAAAGTCCATAGCTCTTTTCTGTCATAAGCACTTCTGTAATTGGTGGTTCACTTAAGCAGGCGGTGTTATTTAGAAGACATGAGAATTCGAGTCATTCATTCCAGAACAAAGGACAATCAAAGATAATATGTTCAACGCTTTTGTTGCTCATGCCATAATGACAATTTGTATTTTCTCTGATTGGCCTAATGTACCGTGCCGAGTGAGGAAGGTGTTGTATAAAATTTGGAACAACGTTTTTGCATTTTATTCTGTCACAGATACTGGGAAAGAACAGTTGTCGTGTTAATATGCCTGTGATGCCATTGAGCCACACGTTGTTCCATCTTGCAAATATATGTTCCTTTATTTGCGACTTCAGGAAAGAAATATGGCAGAGATCATATGCATGCTCTGAATTAGAATCTGCTGCAGATTTGGCTAAAATATCCGCACATTCGTTTCTTGATATCCCGCAATGCCCACGTACCCATGACAGACAAATATATTTTGAACTTTCATTCATCTATTCTATAATCTCGAACGTTATTGGGTTATTGCTATATTTATCATTAATTTAATTCAGGGCTGTTTGTGAATCGCTGTGTGTATGAGAACTTATGCCATTAATTACACTATTTAATTTATTGATATGCTGGTGACATTTGCATCCGGTTTTGTGATCCATTTTCCGGCCTTTTCGTAAAATCGTAAAACAGATAAATTAGATACAGTACGAAATAAAATTAAGTCTATTTACGATACCGATCGTATTTCAAGAAAACGGTATGTCAGTATTAAAAATATATTGTAGAGTATTTAATAAAATTAAATGAAAAAATTCAAAATACACATTATTAAGCGATTAGATTTTAAATACAACAAGAACTATAATCATATTTTGTTAATTGTGCTTTGTTCAGTAGCTTAAATTACATATGCAGACTCTACATGCACACAGTTACACGTGAAAATATTTAAATACAATAAGAAACTTTTTTTAGAAATACATTCACATATTGAGGCTGAAAATCGAACTCAAATCATTTTTCTTTTTAAGTCAGGCGGCCTCCAAGGGAGAAAGATTAAGCTTAAACAACGAGGAAGATTTATCTGCAACCTTCCACTGCCGATAACAACGTGTGTTGTCCAATCGCAAGTCAGATGGTAGCTTTTTTATCGACCTGGTATATTTTACACGTTCGGTGTTTTGAAATTTGTGGAGCTAATATTATCACTGTATTAAAGAACAGCTGTTATATGCGATATAATAATATTAGACAATAGTAGAAATTTTACAAGCCAATACACACATTACCCTATAAGAATATATCAATGATTATTAAATATTTAGTCACAAGTACAAATTATATTACTAAATGGATATGGATACTTAACAACAAACCAGGAACCTTTTGCAACAGGTTGAGAAATTCAACGGAGTTGAACAAAGTTAATAGAAGGCAAGACACTTTACTTACCCTACTACAGTAGGAGTATCCATCCATCCATAGTAATTCTGCCCGAAGGCAGGTCTTCCACTGCAATCATAGCATTTTCATGCTATGCTTTGCAGTTTTACTAGGGAATTTTAGGTGTGGTAGCTTCCCGTTGCTTACCACACCGATGAAGGAATGATGATGGTAAGATGAATATGAATAATGATGATTGCGATGGCCATATGATTTCGGGGACCGTTTGGGCCTTAAAGTTTTCCTGGCATTTGTCTTACAGGTGAGGAAAAACCCCGATAAAAACCTCACCCAGAAAAACTGTCCGAGCGGTGATCGGACCCGGGCCCGCCTCTTGACAAGGCAGTACGCTACCTCGAGACCACAGCGGTGGACAGTAGGAGTATAATATACCCTAAATAGGTCAGTCCTAGGAATGTGGCTGTTGCCAGTTATAACCCAAGCTCCCTAAGCTGTGTAATTAAGAGGTAAAAGGGAGACTTTCCTTATCGAGGACTTGAAAACAGCCTACCTACTACCAACCACGGAACCCTGTGAACATGCGCTACAAAGACTACGCGGGAAAAGAGAGGAAGTATGACCGGAATTCTTCAGCACCGGAGCGATGATAGAGAGGAACTGGACAGACGCAAATTTACAGATACGACACGTCATCACAAGATTAAGCGTGCATGGATTCCACACCTAATGTGTAGAGATAAAACATTCCACGGCCTGAAGACGCCATGCATATGCGAAGAATGTGAACAGAAATGCGAAAGATATCACATCGAAACATATGAACAAAAAACAAAAGCAATTAGTGATTACGGAAGACAAAGCTAAAGTGATTGTGATTGTTAAAGTGCTGTGTTATCACCTTTGCACATTTGTGCGCAATGCATTTATATATTAAGAGTGTAAAATATTATGATATATCTTGTTTTCAGTTGAATTTTTATAAAATAAATATATATATATACATATAATAAATAATAAATATATATACAATTTTTAACTACTGACGTATTTTGTTGTACCTTGAATTTATATTAAGATTTCTACAAGCGAATATAACACAAACACATTTTTTTAGTATGACAATATGCGGGTTGGCACCTCAATGGAGAGTCATCTATTGTCAATAGGGTAGTTCAGTACTGACATGGTACTGACAGCACAAAATGAAAATGTCTTTTTTCAGTAGACCGTGCACTGTTCTGGCAATGTGGTTGGATTTTACGCATGTCAGTTAATATTTGGTAGTATTTAGTGTTTACTTATTCCTTTATTAGGAATATGTGATGCAGGCTATTAATAATTATTGTGGAATTAAATTAATTACGCCAATGCTCCATCCATAGTAAATCTGCCAGAGGGCAGGTCTTTCACTGCAATCATAGTATTTTCTTGCTATGTTTTTAGCTTTACTAGGTTTTAAAGATTGCTAGTTGTGGGAGAGCGTAAACAAAACACAAATCTTTAACTTGACCAACCGTCTCACTTTATTAGCGGGAATGAACTCCCTAAACACTCGTACTACAATCGTCTGCCACCAGAGGGCAGACCCTTCCCACATACATCAATTTACTATTTCAAAAGTGGTCGCCAGATGGCTCCAGTTCCTCCACATCCTCCCCGCCCTGGTCAGTCCCGATCTCGAGAGGAATGACCATTTGGATTAGTCTGGCGATCCCCGAACCATTGGTCGTCTTTAGCGTAGCAGTCCTTGCTATGCCGTCCCTGCCAGACAGCAGTTCCTCTACTCGTGCTAGCTTCCACATGTGGTGTGGGATATGGTCTTCCTGCAACAGCACGACGTCTCCAATTTTCAGCTCGGCCGATCGTCTGCGTGGGTGTTGTACTGTGTGGAACGTCCTCAGCTTCATAATGTAGTCATTTGTCCAGTGCCTCCAGAAGACGTCTGTAGTTTTCTGATTTTATCTGTAGAGTTTCGCCAGATTGCAGGCTCCTGTTGGTTGGCCGGACAGTTTCGTAGAAGTCGTCCGTTTCTCCCCATTGAGAAAAATGTGCTGGTGTTAGGATTTCTTGGTCATCTGCAGTGGTTAGGGGTCTGGAGTTAAGGGCGGCTGCAATACTAACTAGCAGAGTATTAGTCTGCTCTTCGTCTGTCTGAAGTTTCCCTAGATTTTTTCTGAGACAGCGTTTAACCGACCCAACCATTCGCTCCCACCAGACTCCCCACCAAGCCGCCCGTAGGGGGATGAATTTCCACGTGACATTATGATGGGCAAGGTATTGATGAGTACGTGTGTCCGTGAACATGGTGGTCAGACCTTGTAGTTCTTTGTTGGCTGCATGGAAGTATGTAGCGTTATCAGAGTAGATGGTATTGGGTAGGCCTTTTCAACCAACAAATCATTCGAGTGCCAGTAGGAATCGATCTGTTGAGAGATCGGTCACCAGTTCCAGGTGGATTTCACGGGTGGTGGCGCAAGTGAAAAAAACAATATACGCTTTCCTACTGGTTTTGTAGTCTCTGATATACAGTGGTCCCGCGAAGTCAATCCCTGTGATTGGAAAGGGTCTCTTGCGTGTGACTCGGTCCGCTGGAAGTGGTGCTTCAACTGCATCTGCGTGTCTGTTGTGAATTATTTTGCAGGGCAGGCAATCGTGGAGAACCTTCTTTACAGTTTGTCGACCTCGCAAAATCCAAAATTCCTCCCGAAGCTCCCTCAGGACAATACGCACTCCTAGATGGTGTAGCTTGAGATGCGTCTGTGCTATTAGAAGGCGGATGAAATGGTGTGAACCGTCCAACGGAAGTGGGTGTTCCTCTTCGGTAGTCAAATTGGCAAATTGCAGTCTTTCGCCGATGCAATCAATCCGTCTTCCAGGAACGGGCTGAAACATGTGATCTTGGAAGTTCATGGCAAAGGTGCTCCTTTGTGAAGGCAATCCCATTCTTTCGGAAAGCATACCAATTGGACAACGCGTATCCAATATATACGTGCCTCTTCTAATTCTGAGGCCGTCAGATTTGCCGGCGGTTGACAAATTCTTCGTAGACTTTGGATAAATCTCTTGACGCAGCAGGTAATGTGTAAAACCTTCTAATATGAGCTGAATTTCGGAGCTTGAAAGAGTGGCTCAAATGAAGTGGCGATGAAAATTTCTGTCACTGGCTTTCTTGCTTCTGGAATAACTAAATTTAGGAATCCGATATCATTCGGCCAACATGCAGGAACATCTTTAAGCCAGACAGGAACCTCCCACCATTGTTCGAATGAAACAAGTTCATCTGCGGTAAGTCCTCGTGAAAGACAGTCAGCTGGGTTACTAACTCCTGGGCAGTCTCGCCATTGACTCGGCGTCGTATAGCTCAGGATCTCCGTCACCCTGTTGCTTACGAAGGTCTTCCAATTCTTGGGGTCTTCACGAATCCATCCAAGCGTCACCATAGAGTCACCCCATAGCGCAGCTTCTGTAATTGGATACTCCGTTGATTGGCAGTAATACTGCAGTAATCTGGGACCTAACAGTGCTGCTAGAAGCTCGAAACGTGGGAGGGTGGCCCTTTTGACCGCAGCGAGATGATTCTTGCTGCCTACCAGTCGAACTGCCGTACCACCGTCAGCATAATCCCTTCTGTAGATTACAGAACCGTAGGCACGTTCAGAGGCGTCGCAGAAGATCTGTATTTGAGACTCTTGGACTTGAGGAGAAGCGACACATCGTAAATTTTGGAGCAGTGAAAGGAAGAGAGTGTGGATGTCCAACGATGCCACCGATTTCCGATATCATGTGGCACAAGCTCATCCCAACCAATACGACACCACGCGTCTTGGGATAGCATTTTTGCAATTATCGACGTGGGCGACAGGACGCCCATAGTGTCGTAGAACGTCGCAGTAGCCTGTAGTATTTGTCTCTTTGTAGCGGGTCCGTCCTTCAATTTGTCAGTGATGTCGTGATGGTCAAATTGAAAGGTATCCGACACCGTGTTCCAATCTATGCCTAGGACTTGAATTTCCTGTTTTATTTCCTGACCCTCGGCCCTCCAAATATCTTTATGCTGCAATGAGGTGGTCGCCCATTTTGCCATGGACATCTGTATTTTCTTAATAAGGCTTACCAGTTGTTAATACAGAGATATAACGTCGCTTTAAAATTTGGCTCCCGCTGCCAAATCATCCATGAACATACTCTTGTCCACAAGGGCGGCCGCCTGAGGATGACTTGCTTCATGAGTATTAGCCAAGACTCTTAGAGTTGCTGAGAGAAGGAAGGGGCTACAGGTCAGCCCGAATGGTATCTTGGTGAAAAGGTAAGTGGTGGCGGTGTAGGTTTCACCGTCGTACTCATAGCGATATCAGAAGAACCGCGTTGAATCCCCATCTTCCTCTCTCAAGGTTAGTTGAAGAAACGCTTGACTTATGTCTCCAACAACTGCCACGGTCAGCATTCGAAATCGTAATAGCATTGAAAATATCTCCTGAAGAAGTTTTGGGCCCATTTCCAGTGAATCGTTGAGGGACGGCGGTTTGGCTCGTGCGCTGATCAATCAAACACAATACGCCATTGCATGTGCCCCCGTTTGGCCTTCTTCGCTAGTTGGTGGGGCAAGTAATAAATATCTTCCTTCTTCTCCATGTCAGATACGATCTCCATCTACTGGTTGGTGATGTAACCCAACATCTGTTCGTAATACACGGCTCTTAGCACTTCGTTCCTCTCCAGCCTTCCCTCCAGTGCGAGAAATCTACTCTCGGCGTTATTGTAGTTGCTTGGCAATTCGACGTCATCTTTTCTTGGAAGGCGTACTACTCTACGTCCTTCTTGAAGGCAATAGGACGAGTAGCACTCGGAAAGAAGTGTAGATTCCTTGCCACATAGTTTTCGTGGTTGCTCCGATGAGATTCCAATCCTTTCCAGATCACAAAATTGGCGAAGGGCATCGTCTTGTGGGAGGTCCGGCTGAGACGAGTTGGTGCATTTCACACAAATGGGTGCGACTGTAGTGCTTGAACGGTTGCCCACTCTCTGAGGTCTGGAGTTATACCTTCGCGACTGTGGTAGTAGTTTGCCTGCTAGCGGACTGGCATATGGCTTTATGGTGGCTTCCTTTGCAGTTTGCGTATTGCGCCCTTCCTTTCTTTCCACAGTCCGTTAGTTGTGGCCACAATTGAGACAAAGAAAACAGCTGTTGGTAGATTTCTGTTTTTCTATGAGGGCGCCGACTTTCGTAACAGCCCTACTCTAGGGTCCAGTGGCCGTGGCTCTCGCAAAAGACACAGAAGGAATCGGCAGACCCATTTCCCTTTCGCGTATTCTTTTGCGGCTTCGATTGGACGTGAAGCTCTGCTGCTGTGGGTGTACGACCGATTTGCGTAGATATTCCCCCTCTGATCCTCTGTTTCCGCTAGAGCGCCTTCTGTCTCCTCGTTGAGGAAAACCATCAACTCAGATATACTGCGTTGTAATGTATTCGTCCTCTTGGAATGGATGTGCCAGCGGCGGCAGAAGTTTTCGGGAAAGGCGCAGAGTATTTTTGGGGCTAGCACTCCTCCATTGCTATCAACACCGTCTCCTAGCACAGCTAGAACCTGTATCCGCCTGTGACATTCAGCATACGTTTCATTTAGTGATTCGGGGCTATCGTCTGGAGTCTGTCTGAGGTAATCTAAGTAATGCAGATGGGCCTGGATGATCCGGTCCTTATCCCTATACTTAGATAAAAGGATCTTCTTTGTCTGATCGTACGTGTATCCCTGTACTGCGATGCCGTCGACTAATCGCTTCGGCTCCCCCTGCAAGTAACCCCGCAAAAATATGTGTTTATATATGGTGGAGAGAGTGGGGTCTTCGTCTATCGACGTCTCGAACTGGTCCCAGAATCGCTACCAACATTCAATGTCCCCTGAGAACGGTTCCAATTTAATGGGGAATAGCTTCACTGAGTGGGATGGAGTAGGGAATGTGTGAGTTGGCGTCCATTGTGGCCGTCGTGTCCGAGAGCCTGCTTTCTAATTCGCGAGTAACTTTTCAAATTGCTCTTTTTGCTCGGTCGAGGAAGTCTTCACAACTTTTCACATCCTCATCGTATTCCGCGTCGGAGAGTGAGTCGTGGATTGCGTTATCCAACGCAAGTAGGCGTTTCAGAGTGTCCTCCAGGCGTTCTTTGATATTTTCACTATTGTCCGTCGATGAATCTCCCGTAAACCCGTTTATTTTCGTGCAGAATCGTGTAATATTACTTCGATATCTTCCAATTTTTTCCTAAGATTGACTATTTCGGACGAATCTCTCGTATCTGCAGATGCACGAGCCTCCGCTTAATCGTTCATCTCGACAAAGACGATGTAGATACGTGCTGGAATCTGCCTGTCCAAGTTTCCACTCGCGGCTCCATATGTTCAAATTTTAAGCAACAGATGGCGCTGGGTGGTTGTAAATCGACTGAGCTACCGGTAGTTGACAATGCGGCTCGTCTCCAACAGATGGCACGGTAGCGGCCGTTAGCAATACATACATCTAACACTTCATTCACCACTATTCTATGTTTTTAAGTAATGAGATATGTTACACTGTTTGAAGATTTTCTGCACAGATTTAATTGTTACTTATCCGTTAAGAAGTAGCTGGAATCGTAAACAATGGCGACAGATGACCTCGTCCCTTTCCATATGCGTTCTTTCCGTAGTTTAGAAAGAACCGTGGTCGTAACTCACCTTAATGTAGTGGTACTGAATTTGAACAACTAGTACAGTAATAATATCCGTCCCTTTACCCGGGTTTCGGCACCACTATTTTAAGAATTACTAGTTTTGGGAGAGGGTAAACACAACACAATATTTTACTTGACCAACCTTCTCACTCTATTGGCGGGAATGAACTCCCTAACACTCGTAATACAATCGTCTGCCACCAGATGACAGACCTTTCCCACATACATCAATTTACTATTTCAACAGTGGTCGCCAGATAGCTCCCGTTCCTCCACACTAGGGAATTATAGGTGTGATAGCCTCCCGTTGCTTTCCACACCGGTGAAGGATGATGATGATAAGTATGATAATGATAGCCGGATGATTATCGGGGACCGTTGGACCCTAAGCTTTCTGACATTTGTCTTACAGGTGAGAAAAAAACTCTACTAAACCTCACCCAAGGACCTGTCCCGACCGGGAATCGAATACGGACCCGCTGCGTTACAAGGCAGCACACTACCTAGAAATCACATCACGTCAATACTAATTACTTTACTTTTACTCTGCGTAATTTTAGAGAAGGTTAGAGAGATCACATTGTATGGTTCGTGAATACATATTAAAAACAAAAAGTAAAAACGGCCACAAAATAACTTTTTAACTCGCGTAAAAGAATATTTTATTCATCTTATATTATAGGTAAATTGATCCAACCACAGGCCTTAGAAGATCCATGGTATGGCTATAGTAGGTGCAGATAGTCTGGTAAAAGATGTCAGCTGGGTTGCCACCCCTGCGTGACGGTCGCTTTTATCTCTTGGTCTTCAATAACTATTATATATTGTCGAGTTGTTCTATACATAATCTAATATTCTTTTATTCAGATAACATAACTTAAAAAACTGATGTATTTACAACAGAAAATAGTATTACTGGCTGTTTTCGACTGTTTGTGGAGTTATTAGTAAGATTCATTTGAAATGTTAAACTAAAACTAAATACATTTGTAATTCTTCCAGTTATATGGATATGAAAAACATGGAGACTTACGTTAAGAGAGTGAAAGTGTAGTTTCGAACGAAAGAAAGAAGAACAGACAGGCGAAGGAAGAGAAATGCAGATGAGTGAGCTACATCATGTTTATTGGAAAACAAATGACCCATAAACTGCGACGGTCAGAATATCTGACACGATTTGGAAATTATAGTTTGAATATTGTAGAAAAACTAGAGGGAGAGCTGCCAGTAGGTTAAAAATTAGGAGGGATTTGAGGGAGATAAATTGCATAGGGAATGATTGGAAAATGTAGCTGAGGATAGGAACGTGCAGAGAGATTATATCCGCGCGGCTATTGGCTTCCGGGTTGGATTCTGCCAGTGAATATAGTTAATCATATTACAATCAGAGTCTGGCTCACTTTATTGAAACAATTTTAACTCTATGATTCTAACATTCATAGCGACGCGGACGTCGGAAAGATTGGGTCGGAGAAAACAGCGATAAAACATTTAACTTCACAAGAGAGCGCTAAGTTAAACACTATGTTTTCTCGCATATTTTAAAAGCTTTATGTATTCACATTTCGATACTTATTCTATTTGAGGACAGCATTCGAGTCAACATTTATTATAGTAAATTGACCAAATACTAATAAATTTCATAGTAAAATTCCGTTGAGCGATTAGTACAATATCAAATTATATAAATAAAATTATGCCCCAGGGGTCCTCGTCTAGGGGATATGTGGATGGCGACCACAAGGTGCCCAAGCTGAACAAAACATTTCTTCCATTTACTTGTGTTTTGCACTCTTTTAACTTTACTATCTAACCTCTCTTGGTTAACTCTTGTTTTTTTCGACCCCGACGCTATTATGACATCCGAGGGCTAGGGAGTCTTTCCTTTCTTCCTTTTCTTCTTTCCTTTATTTTCTTTTCTTCTCCAGAAAAGCCTGGCCAGAGGCTATAAGATGGCAGCCCCATCACTGGTCTTGCCTTCTTTTGGCCAGCAACCAATCGAAGGGACTATTATTATGCTTTCAAGTCTTATACGAGAATTTCCCGGATGGATCAAACTAATTGCGACCAAAGCATTAAATATATTAAATAGTACCAACTAAATTGGAAACACCATATTGAAAGAATGAGTTCAAATCGGAACAGCGGGTTACACCAGATGGGATCGGAAAAGGAACACCGATATCTTAAAAGAATTGAAGACTACGCCAATTTTGGAATATATTAAACAGTACCAACTAAATTGGAAACACCATCTTGAAAGAATGAGTTCAAATCGTATCCCCAAAGCTGTTTATAATTATATACCAAGAGGACGAAGATCACTGGGCCGTCCTATGAAACGCTGGAGGGAAAATTTTCTATAGGATCGTAACAGGCCTTGGTCTAATACTTGGAAGGAAGGAAGAAGAAGAAGAAGAAGAAGAAGAAGAAGAAGAGTTCAAACCGGATCCCCAAAGCTGTTTATAATTATATACCAAGAGGACGAAGATCACTGGGCCGTCCTATGAAACGCTGGAGGGAAAATTTTCTATAGAATCGTAACAGGCCTTGGTCTAATACTTGGAAGGAAGAAGAAGAAGAAGAAGAAGAGTTCAAACCGGATCCCCAAAGCTGTTTATAATTATATACCAAGAGGACGAAGATCACTGGGCCGTCCTATGAAACGCTGGAGGGAAGGAAGAAGGAAGAAGAAGAAGAAGAAATAAAATTATAAAAATTATATTCCTTGTAATACGGTCTCTTGAACAAATGAAATGTTTAACACATTGTAAGCCTTTCGGGATCAGACTCATCCTCAGCAAGAGGTTGACTAGTTCTATGTGAATTTATCAATAGATTGAAATCAGTACATCTAGAAGCTTGGGAACATCGCAGAGTAGCATAGAGAACGTCAGTAGAAAGACAACTTTCAGCTGAGAATGGAACTGCTCCCCAAAAATCTACAATGTTTTAAATATTTCACTAGTTGAGGAGACTGCATTATTGATAGGACTGAAAAAAAGTAACTGTATCAGGATAGTGACTAACTTCTATACACATTGTTTACAAAATGCGTGTCTTTGTCGAGCGTCTCCACTGACTGCTCGGAGCAGAGAGTGTGTATGTTCGACTCTCGTCAGTAATAGACCTGTTTACGTGACGTGTGGTTGTATCAGAATGCCGAAACAAAAATTGTGCAGATATGGGTCCATTCCTACATACTGCGGACTGTACTAGAAGTCTGCCCCGAGTAGCACGTGTCAACGTGCATTTTGTAAACATAGAGGTCTAAGTACGATGCAGCGTAGCCTGTATCCAAACCTTTTTAAGTCCTAATTATTAGGCATATAATTTTATATTATAGTTGTTTATAATGTCACGAAGTTCACCGCTGCCTCGTACACAGCGGGCCCGGGTTCGATCGTAGGTAATTATAACTTAATAATATTTAATGTGTTTCAGAATTATCTATGATTTATTTTTTTAACTTTACCTTTATCTTTAGTATGATTTACCTCTTGTTTAGCTGAAACTAATCGAACTCCCAGTCGCGACAGGTTTCCTGGAAGATGCTCTATTTTCGAGGTTTTTCCTCTCATGTAAGACACATTTTAATACACGTCAAGGCCCAAAGAACATCATCTAGCCATTATAATCATCATTATGATATTCCCTACTTTTGTTTGAATGTGTGTGTACGTGAATGATGTGTTTCTTTTTCGTTGTGTTGTCTCGGAGGAGGCCTTGACATTGAGATGATCTCCTATTTGGGGAGGCCCTTCATGTCCTGTGTGGTCCCTAGTTTGAATCCCTCTCCCGACAGGTCGTGTCATTGTAAGGTCTGGTTGGAGTGTGGCACATAAAACCACCTTTAAAGCGACAATTTAATATGCGTTAATGGAATGGAATAATGTGATGAAAACTTGGATACGTGTTGTAAGCAATACTTTCGAATATAATTATCACTGACATGATTGGTAGGCTTTACGTCAACGGAAAATCAATCTATGTAGTATTGCTATTATTCAAGAAAACATTTTTAAATAATATAAACCTCTTGTGAAAGAGTTCATAAATTTTATTCTGGGTTTTACGAGGTTGAGATTCTTTTATGTTATAAATCTATTACTTAACGCCGCATCTGAAGGAATTAATACTTCAGAATAATTAATTAAAAGTTTGAACCTACAATTTAAAAAACTAAACTAGAAAAAGAATCTGACAACAACAAGAAAACATGGATAACACTTACATACACAGGAAAAGAAACGACAAAATTAGCCAATGCACTAAAGAAAGCCGATAAAAACGTAAAAATAGCATACAGAACCAATAACAAATTAAACAACATAATAAACAATAACATTGAAGAAAATAACATTTTCAACAGCAAAGGAGTTTATAAACTGACATGTAAGGACTGCAACAAATTTTATATAGGAAGGACAAACAGGAGTTTTAACATCAGATTCAAAGAACATTTTCGAGACTTCGTTCACGCAGAAGGTAAATCAAGCTATGCAAAACACGTTATCCATGAAGGACATCGCATATTAAATATTGAAAACACCCTAACAGTGATGCACAGAGAAAATAATCCAGCGAAGATAAACGTACTCGAAGAGATGTAAATCATGAAAGTAGCTCACAACGACAGCCTGATAAACGAAAACGAACCCAATACATGCAACCCCCTCTACCAGATCTTCAATGAAACACCAGTTTTGAATCCTGCCGATGATGGGACAAGTCCCGAAAGCGCTACAGTTAAATGATAATTAAGTTGAGGAGACGGACCTTTCAGGTGAATATTCTATAATTTTATATTAATTTTAAAAAAAGACGTTTATTCTACTTTACGTTACTTTTCATGAATATTTCAGGTATTTTTTCTTCTTATAATAATGATCCAATGGTTAGGCATTTCTAGTCGTATCGACCTCAAATATACTGTAGCCTATATTTTGATCTATGCGTCTTGGCAGTGATTGTTTTTTACCCGTCAGTCATTTGACTTTATATCAAAGTGCGTGCTCTGCTGTTTCCTCTTGGATCATGCTTTAAGTGGTATATCCAAGTTGTTTCATATTCAACGTACTTTTTATCATTAGTAACGCCACCAGTGATTTCCAATTTATCTAGAGAATTTGGAACTCAAGAGTGACATTTGTTAGGGCTATTTAACGAATAAATTAAGCTCTTTACTCATAAATCAGTATTTAAATATAGTTATTTTAAAATATTTATATATTTAATGTAAACGGTGATGTTTGAAAACAAATGATAAATGTTTGTTATGCTTCATTTGTTCATCATTACAACCAGATCATATTATTTATTGCCAGAGGATCGCAATATTGCAAGAATGCACCCTCGTGGAGAAAAAATGAAACACATCAAGCTGTTTATAACCAACATATTAATTGATTTGTGATATCCTATGGTGTTAATATGTCAATTATATTTTTGTGGAACATGAATTCTGGGAAGTAATACGTTTAAGAAAGTGCAAACAGTGTTTTGTTTGTGATATAATCAATTGCTACAATTTTTTTATATTATATCCCGCAATCACTATCTGATTAAATTCGTGCACTATATTATATACAATCTGGTAGCCACATGCATTCTATAATTCTTACATCTTAATATATAAAGTGTTATATTCAACTTATGTCTTAGAGAGTCAGTCACAACAATGCTATTCAGAATTATAAAAAGGAGGAGCTTGATTTTAAAGTGATAAAATTAATTTGATAAAATCGAGGTCAAAAAGACTCTGATTGGTTGTGAATAAAAATTAATTCAAATGTGATTGGTCATTGACTCACTTTGGGGCATGAGTTAAATGGTCAAGTTAAATGTATTTGAATCAATCATTTTAGAAAATACTTTATTAAAAAAGCGTACACAGGATACACATTACCTTACTACTGGAATAAATACTTTTCTAAAATGGAAGCATGCAATAATGTGGCTGTGCTTTCACGAACATATATGGAATGAAATCCATTCTACACAGGAAGCTGCTGTTACGTGTCAGGGCACTCATCTGTGGTGAAAACGCATTTTTGTCAATTTAGAAGAAATGTCTTTCTAAAATAACTGATTTAATTTTTGCCTCTTTAATCGTGACTTCTTATATAATAATGTATAAACTACCACTGGGTATTTCAGAAGCTTGTAATCGTAGGCGAATTTTTTTACTTAACCTCAAAAGATCACTTTCGCACAACTGAATGCACTGTCATTACTATGTAAGATTTAAACAAGTGCCTCGGCGAGTTTTGCTTTAAAGTACTTGTAAATAATACTTTTAAAAAACTAAAACAACACGCTTTATTAGAAAACCGAACTAAAAAATGAAAAATAATTTTAATTTCCAACACGCTTGTGATAAAATTAAAGTGGTCAACAAAAAATTATCTCCAACACATATAGATTAAAAACTAGAGTTATCAGCAAAAGAAAATAATTTTACCATGAAAAGCGTGGGGTGCTCTATATAAATTAATATATTTGATAATAAACAGATATTGGTAAAAGTAAAATCTCTAAGAACAAAATGTAAAAATCATAAAAAGCACCCCACGCTTTTGATGGAAAAAATATTTTGTTTTTGTTGATAGCTAGTTTTTTTCTATATGTGTTGGAGATACATTTTTTGTTGACTACTTTAATTTTATCCCAAGCGTGTTGGAAATTAAAATTATTTTTTTAGTTCGGTTTTCTAATAAACCGTGTCGTTTTAGTTTTTTAAAACTATTATTTATCTTTTATTTTTTAGTTTTAATATTTTACAGAATAAGATAAAAAATGTAAATATCTTTAAATTCAATACTATTGTAGTATGAGCTAAAATAAAACTCATCTAAAAAATCCTCCCAGCCGGATTTGAACCAGCGACCTATAGATTACTGAAATTATATAGCACTTGACTTCACCGCTCTACCACAGAGCTCTTACAACGATTCTCTAAAACGTCGACTAGTCCGCAACTTATTATACCAGTTTTCATTTTTTTATTTTCTGATGATTCTGGCCAGGATTTTAAAACAAAATATGAAGTAATTGTATTGCCATGGGTCCTTTACAAGTATACAAAGCTTCAAGTCGATCCAATGTTTCTAAGTGGGCGAAATTCGTGTTCAAAGATTCCGTTACATATATACAAAGACACTTTGATTTTCTGATGATTCTGGTCAGGATTTTAGAAACAAATATGAAAATATTGTATTGTCGTTGGTTCTTTATAAGTATACAAAGTTTCAAGCCGATACAATGTCTCTAAGCAGGTGAAAATCGTGTTCGAAGATTCCATAACATAGATACAAAGACACTTTTCCTTCCTCATGATTCTGGCCAGGATTTGTATTGTATTGTATTGTAAGCCTATGTTTTCCCTTTACAGAAATTTAGACGCTCTCCCCCTACAGGGAAGAATTTGAACCATAGTAATTTAGTTACACTTGTTTTAGTATAGATGTCATTTTGAGTGGTACGTGGTCAGCGTTCCGTCTCGTACTGACATCTAGGAAACCAAGGTAGTACTAGGACGAGAAAATTCGGTAAATTTTGCTTAGAGGCCTTTTCATTCAGGCTTAAGGATTTTTTACGGAGCCTGAAAATCTTCAGACTCGGGACCCACGGCTGAAAGTCCCTCCCGGAGGACTTGCTCCTTGGATTTTTCCGTCCTGAAAAATCCATCGACCCCGGCCGGGTTTGAACCCGCGACCCTTGGGATCAGATGCAAGGAGCATAACCACTAGTTCACCGCGGCCGACGCCAGGATTTTAGAACAAAAATTTTTAGAAAACAAAAAAAAATTGTATTGTCACGGGTCCTTTACAAGTATGAAAAGTTTCAAGTTGATCCAATGATTTTAAGTGGGTGAAAATCGCGTTGAAATTTTGCTTTACATAGGTAAATGGATAGATACAGGTCAAGCTAATATAAAGCGTGTAAAAATTGGGTCACTGAGATATTTTTGGAATGCTGAAATGTTTCTTTCAATTAATAGCCTAATAACCATAGCTTATCCGATATTCTAAATAATTGAATATATAAATGTATTCTATTTTCAACTCTTTTGCCACCTTATTGGATAATTATGAACGTATTTAAATATGAATAAATATTTTAGAAATATTTTAAAGTGATTTGTTTTGTTACATTTTCAATATACAATGCGGAAACGTATACTTTTATTACGCTGAAGCGAAACGAGATCTCTATATACACGTAGCTATATGATAAACCTCTACTTTCAATTTTTTTTTTCCTCTTTCGAATCGAGGAAAGCGCGTCGAAAGCGTCTTATCTATTCAGTTTTATCGGATAATACAAGGCTCTTCCTGCTGAAGAAAGACAGGTGACGTTAGATATTGGAAAAAGGAAGCTACTTTATCGCGTCATGCAACATTGTAACATTTTTCCTGACAGTGTCTCTTTGTTCGCACATCAAAGCGAGTGTAAATACAGAACAGCAACATTACCTTAGGGTATCCTTATTAACAGGAGGCAACAATTTCATTCCCTAATTAACACATTTTAAGTGTTGTTATATTTTTCGACTACTTAAAAAACATTAGAATACAAATTCAAATTTTGGCGTGTAAGAGTAGTCAAATGTTGCTCAGAGACAACTTTTCCATAACGCAATGAGATTCTTATACTTGTACAAATGGACACAGCTTTATTTATATTCCAGATTTAAAAATCCCCAGGCGATTATCTTATAGTTAACTGGGAGTGACTTTGACACTTTTATTGCTCTTTTCTTATTTTTGTTACCGGAAACATTTCTAAATTCAAATCGGGAAGATTGGCATGCTACGAGTTATTGGTAAATCCAGAAAATTGGATAAACCTCGGTAAATTTCTGGACAAAACGCGGAAAATAAGGACAACACTCATTCATGAATAAATATATGTTATCAAAATGCAATACCATTAATTATTAACAATTATATATAAATTAATTAGTGTATAATGCTATTGTGTTATTATTTAATTGTAATATTATTGTGTTTTCTTTATGTAATTGTAATGTTAATGTTTTTTAGTGTATAATGCTATTGTGTTATTATTTAATTGTAATATTATTGTGTTTATGTAAGTGTAATGTTATTGCTTTTGTTGTTTATTTTTCTTTACACTAGTACCAATTATTACTTTATTGTAACGGACTGTCAACAGCACGTACGGCGTACTGCCCGTGCGACGACCCATATTTGTAAATAATATTGTAAATATCTTACTTTTTGTCTAATAAAGTCCTACTACTACTACTACTATTTTGTTTCATATATATGTGTGTCCACCGCTGTGGTCTCGAGGTAGCGTGCTGCCTTATCACGCAGCGGGCCCGAGTTCGATCCCCGGTCGGGGCAGTTTTTGTGTCTGAGGTTTTTATCGGGGTTTTTCCTCACCTGTAAGACAAACTTCAGGAAACAATTAAGGCCCAAACGGTCCCCGAAATCATATGGCCACCATCATCATCATCCTTCACCGGTGTGGAAAGCAATGGGACGCTACCACACCCACAATTCCCTAGTAAAGCTGCAAAGCATAGCATGACAATGCTATGATTGCAGTGAAGGACCTGCCCTCGGGCAGAATTACTATAGATAGGTATATAGGTTATATAATTTTATGTAACGAGTAATATTTATATTAAATAATAAATGCATACTTTAGTATCTCATTCGATTAAATATTTCTGAAGAAACTTTTATTTTTTTTAGATATTTTAAAAAAATATCGGGATATCAAAGTTATTTAGCCAGTGGGGTGACTTTGACATATTTGAGGTTTAGCTTGTTAATTTTCTAATTCTCAACAATACACTTAACCACTTATAGGTCCACATGCACCGCTTATTAATCGTACACAACAAGGCTCAGAGTTGCAAAACAAATTAAACGTTACTGAAATTACGAGATAAAAATATAACAATACATAAGAAAATAACAACGAAATAAATTACCAAAATCTCCCCTAGGGCCGAGTCAGTCCAGTGATAATAGCTAATAGTTTGCTATATATTATAAATGCACTAATCAATTAATGCACAGATCACGCAGAATATAGGAAATTATATTCGAGTAAAAATAAAGCAACCAACTTATTTTACTCACTTGTGTTGACAATAGGAGCAAGCAAAATGAAGGTTATTCGAAAAGGTACTTTTATTACAAAGAAAAGTAAGGAATCACAGCCCAATAGTTGGAAGGAAAAAAAAGCAGATATAAAATAAAAAAAGAAGCTATCAATAGGGCAAAAATGGATAGAAATATTCCCGTATTTAAATAGTTATTTACGTGAGGGGTTGCTAGTATTCCATCGGGCGCCTCCCCAGCTGGCGTGGATAGGGAAATGCCCGCCAATTATGACAGGTACCGGGGGAATCAAATACCCGAGGCGGGCCAAAACTAGCAGGGCGGACTGGGCTCTTGAGCAGTAGAGAAAGCAACCTTTCTAGTATTAGTACACGAACAAAGACCCTGCAGTCTTGGAGGCAGATATATGGCAGCACCATACACCAAGCTAGCCTTGCGATACGCTTGTAATGCAACGAGGACGAAATTTTCATTACTAAAAAACTCAAATTTTATCGCCGGACGGAAAATTAGTTCATGACAATGCAAGGAGTCTATTATACGTCAGTGAGAACTGAGTCCTGAGACAGAAATAAATTAAGAATATTCAATCGACAGAAATTAAATTTTTACGAGCAGTTAAAGGATGTACAAAACAAGATCATATATGAAACTATAAGAGAAGAGTTAGGAGTAATACCAATTACACATCAAATCTGTAATTACAAGAAGCGATGGACTGAACACCTTCAACGAATGGATAACAACAGACTTCTGATGTAGGCTTGGGCGTAGTAACCACGAGGGAGAAGAGATCCTGGCAGACATAGAAAGCGATGGAGTATTGAGCCGGAACAGGCCATGCAGCCTATACCGTGAAGAAAATGATGATGACGTTACTAAAGCTTGAATTTTTTTCGGATGAGTTGGTATGTTAGGGAATTTAAATATATATATATATATATATATATATACCACCGCTGTAGTCTGGAGGTAGCGTGCTGCCATGCCCGCAGCGAGCCCGGGTTCGATCCCCGGTCGGGGCAGTTTTTCTGGATGAGGTATTTATCGCGGTTTTTCCTCACCTGTAAGACAAAAGTCAAGGAACCTTTATGGCCCAAACTGTCCCCGAAATCATATGGCCATCACCATCATCATCACCCTTATCATTATCATCATCGTCCTTCACCGGTGTGGAAAGCAACGGGAAGCTACCACACCTACAATTCCCTAGTAAAGCTGCAAATATAGCATGAAAATGCTATGGTTGCAGTGAAGGTCTTGCCCTCAGGCAGAATTACTATGGATGGATGGATATATTTTTTAATTTTATCCTTACAGTTTGTTATATGTTTTGGCTGCTATAACAAAAAGAGCCTAAATTCCTTTTTCTTCTTGGCTTCCAGCGGCAATGGCTGCCCCGTGTCCATAATTTCATTTCATATTATATTTAGTTCCCATATAAGAGTAACTAAATATTAACATGTAGTTTACATAACCTGCTCAATAAACGACACAAAATGGCACCCTTAAATATACATACAACTAACTTGTTTGTATCAATTGATGAGATTGTTTAAACGTGAAATACTAATAAACGAAATGAATCTTAATACACCAACTAAACTGACTGAATGAACTTACAGTTATGACTGTAAAGCAGATAATTAGCATTACTTGTGGCAATGTTTGTTTAATTAATACTGACAATTGACGAAATAAATACAAAATTTCGTCTCAACTATTAAAAATGTCTTTTTTTAACTTGAAATCGATCGTATTTAAAATTACATAGAATTATAATTAATTAAATATTCAATTGAGTTGGTGTTTACTTGATGAAAATCCATGTCTGAAGAAGGTACAGTGTACCGAAACAGCTGTCACTGAATTATATAATAAATATGAAAATCAAATAAAACTACGTTTTATTTTTATTTAATTAATTAGTTAAATATTATAGAGGAATGAGCCTATATATTTTGTTTAAATTAACTTGAAAGGATAGTCTTATTATATATCATTTTATGCAATATCGCTTGAAAATTAATACGCCGATATTTACTTTTTAACAAAGTAAATTCAATTAATGCACAATTGACCAAATTAAGCAATTTATATACACGAACTATCGGATTCGGCAGACGTTGTTCTGCCCGAACGTTCAATTCTCGTGTCATGGCCGGACGATAAAAATATATTAATTTTTTACCATAAAATTAATTAATAAGTTCGCAAAAAAATAAACTCACTGTCGTGTGTTGTGACTCTAGAAGCTGGCATTATGACCTCACATTGTAGTCGCGCGGAATACGTCGGTAATGCAGATGATTACACATTTGATATAAATAAATCATACAATCCGATCGCAGCGACATCTATCGGGTCCACTTGTGAATCTAAACCATCCAGGAACCCACTCAAACACACACAAAAAAGTCATCAAAATCGGTCCAGTCGTTTAGGCAGTTTTTATTTACGGATTTCAAGTAAACCTCCACTTCTAATTCTATGATTTAGCTCATTATTGTAAAATACCTACCTCAGTTTATATTAACAGGATATACTGAGTTTTGTTTGAAACATTGAAAATTGTGACCGCTAGAGAGATTTTTAAATTTTCACTTCACATGAACTCCTACACCTGAGTGTTTTATAGGGTCCAATTGTGAAACTAAACCTCCCAGGGACCCAATCAGATACACACAAAAAATCGTCAAAATAGGTTCTACGTTTAGGCAGTTTTTACTTTCGGATTTCAAGAAAACCTCCACATCTAATTGTCCCATTTCACTCATTTTTGGAAGAATACTTACCTCGGTTTATTTTAGTAGGATATACTGAGTTTTGTTACGAAAGATAGAAAAACAACTCATGCCTAAACCCGGAAGTGAAGAAGAAGAAGAAGAAGAAGAAGAAGATAGAGAAATGTGACCGCTAGAACGACTTTTAAATTTTAGTTTCAAGTGAATTCCTACACCTAATGATTTTAGAACACAATAGATAACGGTTAAACACTTGCCGAATCTGAAAAACTGTATATACAAACTTTCACGAATATCGATTAAACGGTTTAGAAAAGTGTAAAGGACAAACAGATATAAATACATTATGGTATAGAGATAAGTTATTCCGTACTGACTATTGTCATATTGGTAGTTGGAAGGAAGCCTCATAATTTATGGTTTTCGTAGCAATTTTGGATGGAAAAAATTGATATAAATTCTAAACACATGTTTAGAGCTGTCGAAGTATAATCTATTTACAGTACTTAGTACATATTTAGTCTGCCGCGATGAGCTAGCTGTTATGTTCCTTGCTTCTGATTCCTAGGGTCGCGGTGTACCGAAATCATCATTTCTGTACGTAAAACTACGTAACAACTACGTCATCGTGTCTTCCCTCTACAGTGATCTTATAGAACAGTGCCAAATTCCTATCTTCGTTGTCCTTTCTCCTACGTACCTCCCCCTTCCTTCTTTATGCGCTGCGTGTGACTGCGGATCCTCCCATTGTTATCGAAGGCCTCAAATAAGCTGTGCAAGTGAATATCAGTGTCATCATTAACTTTGGAATCGTCGTGGTCAGATCGACGATAGGTCGAAGGAACTGTTTGGTTTAATCAGTCCCATAAGGCAGGGTAGGGCAACCAGGACTGTGAACCCTAGCCCTTGGCTGGACTGGTTGTGTGTGCATGTATGTATATTATTATTATTATTATTATTATTATCATTATTAATATATTATTATTAATATATTATTATTTTATTATTATTATTATTATTATTATTATTATTATTGACTTTTTCTTTTGATGACCGATTTAAACTATTTCATTACTGTCTTTTCTTTCAATGGTCACGAAGATAAACTTTTGTTATATAATTTTAATTTCAATTATCTGACCTATGACTCTAATTAAATGTTACATTTTTTAGTTAATTTATGTTTACTAATTACGTAGCTAGTCATGTTTGGTATTGATTTATATTCTAAAGCTTTCTCAAGCCAAATTAATCCCCTTTTTCCTTCTAGCTTCCACGATTATAAATACTGTTTAGCATTCAGTACTATATGTTTAGTAATATACAAAGGGAAGGTGGATTAATATTTGCCTCTTATGCGCACGGGCATAGGAATGTGAATGTAGTTACTCAAAACTTTCAAACTCAAGGTAATTATAAAAGATTGGTACGATCGCGCGGCGCAGCGGGTTCGAACTCGGTCGAGGTCGATGGATTTTTTAGGATGGAAAAATCAAAGGAACAAGTTCTTCGGGAAAGACTTTAAGCCGTTGGTCCCGAGTCTGATGATTTTGTGGCTCGTAAAGTACCACAAGCCCGATTAAAAATGCCTCTGTGTATAATGTACCTACTATTTCCCATCCTTAACTTGGTTATATAGTTACCAACTATATGTTTCATCAAAACGCTGGGTCGACCCTTTATCACTCGCTGACATCTATCGGTAAATCAGCGTAACTAAATTAACTTGGTCAACAATTTCCATTATGGAGCGCTCTTTTCCCGGAATAGGGAAGGAAAGGGCTTAAGAAGAAGTACTTTTTTCCACATGCAATATATAGACTTATATTCAAAGCGTAACGGTTGTAGAACGTCGGTTCTATTAGTGAATTTATGTAGTACATTATCTTTAGCTTTCGCAGTCATTTTATCATTATTTTGCTTATGATGACTGTTCACAGCTCACGGGGAATCTGATCCAAAGGGTCTGCCAGTCACACTTGCTTGTTTTCTACTCCCGCGCATGAGTTTTGAATTCCCTTTGAATACGTAAAATGGAAGCAACGAAAGTAGGATGTTCCGTGAGCGGGAGTGAATATGTTCTCGGTAGGCTCTTATGGAAGGAGTATTTGAGGAAGCCTTTTGTATTTCGGCAGAATTGACATGGGTCTAGATTTTAGAACTGCTGGCATGTTATTAGAAAACAAAGTGCACTTTGTTATGAGATGAGCAGTTTGTGGTAGTCTTCCACGGCAATTATATTGTAGGAAAGTTAATTTATTAATTTTAAAGAGGTAAGAACAGAAGCATCAACAGTTTGTCTGGAATTGAGCGAGGAATTAATTGGGCCAGAGAGAGATATGGATAATCTATATGATATGTTTGGAATTAATAGTTTGGTGAGAGAGTCGTTTGTACGAGAGGTGTACAGGTGTAGAGGAGGTGTAGGTTGAATTCCAAACTTTGATCTAATAGTCTGTCAATAGTTGCTTGCCTCGGCTCAAAGGGATTGCTTTATAATAAATTATTACTATCCTTAAATGGCGGCGATTTTTGCTAAGGAGACGGTTTTTTCGTTTCCATGGAGTCTTGTATAGCCCTTGACTCAATGAAGAGTTAGGCCTACATGAGTAGACTTATAGAGGTGGATAATTTCTTCCTGCATTCAACGACTAGGACGATGTCATTTGTTTGCTCTGATGTTTTATTCAGACTAGAGCCACGGTTATACCAAGAAATCCAGCCTGGAAGACAGAACAATCCGTGCCGAGTTTTCTAACTCCGATGTGGACGTCCTTAAACTTTTCTTCTTTCTACTGTGGCAAGAAGTAATAGACTCGTGAGTACTAAAACGTACCATTAATAGTAATAACTGGAAGGCGGACAAAAACGTGCACACGAGTCTATTACCAACATAGAAACCCAAACGGATGGTACCTACCCCTCTAAGCTATAATGAATAACATATACACTCGGAGTGGGGATGGCGGTTTTATGGGAGGAGTCATCGCCCTTATAAGGCGAGGACGCGTATGAAAACTCTCTCACGCTCCTACGTTCCACAATAGTCAAGTTCTTCAGTAACCGTTCGTGAAGGTGATATTAAAACACGTGGGCGGAAGTAATTCATCAACTCCACACCGAGTGAAGCATAAAACAATGTAGATATACAGTTGTACATACAAATGTATCCAATAAACTAAAATAATAAGTGTATAATTTAAAACATCCCTGAGTGATCATATTCTACCCTGAGCGAACCGGCACACTACATTCTAACTACAACGAGTTTATCGTTTTGGATGCGTTTATACATGACAGTTTATATAAAAATAAATTACTGGAGCGCGGGAGCCGTAAAATAAATGTCTTTATTGGAAAACTTAAATATTCTTTTTTTATATACATGAGGCGATAATTGCGTCTATTTATGACTGTATAAATCTCTCTTTACAAGGAAAAAACGAAAATATTATCTGCATGAATAAACGAAATGAGTTTTATATAATCAAAAATAAATATTTTACATATATTTGAACAATTATGATACCATACATTTGATTAAAAATATTAATATTCTATCATGACTCAAATATGACACAGATCCACATAAATGCATTTTATTTAATGAAACTTTTAAATCCCTTGAAAATATAGCCGAGAAAATGAAACATGTACTTAAATGATTGGTTCATAACACCGAATAATTCACACTGTACATATTAATGTAAAATTAGATTAGGATTTTAATTTTAAGACACATCAAGAATTGCGTGTGAATGTGAAAAGCGATTCAGTGATACAATATCTATTATCAGGGCTTAAATAGCCACATAAGTCATTTAAAAGTGTAAAACAGTGGTATATAACCTATTTAAAAGCAAGAATGATGGAACTAACTATGAAATCAAAACATTGATGAATCATATGTTAAAGTGAAAAGGTTTGAATGAATGAGTGAGTGGTATGAATTGATTTGTTGTATAAGCTAGTATAAGGAATTTTTATATTTATGTATTATCTTCAGGCCTTAGAAAAGGAAAGGTACTATTCTTATACGTCAGTCAGAAACCCAAACGAGAATGTTTTCAGAATAGGTTACAAGTTGAATCTTATTACTTTGAATGAGAGATGAATATGAGTTCTATAAAATTTGTTCAGTAGAACATTTAGATAGAATCTCATATGGGCATTATGTGGCAAGAAGTAATAGACTCGTGAGTACTAAAACGTACCATTAATAGTAATAACTGGAAGGCGCACAAAACGTGCACACGAGTCTATTACCAACATAGAAACCCAAACGGATGGTACCTACCCCTCTAAGCTATAATGAATAACATATACACTCGGAGTGGGGATGGCGGCTTTATGGGAGGAGTCATCGCCCTTATAAGGCGAGGACGTGTGTGAAAACTCTCTCACGCTCCTACGTTCCACAATAGTCAAGTTCTTCAGTAACCGTTCGCGAAGGTGATATTAAAACAAGTGGGCGGAAGTTATTCATCAACTCCACACCGAGTGAAGTATAAAACACTGTAGATATACAATTGTACATACAAATGTATCCAATAAACTAAAATAATAAGTGTATAATTTAAAACATCCCTCAGTGATCATATTCTACCCTGAGCGAACCGGCACACTACATACTAACTACAACGAGTTTATCGTTTTGGATGCGTTTGTATATGACAGTTTGTATGACAGGGGATACTATTTTAATATATAGATATATAATCGATTGGTTAATGTCATTGACGTCGTCCGATTCCAAATAGCCTATTTTATCGGTCCATCCAATTTCCTGGTTGTAGATGTTTCTCCTTCATATATAAATATAATCCCGGACACCAGAGGGTTTTTAGGTCTTCCTCTGCCTCACGAGGATAAAAATAAGAAATTAAATGTTAGAATATAAAATATTGACGATACTGGAAAGTAATTTAAAAGAAAAAATAGTTGCATTTGGTATCATAAATTGTGAAAATATATGGAATAATAATGTGACAATATTTAAATCATAACTATTATTTTTTATAATTCGAATTGTGACATTAAGAAACATTATGAAGCACCATAAGCTAATATAATAATTTATTATACGCATGAATTAATATGGGACTAGTGACATTAACCCAGACTATTTAACTCATGTTCCAAATGGAAGTCAATGACCAATCAAATTTCAATGACTTTTTATTTACAACCAATCACAGTCGTTTTTCAGCTCCATTTTATCAGTTTAATTATATCACTTTAAAATCAAGTTTCTCCTTTTTAACACTCTGAATGATAGTATGTGGCTGCCATATTGTATATACAGTGCATGAAAGTGACCAAAAAGTGCTTGCGGGATATAATATAAAAATATCAATAATTTGGAAATCACTCGTGGCATTACGTATGATAAAAAACTGTATACAGCCAGTTCTATTGTCTTTGAAATATATAATAAACTGTCCATGTACTATATAAGCATTGATACAAATTATCTTCCTGAAAATAATAAGAAAATATTGTATTAACAAACAAATGTAAATTCCTAATGATCCAGTAGGAAAACCATCCTCTAATCTGTCAAGTATTAACCGACGCATAAAAATATCCAATGGGATTTAAGCATCAAAATCAAAATGGAGGTAACTGTAAATTACTGGCTGTTAACTACAGGAGTACGTCCCATGTGAGACCTACATAGAAGTTGGAGGGATAAATTTAGAACTGGTGAGAAGTGACTAGAAGTAGCTCTCTCTTAGGTACTCATCAATATATCGGTTAATACTGTACTAAATGTCCACCGGTGTGTCTCGAGGTGGCGTGCTGCCTTGTCACGCAGCGGTCCCGGGTTCGATTCCCGATCGGGGCAGTTTTTCTGGGTGAGATTATTATCGGGGTTTTTCTTCACCTGTAAGACAAATGTCAGGAATACTTTAAGGCCTAAACGGTCCCCGAAATCACATGGCCATCATCATCATTATCATCCTTATCAATATCATCATCATATCATCATCCTTCACCGGTGTGGAAAGCAACAGGAAGCTATCACACCTACAATTCCGTAGTAAAGCTGCAAGCATAGCATGAAAATGGTATGATTGCAGTGAAGGACCTGCCTTCGGGCAGAATTACTATGGGTGGACTGTACTAAATATTTTAAAAGCTTAGTACAATTGCCTAAGCCGCAATATGTGAAGTATTGGGTATCTACCATTTTGGAACCTTCAACCACCCCTGGGGTACCTCGCGATGACTTCCTTACTCCCCAGACTAATTGCCTTGTTCTTCCTAATCTACCGAAAAAACACTTGGGAACTTCATTGACTTAAAACCAACACCCCGGGAGAAGGTGTTGGAGTTTCCATTTGGGTAGAATGGATTGAGCTAAGTAATAGTCGCTCGCCCTTGACGATCCCACAGTTAGTTCATGGGCTCCATGAGCCTGGCCGGGAGGACTGCTTTGCTTGGGAGCATCACCGATCCACTGACCATTCCCCTGTTTTATCTCCTGGGTCGCATCTTGCAGCCGTTGTGAGACCCGCTAGGCTACAAGCCAAAATTGTGAGACTATAGTATATCCAGATGTTCATCTCCTGGTACCCCATAACCTAGCCTTGTAGTTCCCCTGCATATAACCGGGTATTGTCCTCGACCATTAACGGATTTCACCCGGGCGCAACTCCTCGGAACTTCTGCTTGAAAATCTGAGATCTGCAATAGCATTTTTAATTTACAGTAGAAAAGAAGTAGAGGTATTGTAATTGAATAATTCAAGATACTTGTGTTCTGACAAATTCCAGACAAGGAGAGAAGAGAACTTCTAGGCCAGTTGTAAGCAGAACTACAATACTTTCTTTATTTCTCATTTTGAACGTAAAGAAGCCACGTTAAGGTTGCACTATCAATTTTTCAAAGTAAATGAGATGAAAAGTTCACGTGAAGGAGAGAATGTTCACAACATTCTGAATTATTTAAACAAGGGAAATTGCGTTTACGTTTAGCAAAAGAACAAGACGCATTCTACATTTGCCATTTTATAATCATATGGTAGTCCCTACAGAACTAAACTAAACAACATGGCACGATAAGCCTAGACGACCCTTGACTACCCACCGGCTGCTGGCCTCACATCCACATGTTTTCATCACAGAGGTAGATTGACTTTTAATCTCTCTCTGTAACTGAAATATGTTGTCTTTTCACTCTAAAGGAGAGTGTGTTGTAAAAATATGTAGAAAGTAACTGGCAATCAAAAAATTTATATCTCCGATTATTATAGTTAATTGATATGATTAAAAGTGTTTATATTATGTATATTAAAACTGAACTAATTTTTTATGTATAAGGGGATTGATAATTACATAACAAAGTTGATGTACAGTTTACTCGCCTTGTACTATATATAATTAAGTTGAATTCTAATTAAAAATAGCCATTATATATATATATATATATATATATATATATATATAAATCAGTTGTAGTAGTTATATATGTTTATGTCTATAATATTAACATTGCACATATGATTGAGGTTTAATTAAAAAGTATGTATTTATTTTCACACAATCTAATGATATAAATCTTTACTGAATATTTTACTCATTTTATCACATGATAATCGATATATATATATATATATATATATATATATATTGAATGGTGTTCTCAAAATTAATACCGATATATCAAGTAGTTCTTGAGAAAAGTGTATTAATAAGAGCAGCAGGAGTAATTCCTAGAATTAAAATTAATTTGGTTATTGATTCGGACCACACAATAAGCAGTTATATAGTGACTACCTGTAATTCAAAAAGGGTTGACTGTACGGGTACCTAAACTCAGTGAAGCGAAACTAATGCTTTTTATAAAAACGTAAATCTGATTGACGGGTTGAATATGGTCATATGTGCAAAACATTAAATTTGTTAAAAGGGAATACTTGAGCCAATTTTAAAATTTACTTGGGAAATAATTATAAAAGGACAAGACCTTTTATTGTTAACACAGTGTGGCGAGTAGCTCCCATACGAGTACATACAGAGAGGAGCCAGTTGCTCTTATACGATCACGGAATTGAGCCAGTAGGTCCCTTACGAAAAGAGTGGGCTAGTTTATCATATTACGAGTATTCAGAGGAGCCAGTTGCTCCCATATTACTACCTAAATTGTGAATCAATCTATCGTACGTAAATATACCAGCGAAGTCTAGATTTGCTCACGTAGTCCACAAGATATTATTAATTTGTTGTGAATATTGTGTTGTTCATAAGAGGTTAAGAAAATAAACCCTTTTTAATTAATTACACAACTCATTGTTACTGATCATCGAATTCCTTGTCCTTCACACCGGTAGAACCCAGAAATAAGCTTAATCTACAACACGCCCTTTAGAGACCCTCGTGCACACTAGAGCTTGCTATATATGGCACTTTATAAGAATTGATAGTTAAAAAAAGACAAAAAAAATATACAAATTATCACACAATCAAAAACTCATATCATCTAGCAAACATAATTTAAAACATAAAAATTAATATCATTACAAAAATAATATCGTTCGACATTAACAATCTTTACACAGACATATCTGTTAATGAAATAATAAGAGTAATAGCGGAATGATAGGAAGAAGGAAGATTAGGGGAAGTCTACATAGAACAACTAAACAGAATGATCAATACGTACAGTATTGAAATGAAATTATTTCAAATTGAGTAACGCGTTTTTCATTCAAGAAGACCGTATGCCAATGGGTATCCCAATTTCCGGCATTATATTGAAACTGTTTCTACTAAACGTGGTGAGAAACATTTTCAAAAATCAAAAGAACAATTCAACATAAAATGAATAACAACATACGTCGAAGATCTTCTAGTAATTTAGGAGAACGTGAATGCAACAGAAAAAATCGATCTTATCAGAACTGAACGAAATGCACAAGAAATAACAGAATTCACGTCATGGTCTGAAAATGTATTCAATACATTATCTAGATCTAACAATTACAAAACATGTAAATAGCAACAATTTAGACATCGGCATATATAGAAAATATACTAGTAACACAATTGCCTTGCATAAAAAAAATGAAGACATTCCCCGAAACAAAAAAATCAGTATCTTTATCAGTCTGATAAATAGAATGAAGGAATTAGCGCTCAACGAACCAAACTATATAAATAAAACTAAGATACATAAAACCTTTAGCTTCTAAATTAGGAAACAACGCAAAAATTATTGATAAACTAATAAAACTCAGAAATAGAAAGACGAAATAACAAATATAACGGAATTAAATAGGGAAATTGATGAAATTGGTATTAAGAGGTTAACATTAGCATATGCTGTGTTTAAATGCAAAATCGGGTAAAACCATAAAAAACGCAACAAAATCGTAACAAGTGCACACACAACACACAATACATTAAATAACAATTTAAAATAAAATAGAAGGAACAGACATTTATGAATTTAAGGGCGTTTATAAACTAAAACACAATAGGTGTGAAAAATGTTACAGTGGCAGAACACTTAAACGTTTTAATACAAGCTTAATTAACATTTTAAGGACTTCAAATATAATAAGGATAAATCCAGTTTGTCAAACATGTAATGGATTCGGGTCATGTTAACATGTTTACGATAAATCACAAAGAGACCACTAGCGCTTATATTAATATCATTCAGGAAATCGAAATGATAAAAGAGGTCAAGAACATACAATTTCTAATTTAGAAAATGCTTAGTGCCCTGAACCCTGTAAATAAAATGTTGACCACCAACAGTAAGTACCACTCCAGAAACTGATTCGAAACTGAATGTTTCGAAAGGCCTCCATAACATTTGGCAACATTTGATAGTTGAGCACGACTCAGACATTAGATATCAATTGTATAATTTTCATTTTTATGTACTTACTTACTCACTGGCACTATCGAACCCGTAGTTTCATGGCCGCGCGGACATAAGCTCTCCATATGTCCCTATCCTGGGCTAATGCTTTCTAATCACTCCCTGTATAATCTACTTCCCTCAAATCATAATTAATGTTGTTCTCCCACCTCATTCTTGGTCTACCAACTGGGCGTTTTCCCTCTGGCTTTCCTACAAGAAGCTTCCATGCAAGTCTTTCATTCCCCATACGTGCAACATGTCCTGCCCATCGCAGTCTACGAGACTTAACTGTTCTTATTATATCTGGCTTCCTATAAAGACCATGTAGTTCATTGTTATGTAGTCTTCTCCATTCACCTGTCTGTTCATCTCTCTTTGGTCCAAAAATTTTCCTAAGTACTTTATTCTCAAATACTTGTAATCTCCTTTCCTCCCTTAAAGTAAGAGTCCATGTTTCGCATCCATATAATATAACTGGTAGAATAATAGTTTTATATATTTTCAGTTTAACGTTTTTTGAAAGGAGTTGGGACATCAAAAGTCTCTGCAATGCATAATAGCACGCATTTCCAGAATTGAGCCTATGTTTAATTTCTTTGTGCATCTCATTCCTATTTGTGATTATTGTTCCTAGGTATTTGAATTCAGCCACTTCCTCAAAATTTCCCTCATTTGTCATTAGCTGTCCATTTCCATTATATAATGCATTTCTACGTGTGACCATATATTTAGTTTTATTGATATTTACTTCCAGTCCTAATTTCTTAGTGTTACTCAATAGTGTGTGCGTGTTGTCCTTTAGTATCTCCTCGCTATCGGCCAATAGTACTACATCATCAGCATAAACTAACAGCTTATTAATACCATTCAGTTGTAAGCCTTCCTCATTCTCTAAAGATTTAATGGCATGCTCTAGTACAAAATTAAATAGTAGAGGAGATAGTGCATCTCCTTGCTTCAACCCATTCTGGATTTCAAAAGTGTCCGAAAACTGTTTGCCTACACGCACCCTACTCTTTGTGCCATTTAGACACATTCGTATAAGTCTAACTAACTTTTTAGGAATTCCGAACTCCAGCAGGATACTATATAACTTCTCCCTCTTAATTGAATCATATGCTTTTTTGAAGTCTACATATAGTTGATGTACAGTACCATTATATTCCCATTTCTTTTCTAAAATCTGTCTTATACTAAAAATCTGATCTGTTGTAGACCTGTTTCTTCTAAATGCACATTGATGATCTCCTAGAATGTCATCAATATAGGGAGTAAGTCTGCTTACTAATATATTTGTTAGAATTTTGTACGAAGTTGAAAGTAATGAGATGCCCCTGTAGTTGTTGCAATCAGTTTTATCTCCTTTCTTATAAATTGGTACGATAATTGATTCTTTCCATTCATCTGGAAGAGCTTCTTTTTCCCAAATCATACTAAGCAACCAGCGTATCTTGTCCATCAATTTTTCTCCCCCTGATTTTATCAGTTCTGCTGGGATCTCATCTGAACCTGATGCTTTATACATCTTCAATTTTTCAATCGCCATTTCAACCTCTAATGCACTTGGTTCTGCGACTAGCATTTCTGCTGTCTGTAAATTATCCTCCTCAATGTCCTGTTCTGTATGTACATTTAATAGCTGATTAAAGTAACTTTTCCATCTATTTAATATACTCCTGGAATCTGCAATCATATCCCCATTTTCATTCCGAATTATGTTTGTTCTAGCCTGAAACCCTTTCTTCTCTATACTAATTCCCTGATATAATTCTCTAATGTTCCTATTTTTTGCATTCATTTCAAGATCATTAATCTTCTCTCTCAAATATTCCCTCTTTTTACTCTTTAGTAACTTGGTGGTTTCCCGTCTAATACTACCCAATTGCTCTAAATTTACCTCATTTGGCTCGTGTAACCATTTCATTTTTGCTAGCTTTCTTTTCTTTACAATGTCGGCACATTCCTCATCAAACCATTTCTTGTTTTGCCTCTTTTTTAAACAACCAATGCTTTCTGATGCTGACAATTTAATAGTATCTCTTATAGCCTCCCATTCTTTATTTATATCAGTTTCTTCTTCGTTTGCCACATTGTCATCTGAAGATTCCAGTACTTCAAATCTATTAGCAATTTTGATTTGGTATTCTTGCCGCATTTCATCATTTTTCAAGTTTTTTAATTCAAATTTTACAGAATCATCTTTAGCGTTTGTTCCTCTCATAAGCGATAGCCGTTGTCTGATTTTCACCCTGACCAGATGATGATCCGAATTGCAGTCTGTCCCTCTAACTGATCTAACATCGATGATGCTACTGTGCCAGCGTTTGTCCACTAATACATGATCTATCTGGTTCCGAGTTTCTCCATCTGGGGACGTCCAGGTGTATTTATGAATATCCTTATGCTGAAATGTTGTGCTCTTAACAATGAGATTCTTTGATGTGGCAAATGTGACTAATCTAACCCCGTTGTCGTTACTATCTTCATGAAGACTGAATTTGCCTATTGTTGGTTTGAATATATCTTCCCGCCCCACTTTTGCATTAAAATCTCCTAAGACAATTTTCATATGATATCGTGAAAGGCTATCAAATAAGCATTCTAATTCTTCATAGAACTCATCCTTGATCTTGTCATCTTTATCTTCTGTGGGGGCATGTACATTTACAATTATAAAATCATGTCGTTTACCCTTTAGAATTATGTATTATATCCTATCACTAACAAACTTAATATCTCGGATAGCGGATAGGATCCTCCTTCTGACTAAAAAACCCGTTCCAAATGCAGGTCTTTCTGCACCCCCGTAGTATAATGCAAACTTCCTGATTCCTGACTACCTTCTCCTGGCCACCTAACTTCCTGTAAAGCGACTATATCCAAGGGCGATTTATCTAATTCCTCGCGTTAATATCTCTAGTGCCCCGCTATTGTATAAAGTCCTAACATTCCATGTTCCTAGGAACATGTCCCTGTGTTTGAGCCTTTGGCATGGGTTCCCTGAAGTAGTCCCCGCCCGGAGAACCGAATGGGGGACTATTTGACCTCCGGAAAATTTTACCCCAGTAGAACCCATGTCCGCATTTCTTGACGGTTGTATTTTTACGGTGAAAGATCGTCACTCTTTCGACCAAGGTACTTATTTCGTCTGGCTTCTCAGCTTCGACCTGTCCGGCATGGGTAACCCTATCGGCAGCAATGCTACCGCCGGCATAGCTCTCAGGATCATTTAAGCAGACAAGCCACTCCACCACGACAAGGTAAAGATACCATGGAGGGAATTTTTATATAATGCCATCTAATTACAACAAGATTTATTTTTATTTAATTAACTTTTTACCTCTCTTCCAGTAGTACAGTATTTTTTTATGTTATTGCATGAAATAAACATCGATCCTGGTGTAATAATGCTTACAATGCAGGCCTCTGATTCCAATATTAATTCTTATATTATTAAGAGGTCTCGTTAGATCAGCTTCCTTTGGAACAGAGTTATAATCGTGTGTCTTTTATCGTAGACTTACGGTATTTAAAAAAAGTCAGCTGCGCAACATAGTTTAGCGTTTTTTATCATTAAGCTTGATGTAGAGTTACAGGACTTCTGTGGTTCGAATCTACATGGGAGGAGAATTTCTGACAGTATGTGATCAGTGCCACCAATATCATCAGGAATTTGGTTAGTTAGAAAGTAGTGACTCCGATTGAAAAAACCAGCTATAAGTCCTGGGGACGTGAAGTACTGTCCATAAGCCATTTACTTACTGGCCGGGTTGAAATTCACATCTGTGATTTACACATGTGAATATGAGGCCAGTATCCGCTGGCAGGAAAAGGGCAGTATAGGTCTGTCGTCGTATGGAATTTCAAAGAACGTCAAACCAGAAACGTTAATTTTCTACCAGCTACCTGATTATACCCTGTTTCGACAAGATATGTAATTCCATTAAACGATTAACAGACTAATATTTTTATCAAGTTTAGGTCATAATTAATGCTAATAGTTTGAAGAATAGAACTAGCGTAAGTCAAAGTTAATTATCATAGGTAATGCCATGAGTGATTTCCAAATTATCGATATATTCACGATGACACGAAGTGACGAGTGAATTTATCTAGATCTTTTGGAAATCACGAGTGGCATTTCTTAGGACTATTAAACGAAAAATATTGAGCTGCTTCCTCACAAATCATTATTTAAATATAGTTATTTTAAAATATTTATACATATAATATAAACGGCGGTGTTTGAAAACAAATCAGAGACGTTTATTATGTTTAATTTGTTCATCACTGCAACCACATCATATTAATTATTGCCAAAGAATCACAAAATTCTACGAATGCACCCTAGTGGAGAAAAAAGAACACAAAAGAAGTTTATAACCAACATTAAATGTTAGTAATTAATTTCTTATATCCTATGATGTAAATATATCAAGTATATTTTTCTGGAACGTAAAAACCTGGGAAATAATATGTTTAAGAAAGTGCAAACAGTAGTTTCTTTTTATTGTGGTATAATTAATTGCTACAATATTTTTCTATTATATCTCGCAAGCAGTCTCTGGTTACTTCGTGCACTATATATACAATCTGGTAGCCACATGTATTCTAGGATTCTTACACTTTGATATATAATTGTTATATTCAACGCATTTCTTAGAGAGTCAGTCACAGCAAAATAATGCTCTGATCTGTTCAGAATATTAAAAAGGAAGAGCTTGGTTTAATATGATAAACTTAAAAAATATGGGGTGAAACACGGCTGTCATTTGTTGTAAAAAAGATACATTGAAACATGATTGGCCATTTGGGGCATGAGTTAATAGTCGTTATAAATTATGCACATGTTTACAGATTATCAGTCCCGGTGGGCACGTGGCTACTGGGAACTTAGGTTCGAATCCTGACGGTTAAGGAGAAGTATTGGTGGTCGACCATCCCGGAATGTTTCGGGCTTTACTCGAGGTTCTCCCCTTTCCCGAATTCCATCCCACCAACACTCTCCACTCCTCTTTCATCATTCATCATGTCATTTCATTGCCATTAATTAATTTCCTATCACCTTTCATCTCATCTCACGTTAGATAAAAATGATCGGTTTACCAAATCACAGGCGTTTTAAACGAGTCCGTCGCCGTGGCATAGTCGGTAGTGTCCCTAACTTCCACTCCGGCTACCCGGGTTCGGTTCCTGATGGGGTAGGGGAATTTAAATCTCCACCCTGGATCTGGGTGTGTGTGTCCTCTCCTTGTGTCTATGTGAGGATAAAAGAAAGTTAAAAACCAGGTTAAACAAAAAGGAAAAAATGGTAAAACAAAAAGGAAAAACAGCATGAACAAGAAATCAAATCATATTCTGGTAATATAATACTGTTACACTCGTGCACTTCCCCATGACTTCGAGGCGGCGTGTAAACATTAGGTAGAAGAGGTCACGGGGAGGACTTTGAGCCCAGCCCAAATAAATGGGGATATGAGTCATGCGTGTTAAATACGTGATGCACGACGAATCAGGAACACCATAATAGACCCCATACCTCTGTAGAGTTCATTGCATTTTTTCCTTAAAGTAAAGCTGGTAATATAATAAACCTGAAATAAGGTTGCGGTGTTAAACATGATGACATCTACTAATCTATTCTATCTACTATCAGAATAGTAATAAATTTGTTTCGTTTCCTTCTTTCTCTACCTCCTGCCTCCGATTGGAAGACAGGTGAAAGATACATTGCCTCTGCTTTTTATACAACATCACCCTTATATATTTCTACTCGCTTTCATTCACTATCCTCCCACCATAACTTAAACACACGATCGAGAGAAAATTTAATTCTAGCTGTTCCTCTACATCCAACATCTGATTATTCCTCATCCTTCCTTATGTCAGCTACGCGATTCTGGAATTCCCTCCCCTCGTATATCAAGGACTGCTCGACTCAAAGACAGTATAAAAAGAAACTCACTTCATATTTCCTTAGACAATATAATATATATAAAACAGTGTTCCATGTATACTTCTATTATTCCCTTATATTTTAAACTTTGTTTACTAAGCCATTTACTTAATCTAATTATAGGTTATTATTGGTGTTGTTATTATTATTATTATTACTGTTATTATTATTATTATCATCATCATCATCATCATCATCATCATCATCATCATCATCATCATCATCATCATTATTATTATTATTATTATTATTATTAATAATATTTTTCTTACTTTTCCTTGTCAACTTAATATTGTGTAGCCTATATATATTACGTATCATTAATAATGTAGATGTCCACCGCTGTGGTCTCGAGGTAGCGTCCTGTCTTTTCACGCAGCGGACCCGGGTTCGGTCCCGGTTGGGACAGGCTCCTGGGTGAGATTTTTTCGGGGTTTTTCCTAACCTGTCAGACAAATGTCAGGAAGTGTAGGGCTCAACGGTCCCCGAAAATCATCCGGCCATCATTCTTGTCATTATCATCATCATCCTTCACCGGTGTGGAAAGCAACAGGAAGCTACCACACCTATAATTGCTAATAAGCTGCAAAGCATAGCATGAAAATGCAATGATTGCAGCGAATGACCTGCCCTCGGGCAGAATTACTATGGATGGATGGAATCATGTAGATAATGCATAATTGTTATTGTATGCAATTCAACCTCGGTGAAGTTGAAGAAAAGACCTTACAGTCTTAACTCCATCAGAGAAAATAAATAAAATGAATATATATATAAATAAATAAAATAAATAAATATAATAAAGAAATTAATTAATATTAAATAAGTTACGTTTATGGGCCACGTGCCACTCGGGGCTTAAAGGGACAGATCCTATCTGGAGAGGATAATTATTAGACTTTGGATCGCATACATACTTTTTGACCATACAATAACAAGACGGGATTCCCGTATAAGTGATGAGTTCAATCCTGAGGCCACCTCCGAGTCAACACTAAAATTTAAGACAAGTCACCCCATTCTCTCATACTTTTATACTATACAAGGCTAGTGTGACATGGATAATTGTGATGTTCCTGGACTACTGGGCCTGAAGTTGCCTGACATTTATATTCCAGGCGAGAATAAACTTTGTAAAAAATCTTCACCCAAAAATTTGCCACGACTGGAGATTGAACACGAGCCTACAACGTCTAAGGTAAGGACGATACCGTTAGACCACAGCGGCGAAGTAATTTCCTTTACATTACCCTACAAATTTAATTTATTTAGAATTCAACGTGCCAAATATTAAACAATTATTCAAGCATACATTGCTTACTTCTTTTCATAAAAATAAAAACGAATTTAAAGAGCACAATCGAAGTTTTTACAGTACCAGACAAAATACTACTTCTTTGCTATATGTTCCAAAATGTTATACAACTTCTGGATCTAAACATAGTAGATATCTAGGACCCAAATTATATAATGAATTAATTAGATCCAATCCAGAACTAAGTAAACTAAACACAGCTAGTTTTAAAAAGCAATTAAATTAATTATTTTTAATTAATAGAGTGAATAATATTAATCATTTGAATATTTTAAAAGAATAAATCTAAAGCATATATTTTTGTTTATATTATTATAAATCAATATATAACTAATTACTTTCTTCTGTATTATTGGTTATAATCCATTACATTATATGATTTATATTATTTTATGTAAATCATTCTCCATTCCATTAATTCTTTTGTTAGAATGTCTTATTCACAATACATTATTATTTTTTATTTGTATGTGTCATAATTTATGTAAAAATGAAACTGGCCCCAACTTTAAATGTATATAATTATTCTATTTATATTATTCATGTAACTGAACTGCACCCGAGCACGAGCACTTGCTCATTCGGGTGTCAATACTGTGTATAAAATTTATTTGTAAATAAAATATATTCTTATTCTTATTACAAAACATAAAATAATGAACTTTAAATTTGATATCGAATTGAATAAAAATTTAGTTATAAACTTGGTAACGTCTACTTTAAAGTGCGCTACGTGTATGAAGTTCTCCCACGCAACTATCGCTTCATATTCAAACAATCACAAGCTTGTGTGGGGTCACTCATGCCATGGGGTCACTCATCGTGAAAATGATTACACATAGCTTGCAATCATACTACTACAAATATGTATTCATCTAATATATTATGCATGAACGATGAAAGCTGAAGTGTACCTAGATCAACTTTAATTATAAATGGACGAGTTATAGTTACAGTGGTATAAGTTATATTCTTTCTTTTTCCGAAACTAACATAACGCCGCCGTGGTTAAGGCAATGCGGTACAAACCGGAAGGTCAAGGGTTCGAGTCAAAGTGGGGTCAAGATTTTTAAACTGACCCAAATCTTCTGGTGGCACCATGGCCCTGGAGTTGACTCAGCCTCTAACGGGAATGAGTGCCAGACGCTTGTTCTGGGGGTAAAGAAGCCGTCACGCAGGGCTAACATCAAATACCGATTATCTAGAAATCGTGGGAGTCTTAACCTCCAACTACCCTAAGGGTTCCGTACGGCCTGCAACGGGAACACTTTACCTTTTTAACATAACGCATAAAATAATAGATATATTCGAAAAAAAGGTGTATTGTTTACTTTACCTCATTTGTCATTAATTGTATATCATCATCATCATCATCATCCGGTTTCATGGCAGCTGCCGCCGTCTTCCGGAAACCAAACGCCATTCCTCTCTATCCATCCATTGATCTTCCTCCATTCCTCTGATATTCATAGCTGCTTGTACCCCTTCTATCCAAGTTTTCTTCGGTCTTCCTCTCTTCCTCCTTTCCATTGGGATCCATTCCATAAAAATTTTTGGCAATCTTTGCTCTGGCATTCGTTTGACATGGCCATACCACTGCAATCTTTTCTTTTCTATAATGTCTATGATGTCCGGCTCCTCTTGTACACACATTATTTCCCTTGTTTCTTTATTTCGTATTCTATCCATTCTAGATTTTCCAACTGATCTTCTTAAAACATCCATTTCTGTACTTAAAATTATTTTCATTTCCCTCGTAGGAATTGGCCAGACTTCAGCACCATATGTTAAAACGCTCTGAATTATGGTTTTATGTATTTGTAATTTTCTATTTTTTGTAATATTTTTGCTCCACCAAACAGAGTTTAAAGCATTTATTGCTTGTTTTGTTTGTGCGATTCTATTTTTAATTTCCACTGTGTTATCGCCTGAATGGTCTAATTTTGTTCCTAAATAAGTGCATTCAATACTAGGTTTTAGTTCTTCTCCATTGTTGAAATTTATATTTTCATTTCTTCTCCTATACACAGGTATTTAGTTTTCTCAATGTAATTGTATATATATATATATATATATATATATGAGATAATGTATTTCTGCATGAGGCCACTTTTACAATGCCCTCCCTTTTATTCGATGTTCATAATTCTATAGGTATGCCATATTCAATAGCATCTAATGTCTCTGAACTAACTAACTCACTGGCAATTTCCAAACCGGAGCTGCATCGACGCACGGATATGAGCTCTCCCTACATTCCTATCCTGAGCTAATGCTTTCCAATCATCCCCCTGTAAAATCTTCATCCCTCAAATCAGTATTAACCTATATACTTGGCGCATTCCCTCTAATTTTCCTACAATGAGTTTCCGGGCCCCTCTTTCATTCCCCATTCGTGTGCATCGGAGGCTACGAGACTTGAATGTTATTATTTTGTGTTTCCCTTTTCAATATCGTGTAGCTCATTGTTAAGTAGGTTTCTGCATTCGCCTGTCTCTTTATCTCTGTTTTGTTCAAAAATTTTCCTGAGAACTTTATTCTCAAATACTCGTAATCTTTTCTCCTTCTTTAAAGTAAGAGTCAATGTTTTACATTTAATGTCTGAGAGTGTACATAATTAAATAAAATGGTTGTTTGCCTGTGTATTTGTGCACCTTCTAAGCTACACGGTACTTTAATAGTATCACGGTTTGTTCTTCAATAACTTGATTATAGTGGAAATATAACAGAGCAGTTAAGACCCGAGAATTTAACTTTCATGCAAATTAGTTTACAGTCTGATGACGTTAGAGACTGTCTGTTGTTATTCTTAAAATTCTATTTTTAAATGCAATTTTTCTTTTCTCTCTCTTTACAAGATACCGTGGCAAATATCATTATAACAACTCAATAAGATATTTTATTTAATAAACCTCCTTTTAATATGTAAATAGAAATTAAATACCATCCACTGTGGTGTAGTAAACTTTTAATTTTCAAAGCACTAGTACACCAATATTACAAGTTACTTTACCTCATATGCCGGTAATATTTTTGTTGATAGCATTCTATGTCTATAATAAATTAATCCATATCCATAAAACTTAGGGAAAAAAGTCTAAATCAGGCCTGTTAGTAGATGCTCCCACCGGCGCGCGCTCCTATTCAACCCTACGTCAGGTGGCTGAAAAGGTATGACATTTCTACTCATCATCATCACTTGGTGACAGCTATTGGTGTTGTCCAGTGTGCCTTTTTCTTGGACTTGTGTTTGTCCCTTGTCGGCGAATGTATTCAGTATTGGGCTTAGCTGGTTGGCCCTAGCCTACACGGCGATTTTATGGGGGTTTATTTTGACATTTCTAAAGTAAAGTGATCCCACTACAGGCCTCGGGAGGCCCTTCGGGTAGTAGGAGGTTAAGGCTCCTACGTTTTCTAGACAATCGGCACTTGATGTCAGCCGGGTTGTCAGCCCTGCGTGACGGCCGCCTTTACCCCCAGAACAAACGTCTGGTACTCATTTACGTTAGAGGCTGAGTCGACCCCAGGGCCATAGTGCCGCCAGAAGGTTTTGGTCAGTTTAAAAATCCTGACCCCAACGGGACTTGAACCCTCGACCTTCCGACTTGTGGCGCAGCGCCTTAACCAGTACGCTACGGCGTGCCCCCCTTATTTTGACATTTCTACTCACTTTTCTATTGCGAGTCCATATCTATGCGGGGGGAGGGGGGCAACTTTTCACACATAGTCAGGACTTATTAAGATTTCTGTTTTAAATAAATCAAATCAAGTATAAAAAAATATAAACAACCATTTTATTAAATATGGCATGTAATTAAAAGGAGTGGGAATGTTTGAAGGAGCAACGAAATTAAAAAATACAACCAACTCTCTGACGCTATCGATACCGAAGGTTCATGACCATGCGGACATAAGCTTTCAATAAAATAATAAAAACTCCTAATAAATTTCTATCCTCAAGTAATATTTTTTAATATTTTCCAATCATTCCTCGTATAATTCACCTCCATCAGATCATGATTAATGTCATTTTCCCACCTTATTCTTGGTCTATCAAATGGGCGCTTTCCTTCAATTTTCTATAAGGATTTTCCATGCCACTCTTCTATTATCTCTAGAGCTAAATGCCTTGTCCATCGCATCCTACGATATTTAAGTGTTCATATTACATCTGTTTTCACAGATCATGTACCTCAGAAAAAAAAAATGTCTGCGAGTTTTTAAGATTAAATTTCTTAGGAAAATATCTGAACAAAGAGAAACGAATAAACAGGTGAATGAGTAAAATACGTAAGATTGACCTAAATTATATATATGGGAAATCAGATGTGGTAAGAACGTTAAAGTCTCATGGACAATGACGTGTCACGAATGCGAAATGTAAAAAGTGCATGGAAACTACTTGTAAGAAAACCAGAGGGATAGCGCCCAGTAGGTAGGCAAAGAGTGAGGTAGGAGAATAACGTTAATCAGGATTTGAGGAAGGTGAATTATACAATAAATTATTAAAAATATTAGTTCTAAGGATGTATGGAGAGCGGCCACTAACCTCCGGGTTCGACAGTACCAGTAATTAAATTAGTCTGGACTAAGTATCTACTAATAAGATAGTCTAAGTTATTTATTTAAACAAAAAACAATGAATAAAGTATAAGGTAACATAAAAAAATAAAAAAAGTACCTTAGTAGATGCCGTCGCACTCAACTAGATTAAAATATTATATTTTTAAACTGTATATCTTTCAGAAACCGGTTTCCATCTTCGGCAGAAGGAGTAAATAAACAAATACAAAAAATGACATACGTCAAATATGGACAACAGCGAATATATGTATAGACAGATTTTTATTTCCATAAACCGATTAGGGACAGAAATCAAGTAAAATACAAAAAAAATAATTATTTAAAAATATAATTATCCACATCGATGGATAGCGCCCAATAGGTATGATGTAGGAGAATAACATTAACCAGTATTTGAGGGAGTAAAATTATACAGGAAATTATCGAAAAATATTATCTCTATATAGGGATATGAGTATTCCCTATATGCGTGCGACCTTGAGTTTCGTTAGTGCCATTGATTGCACGTTAAGTTAGCCAGTTAGGGTATATCCTTTCTTCTTCTTCTTCTTCGGCTTTCCCCCACTTATAGGTTTGCGTCTCCAGTTTTCATTTATCTCTATCATTCCAATCTCCCTCTTCCAGATTCCGATCATTCAATATAGTTCTGACGTAGGTTTTCCATTTCCATCTTGGTCTGCCACGTTTATTTCTTCCAGGGGGTGACCATTAGTATATATTTTTTGGCCATCTTTCATTTTCCATTCTTTGTATATGGCCATACATTTAAGTGTTTGATTTTCAATCCTCTTAACAAAAGATGTGGTGACATTAATTTCTCTCCAAAGGAATTTATTTCTTATTTTATCCTGTCTTGCTTTTTGGAGGCTTCCTCTAAAATAATCAAATTCAACTGTTCTAATTTTGTTCTTTTGTAATTCCGGCAAAGACCAAGTTTCACTTCCATATGACAAAATATTCTGTATTATGCTCTTATACATTTTCATTTTAGTTTCCTTTGTAATATTTTTATTCCAAAATTATTCAATGTAATGTCTTAGTTGCAATTTTTGCCATTGCAATTTTAGTCTGTACATCTCTCTCACAGGAACCAAAACTTGTAATTATTGACCCAAGATATTTAAAAAATTCACACTTCTTTATTTTCCCTGTTTCAAGTATGAGGTCATCTACATCCTTTCCGAAACACATATATTCTGTTTTCTGTAAATTTATATTCACTCCCCATTTTTTATATTCTTCCATTAGTTTATTTATCATATATTACATATCATCTTCATCCCCTGTAAAAATTATTTGATCATCCGCAAACAACAATGAATGCAGTACTTTTCCTCTTATAGGAATACCCATTTCAGAACATTTTTTATACCACAAGTTAAGAGCCTGGTCTAAATAAATGTTAAAAGAATTGGTAATAAACTGCATCCCTGCTTAAGGCCTTTATTCACTGTGAATTCCTCTGTTAGAGTATTCTGTATTTTTACTTTAGCTTTTGTGTTACTATAGACCCTCCTAACAATATTGATCCATTTATCACTGATATTCAGATTTCTCATTGCCATCCATATCAATTGTCGAGGTACACTATCATATGCCATTTCTAAATCAATGAAGGTCATATGTAGTTCTTTATTTTTTGATAGGATTTTCTCTTGTAATTGTCTAATACAGTAAAAAGTCTAGGAGTGTTTATGGATAAACATTTAATTTGGAATAAACAAATAAATAACATTTTCAAAACTATCTTCTCAATAATACACTCATTAAATCGTATAAGAAATTGTTTACCGTTTTCTCTAAGAAAAATGTTAGTAGAAACACTTGCAATGCCCCATTTTGATTATTGTGATACTCTTTTTACTGACCTAAATACTGTTCTTACCCAAAGACTTCAACGTGTTCACAATTCTTGCATACGTTTTATTTGTGGTATACGTAGATTTGATCACGTTACACCATCCCTGGAACAATTGTCATGGCTTCGTCTTCAAGATCGTAGAACTTAGATACCCGATCATTTGAGCCCAGTGTCCATTATATCCCTCCTCATCATACTACCTATTATTCGAAATCTTTTACAGCTTCTCCTGCTAGAACATGGAATTCACTTCCACCCTAATGTCAGAGACTGCCAAACTTTACAATCTTTCAGAAATAAATTGAAAATACAAAATCACTAACAGAAACAACTCACTAATATTACTTTTTAAGAATTAATAATGTGTTTTTGCATTATTTAATAAAAATAGACTTAGGATTTTTTAATATATTTACCTAATGCCTTGTATAAAAAGCATAGATTAATTCATTGTAGTTTTTTACTTTCTTTGTATATTTTTCTTTTCTTTTTATGTATAGTAGATTCGAGCTGTTATTCCTTTTTTTATTCATTGTATCATTAATTTAATTTTAATTGTATTTAGGTTCATTATATTATTAGACATTCATTCCATTATTATTCAATATGACATAATTAATTGTTCAATGACTATTATTGTAACTTTTTTTTTGTATTCATATGTAACATATGTTTTTCCTGTTTAATATGACTATTATTGAATTTTTTTGTTTTCATATGTAACATATGTCTGTCCTGTTTAATATGACTATTATTGTAATTTTTTTTGTATTCATATGTAACATATGCTTGTTCTGGTGAGTGGAAGAGAAGGCCACATGGCCTTAACTCCACCAGGCTAAATAAATCTATTCTATTCTATTCTAATACAGAAAATATTATCAATACATGATCTTCCACTCCAGAATCCACATTGTTCTTCTCTTAAGTTATCTTTTATCTCCTTAAGTTTAAAATATATAATTTTACTAAAAATCCTAGCTGTTGAAGGTAAATAATTGGAACACAGTTTTTTATCACCTTTTTTAAAAATAGGAGTAATGTACGATAAATTCCAGTCTTCTGGGATATCGTCTCCAATTTCAATTTTATTAAAAAGTTTTGTTAAAAATATTACTAAAATATCTCCTCCATGTTTTAGGAGTTCCGTCTGAATATTTCCTGGTCCTGGTGCTCTCCCATTTTTTGCCTCTTTCAAAGCTCTTTTTACTTCATCCTCTGTTATCTCTGGAGTGTCAAATTTATATTCTACATCCGTATCTTGAAGTTGAAACTCATTTCTATTTTCTTGAAGTAAACCTTCATAATGTTGCTTCCATTCTGATGGTCTTATCAACTGAATATTTATCTTCTTTCTTTCTGATTTCCTGATATTTTGTAATGTTTTCCAAGCTTCTTTGGATCTAGCATATCCAATCGTATGATCTATATTCGAGCATATATTATCCCAGTACTCATTTTTTCTTCTTCTCACTTCCACCTTTGTTTTATGTTTTAAAGTGATATATTCATTTCCAGATGTTGTTGAGTGATCTGATAACCATTTCATCCTTTCTATATTTACATTTAATATCAATTGCCTTGATTAAAGCCTGAATTTTAATTTCAGGTAGTAGGTTCCACTAGTTGTTATGATTCTCTCCTCTGGTTTATAGATTCACGGGTTCAACCGCCTAGGTTCGTAGGATTTTGAAAGTCGTAAATTGCATATCTAGCAAGGCTCTTCGATGGTAATATTATTGCTAATAGAATCAATTGTGCCTCGGAACTGATCGGATTTAATTTAAACGCAGTAAAATCAGATATGACGTTGACATACATTAATAGTTACAAGAAGAGGAGAAGTAGTAGTAGTAGGACTTTATTAGACAAAAAGTAAGATATTTACAATATTATTTACAAATATGGGTCGCACGGGCAGTAAGCCGTACGTGCTGTTGACAGTCCGTTACAATAAAGTAATAATTGGTACTAGTGTAAAGAAAAATAAACAAAAACAGCAATACCATTACAATTACATAAAGAAAACACAATAAAAATATTACCATTAAATAATAACACAATAGCATTATACACTAAAAACATTAACATTACTATTACATAAAGAAAACACAATAATATTACAATTAAGTAATAACACAATAGCAATAACATTACAATTACATAAAGAAAACACAATAATAATATTACAATTAAATAATAACACAATAGCATTATACACTAAAAACATTAACCTTACAATTACACAAAGAAAACACAATACTATTACAATTAAATGATAACACAATAGCATTATACACTAAAAAAACATTAACATTACAATTACATAAAGAAAACACTTTAATATTACAATTAAATAATAACACAACAGCATTATACACTAATTAATTTATATATAATTGTTAATAATTAATGGTATTACATTTTGATAACATATATTTATTCATGAATGAGTGTAGAAAATACGGTCTATGTCTTCCCCTAGAAGGGAAATAAGCCTAGGAGCCCGTGTAAGCATACATAAAAGGTTATGATTCCTAAAATAAGAATACCCCGAATAAAATTTGTCTTCCCTTTCACACGCAGATTTGAACAGCACGCTAATTATTTAAAACGTTATAGAACGTCGTCAAATAAAACAACTAATTTCACGTATAAACAACATATAAAATTATTTTATTTATTTTCAAATCTAACTTTAGCATATTATAAAAGTACATAAAACGAATATCACATTATCATGACCTGAGCTCCTGATAGGATTTGATGATGACGTGGTGTAGGCTAATATTCATACATGGACATAACTGCATCAACATTAAAAGAGCATTAACAATTGAGGGGTCTACGAAGAGAGGGAGCTATGCCACTTTGAGAAAAATGGAAATAAATTGCGTTTTATATACTATTATATTATGAAAATATTTATACAATAACGGGGTAACTTTTTTCTTCTTCAACTTACCGTTGTGTAAATAATGCAAAAGGAAATATATAAATTTTAATATAAACAGCACTGATTATTTCCATTTCTTCTCAAAATGGCATAGCTCCCTCTATCACTAAACCCCTCAATTATAATCAGCGATATTTGAAGTTAACAAGCAAGTATTACCAATACTGTTTAATCTCTTCCCTTGTAGGTTTCCGGTCCGGAAAAAAAATCTTACATAGCATTGGTACTTACTTACTCACTTGCACTATTGAACCCGTAGGCTCATGGCCGCGCATTCATAAGCTCTCCATACATCCCTATCCTGAGCTAATGCTTTCCAATCATTCCCTGTATAATCTACTTCCCTCAAAACATAGTTAATGTTATTGTCCCACCTCATTCTCGGTCTACCAACTGGGCGTTTTCCCTCTGGCTTTCCTACAAGAAGCTTCCATGCAAGTCTTTCATTCCCCATACGTGTAACATGTCCTGCCCATCGCAGCCTACAAGACTTAACTGTTCTTATTATTTCTGGCTTCCTATAAAGACCATGTAGTTCATCGTTACTTTGCATTGGTGGTAAATGTTTTTTTAAACAGAGGCGTCTTATCTGTCATGAAATAAATTATCCACTCTAACGTAACGTCCATAGAATTTTGGAAAACAACAAATCAGCTTACTAAAAATAAACAATCGAAATTACCGCAAGCCATGCAATAAAACCTAAAGGAAATAGATTATGTTAATTTGGAAATCTCGACAAATGATATTATAGAAACAAAAAATATATACAAGAACATCATAAAAAACACTCTCCAGACTCCGAATATAGTTAATAGTTTTTCAAATAATAGATGGGAAAAATATGCCAACATTTACATTAAGCAAACCTTCCTATAGAATGGAAATCGATAGTATACTGTTATATTGGCAAAATTATACCCACGCCACGGAGGGGGAAAAAAAAACATCGCCATAACTTGGTGGACTACCCTGCATGCAAAAAATGTGGATACATTGATACTCTGAAATACCGATTGACCAACTGTGGAGCAGCAAAACTAGTGTGGGAGGAAGCAACAAATATTTTGAAGAAAATATAGCCCAACTCATAGCTACATGAATGACACCAAACTTTATTGGGAATAGACCCACCAACTGAAAACAAGATATTTGTCAAATCATGGACAGCAATAGGTTTTGTTTACTATCAACTTACAACAGCTAATCCCAACCCAGAAATTTTCCGGGAAATATTAAGACAAAGGTACCTGGAATTAAGAAGGAAATTCAATCATACACAATGTGAAAACTAAAATGAACTAAAAACGAAAAATAAATGCCTGGACGGGATTCGAACCCGGATCTCTGAGTCTGTACCTCAGCGTGATATCCATTACACTACCAGGCGAATCCAATTCAAACACTTATTTTTCTTATATATGTATTATACTCTCCATTATTACTATATGTCGCGAGAACTCGGTCTTATTAAGCTTGCATTGCTCAATGTTAAACATTTAATTATAACATCTATAAAGCGTCACTGCTATAAGGTAAAAATATTCTCTTTAATTTGCTTACTTGTTATAGTCAGCTGCTAGATGGCGGTGAAGACCGAGTTCTCGCGACATCTAGTAATAATGGAGAGTATAATACAAATATAAGAAAAAATAAGTGTTTGAATTGGATTCGCCTGGTTGTGTAATGGATATCACGCTGAGGTACAGACTCAGAGATCCGGGTTCGAATCCCGTCCAGGCATTTATTTTTCTTATCATTCCATATATATATATATATATATATATAAAACACTATATTAAAAGGAAAAGAAACAAGTGAAAGACAAAGTGAATAACAGAAAATATATCCGAAATCATTTTTTTTGTTTATAATAAATTTTTATATAATTTTTTTTGTAAAAATGGTTTTTTTGAGATTAATAAAAAAACTTTATGACGTAGTGTTATGGGAGAGCAGAGGTTGCTGGAAGTACGAGGTGCATAATATTACGCTAAAGCTAGGTTTCTTTTGTTTACAACATCGATACTCTCTGTGATTATACTGAAATATGAATATACATTCAATGCTGCATTTATATTTATGTACACATAATGTGTCGTTTAACCAAGATTTATGTCTACAAAGATGTAAAATATTGTTTGGTTTAGAGCCCAAGGGAACTTCCTTTATTTCAACAGTAGTTGTATTGATTCACGAGTGCTAAACCTATTTATCTTTGTCAAAATATGAAATATTAACACATTTATTTGACCGCAGTTGAAATTTCCAGTTCATATGGCCGACGTTCATACCAGTTTATCTGCATTGCTATGCATGTAGGCCCGCTTGATTTAGAGAGAAGGACTTCTCACGATAATAACAATTAGAACAAGAACTAATCGTTATATCAGTCAAACAATTAATTCATTAAGTCAACGTTCCAACCTCCTTGTGTGAGATCATTTTCAACACACAATCTCACACAAGGAACGTTCCAATCTCCTTGTGTAAGATCATTTTCAACACACAATGTCACACAAGAACGTTCCAATCTCCTTGTGTGAGATCATTTTCAACACACAATCTCACACAAGGAGATTGAAACGTTGACTTAATAAATTAATTTTTTGACTAGTTCTTGTTGTCATTTTTAGTATTAACTACTCTCAATGAATAATATTTAATAAACGTATTATATACTTCTCACGGTTTTAAAAACAAAGGTAAGAAAATAAATGGACTATAAACATCATGCAAATTAAGGTCCAAAACATATATTATAATTTAAACAAAAAAAACTATTGGCGATTCCATGCGGATGATCGTCATTTCATTGTAACAAATTTGATTAAATCAATTGTCATGAATTTGTTGTTATAAGAGATGAAAACACAATGTTAAACAATGTACAAATTCACTGGGACAAACCTGCCTCATATATGGTGCAGAGAGGTTCTGACTACAATTCTTAAGGAACCAGGTTTGATTTCCGCTCAGACTAAATGAGTTATTTAATATTGGTTATCGATAATCTGGAATTTAGGTTCAGTTTAGATTAAAGGACATTCATTATGTATCATCCATGATATCTACAGGATAACGTAACTTCGTCTTCCAGGCGCTCCAAGTTAGGAAGTGGGCTTTATTTCCGCCAATATCAGAAATGTCGAAATGCAATCTGACGAAATTGATAAAAAAACATCACTGGGATAAGATAAAATACATATCTATAGAAGAATTTGGCTCCAATTGTATCGATTTGATAAATTTATTCGGGAGATCTCGGGTTCAAATCCTTGTATTGACAGACGTGAAAGAGGTTTTCTTTCCTGGTTTTCTTCTATTGACAAGGAAAATGCTTAGTTTGAACTGTATCACCATGATCATACAATTGCATAGTATCATAGAAAATAATAAAAGTTGTATGGCAGTATATGTTAAGAAGAGATAAATAAATGTAAGCAACTAACTAAATCACTGGCACTATCGAACCTGTATGTCCATGGCAGCGCGGACATAAGCTCTCCATACATCCCTCTCCTGAGCTAATGTTTTTCAATCATACTCCGTATAATCACCTTCCTTCAAATCATAGTTAATGTTATTCTTCCACCTTATTCTTATTCCACCAACTGTGCGTTTTCCCTCCGGATTTCCTACAAGAAGCTTCCGTGCACGCATTTCATTTCCCTTTCGTGCCATCTGTGCTGCCCATCGCAGTCTACGAGACTTAACTGTTCTTATTATGTCTGACTTCCTATAAAGAGCATGTAGTTCATTGTTATGCAGTCTTCTCCATTCAACTATCTGTTCATCTCTCTTTGGTCCAAAATTTTTCTTAAGAATTTTATTCTTAAATACTCGTAAACTTCTTTCCTCCCTTAAAGTAAGAGTCCATGTTTCGCATCAATACATTATAACTGGTAGAATAATAGTTTTATATATTTTCACTTTAACGTTTTTTTTAAAGACGTTAAGACGTCAAGAGTCACTGTAATGCATAATAGCATGCATTTACAGAATTGAGCCAATGTCTTATTGCTCTGTGCATCTCATTATTATTTGTGATTAATTTGTTTGACTTTATTAAAAACAATGTGTACATTAAGTTTAATTTTGGATTAATCACAAATATTGAAAAATATATATGCCTTAATATTTGTGAATAATTTTCCTAGGTATTTGATAAAATATTTTGATTGATATTTGTATTTGGTATCTGATAGGTAGCCTACATACATGTTGTATCCTTTCCGATGCCGTGGCGTGATCACTAAAACTACTACCCATCACTCCGGCAGTCACGTACTCGATTCTTGGCAAAAGTAGGACATTTTAAATTTCCACTTTCTGTCTTGGTGTGTCTGTGTGTCCCTTGTCGTATGAATGTTTGCTATCATCGGCGGTAACCCTCGTATATTGTAAACAAAATATATAAGGAAGCCCCCTCGTCACTGTGTACATTTCTAATACGTGTTATCAGGTCCCATTCCCTTGTAAGTCATATAAGACAGTGTTCCTCAATCTATGAGTCCCGACACATAGATGGATTCTAAGAAAGTATCGATTTGTCCGGAATACCCCCAATGTGATAAAATGACTATAAACATATATTTCATGATAAATTTGCAACAAATGTATTTCTGTTTCGATACCTTATTTTCAATTATAACTCCTTTCATATGTAATATAACTTTTAATAAAATCTCTTTGATTCAATAATAAGTACAGCATAGATTTATGTTCCCTCGTCTCTTGTCACGAAAATTATGATTCAACTCGAACCCAACATACGCTAGTTAATACTCAACCATCACATTGATTCGGTAATTAAATTATAACAAGTATTAAATTACAGTAATTTTAATTATTTAATAATATGTCATACACAATTTATGGTTTCATCAATGATTAGAGTGTATATACTAGTTTAAATTATGGGTCCCTTCAAATTTAATGTTCAGCAATTCCACGTGTGACTGACTTACATTTACATTAAATTTTTGCAACATCATTCTTATAGGAATAATGCAACTGATTTTAATGAGGATATTTTCTATGTAATCTGATAGATGAAATCTGTGTAGTTTGTATTATACATAAAAACATAACGTATGAAGAGAAACAATGTCATTTATTAACCAGCAAAGTGTGAGTGACTGACTGACATAAATTTCGACTCATCATGCAGCTCAAGATGTTCATCTACAACATTCTCTGAAATGTCATTCCTAATTCAGTTTTCCAAAATACGTTATCAAGAGGTTCCAAGTTACATTGTAAATAAAAACCCCTAAATCACAATTAATACCGGGGTTATAACCTATAACGCGATGTGTGATTGACTCATTTCTTTCTGTTATTGCTTGACATATCTGAATTTCATTTAGAATCTCATATCATGGATCTGCAAATATTATACAAAATTAACAAACTAATATGAAACTATAATATAGATAAACCATATCGGTAATAGAGAGATTAATAAAGAACTGCAAATATTTTACCTGTTCTATTGAAAATGTTAATTTTGGTATGGTGTAACACAGATTAATTAAAATGAACAGCGTAATTTATTTAACTTGGCACCACGCACTATTTAAATTGAGATAAAATAACTAAAATGTTAAATTATTAACAACAAAGTGTCTTCTCTAAGATTAAATATGGCTAACATAATTGTCTTATATTCATAGTAACAGATTGCAATACGCGTCATCCAATATTTGATATTTCTGATGCTATTTCTACATTGAAACATTGAACTAAAAATACTGATATGGAATTTGCAATGTGCGTTCTAGAACACTAAAATTAACTTTCCTACCTCTCAACTTTAAAGACACAAAATAACAAAAAAAGTACTGTATACACATTTTTATTAAGATAGTTATTTATCAGTGAGAAATGCTTGCTGTTTTCATTCTTCAAAAATAACTTATCACAAATTAGATTGCTCATATGAATTATATTTTTAAACTGAACAATTGAAACAGAACTCTTGCAATGCGCGAGATCTTACTTTATGACTGACGTTTTTGATCTCATCTGTCAGTTTCCAATGGTGGTACACCCAAATAATTTCCTCTTTCACCATCGGTGATACTTAATCGCATAAACGCGACGCCAATTATATTGTTGACACAAGTAACTTCTTAAGATTTAGAAACATTGTTACAATCTACATGTATGTATCTGTTTCGCACAGTGCTCCGTAAACAAAACAAAGGAACTGGTTGCAACGCAGGATGGTGAATTACTGAAATAATACAACTAACATGGATTGTAAAATGTCAACTCTATCAAGAGACTCTTCAAAAGTACGATCGCCCACGCGTATCAATCATTTTCTAAGATACCACCCAATATTTTAATAACACTACAGCACAAAGCTCTAGGAACTCACTTTGTAACGTATATATCGAGGGTGGAATTATGTAAATTCCACTAATAAAAATATAGTTTCCTTTCACACCCGAAACAAGTGAATTGTTTGCACTGATTGTTCATTTGACTTTTGTGCATATTTTAAATAACACATGGCTTCTGCACTTCGACACCTTGAACTCCATAAAGCTGCCGAGATACCTGCAAGATGTTCAAATGGTTTTATAGAAATTTCATTCCTTCCTCTACTTCATTTTGCGACATCTCCTCAACAGTTATTTTGCTGATTTTACAACACGTAATATTTTAGTAGTAGTAGTAGTAGTAGGACTTTATTAGACAAACGTAAGATATTTACAATATTATTTACAAATATGGGTCGCACGGGCAGTCCGTTACAATAAAGAAATAACTGCTACTAGTATGAAGAAAAATAAACAAAAAAAAGCAATAACATTACAATTAGATAAAGAAAACGCAATAATATTACCATTAAATAATAACACAATAGCATTATACATAACAATGAACTACATGGTCTTTATAGGAAGCCAGATATAATAAGAACAGTTAAGTCTCGTAGACTGCGATGCGCAGGACATGTTGCACGTATGGGGAATGAAAGACTTGCATGGAGCCATCTTGTAGGAAAGCCAGAGGGAAAACGCCCAGTTGGTAGACCAAGAATGAGGTGGGAGAATAACATTAACTATGATTTGAGGGAAGTCGATTATACAGGGAATGATTGGAAAGCATTAGCTCAGGATAGGGATGTATGGAGAGCTTATGTCCGTGCGGCCATGAACCTATGGGTTCGATAGTGCCAGTGAGTAAGCAAGTATAGCATTATACACTAAAAAAAGCAATAACATTACAATTACATAAAGAAAACACAGTAATATTACAATTAAATAATAACACAATATCACTATACACTAATATTACAGAATTCTGCAGCACTTTGTATCTTATTTCCCGATTTTGTAAACTCCTTACCATCCTTTTTACGTGGCATCCAGTCGCACCTAGGGCCCCCTTGCCCCTTGGTATGATTCAAAGAAGTTACATCCTAAGCTGAATCCAAATATGTAAGTGAGCAGTGTCAAATAGCTCAACGTATAGGCCTACTTCTGTTTAAATGTGCATTCTGCTCTATTTGAAAACAATTTCAGCGCCTCAAGGTTTGGAAGAAACTCCAGTAATTCCGAAAACACTTTACGTCACGAAATATCTTCGGAATGTATGTATTGCCCCACATAACCTGACACTAGAGCAAAGTATTCCTTCTCAACTTCTCTGTCACCTTCCGTCTAAATCAGGTAACAACAGCTAATATTCAGATCTGAATATTGTTCTAATAAGTTGCTTGGACCTAATTTTCCTCTTTTCAGGAATAATGTTCTGAGAAAACAACATGTATGGCTGCTTCGTGTACTAAAACGTTTTCCCAATCATATTTAAATGTTTCCGCTGACCGCCTCTTAGCTCAAATTGACACAGAAGAAGGCTCAGTAAATATGTTTTGAATAAACGTGGACCAAGTTTCTTAAACCTTGCTTATGTTAATCATTGTCAGTGGAGTGTAGTAAGCAAGAGAGTCCGCCAATGTATTATCAGTATAAAAAAGAGGACAAAAAAGTCAGTCAGCCATGACACTCTAACCGAAAAAAATTATTATTTTAAACAAACATTCTCTAATACTTTTTGTTAGATATGTACAGATAATTTAGAATCCTAAAGGAAGTTTCAATCCATCAATTATTATGTTGTGTACAATAATTTTGTTTTTCACTGACCATAGCTTAGAGTTAATAATTATAGCACTCGTTTAAGGTATCTAGAACATTAGGATAAAATTAATATCATTGGAGTTACGACTAAGAAGGCAGATGTATCGTTAAATAAAGGAGTTCGTGAAATAAAACAAATTATTAAGAACACATCTTTACACAACAATTTTGTAAAAGTTTGCATGTTTTAACAAGTTATAGGAACAATAAAAAGCATTCTTTTCCGAAATGTACCTCCAGATACAATTCTAAAATTTTATTAAACAATGGCTCTTCCAACTCTACTTTATGGTTCTGAAACCTGGACTCTTACTACAGGTAAATTAAATAGGATAGTAGCTGCAGAAATGAAGTTATTAAGACCTTTAGCGGGTTATACGCTTTATGATCACATACATAATGAAGATATCCGCAAAGTTCTCAACACACCAGGAATAACTGAAATCATTCAAAAATATCAAAATAATTGGCATGAACACCTTCTGAGAATGCCAACAATAGACTACCTCTGCAGCTATTGAACTACAGACCCACAGGGCGAAGAGACCCAGGAAGACCTAAGAAGAGATGGAGGGATCAATTTCTTTCCTGAAGCGGAACAGGCCAATGGCCTAATCCATGACTGCCTTTGATGATGATGAACAAGTTTTGAATATGCAGAGTTGTACCACTACATTTAAAATAGAATTTTAACGTAGAATCAGGAAATTTGATCTTTACAAACACAAGTTACTCGGACGACAAAATGATTCCTCCGCCTGTTTCGTAATTTTCACCTCGATATGACATTTTCATGAAATCATTTTATTCTTCATGTTGAGTCCCCGAACTTCAAAGGATGACAAAGAACCACTGCTAAAAACCATAATTCGAAGAAAATTTTTCTTCTGGATGGGAATGGTCCGCTCAGTCTTTACTGTTGGGTTCTCTCTCCGGAGGAGTACACTCACATTAAAATATATATGTTGCACATTCTTTTAAAACTGAACACTTTTTTATTGATTATGAAATGACATTTTAAGATTCCAACTCTCTAAATCTTTAAATTTAGTCTCTGTAAATCAAACATAAACTCCTCGTGCGTTACTAAAAAACGAGCCGTGTCCAAATCAGTAAGCTGTTAGGATACATCCAGTTCCGATAACTGTAGCCGTCTTAGTGCGTGAAAGTAGGGGGCATTGTCGAGTGGGGGAGGGAACTAGTAGTCATGCGATTAACATATGCTTAATAATAATAATAATAATAATAATAATAATAATAATAATAATAATAATAAATATAATAATGAAATAAGTTGTTATAAAACAGCGCTATCCTATAATGAACGCTCTAAATTTATTAGACAACAAAAATATTCACTAAGACAGAACTGGTAAATAAGAAAACTCAATGTGTAGTAAGTATTGTTTTTTCTAAACTGAAGGTAGTTGCTGGCAGTACCTGCAACTCGCCCTACCCTCTTAACGCACCATACACCATAGACCCCGCAAAAGCGGCTAAAGAAAGCAGAACTGCACAATAAGTTATTTTTGGTTCTGCGAGTACTCATGGATGTATTAGGTCTTTCACCGGTTTGCGTCAGACGCATAAAAACGAAGCGGTTCTAAGAATAGCGCCTTTATCCATATGGGATATAAGTTCTACAGAAGCAGAATAAGAATAAACAGATAAAAAAGAATAAGAGAAAAATTGCATCTTTATGGCTCACATTTGTTATGATTGCAGAGCGGAACTTCAGTAAGTTACCAAAAGTTAAGGTTACAATATAACAGACATATAAGGAATTAATTCCATGGCGCGATTGGTCTAGAAGACGCTTGGCAGACTGATGCTTTCACATAGCCTACACAAGTGGTAATCACAGTTGTAGACGATCAACGACCCAGCGTAAGTGCGACATGTGGTCAGGATGTCGGGTCCCTCGCTCGATATAGCTAGTTTTCTTAACCCGGGTCCTCTACTTATTGTAACTACCCAGTTCCTAATGATGTTAAGTAGGCGCATGTCCTATATGGTTGAAATTCCTTGAGAAAATTTCTTCCGTCATGCGGACTCGAACCCCGTAGCTCTGCATGAAGGCACCTACCGCTTGGCTAAGGCGCGGAACAATATAAGGAATGAGTTTTTTTTTCTCCAATGAACCGAAAACAATAATTGCACAATTTTATAAAATATACTATGTAATGCCTTCAATTTGTATCCAAGTCCAGGGATGAGATGAGATGAAGCCCCTATATTTATAGAGATCTCTGAAGGATAAGTGTGCCGGCCGAACTCGCCTGATGCACCATGATATATGGGCGAAACGTAGTTAAACGATACACGAATGGCATGAGTGTGGAGAATGGTGCAATGAATTTTATGACAGGAGAATAGGGGAGAAACTCCAAGAAAAAATCTGCACAAGTTCCGTTTCGTCCACGATAAAACCCATATAGGGTAGACCGGGGCTATGTCGCACATTTCAAATTAAAAGATATATAACCTTCGGGAAAAAAGTTTCAAGGAAAATAAAATATATATTTATTATTACTGAGATATCAATAAATGTATACACAGTATTTAAAAACTCATAAGTGTTAACACAAATAAACAAGAAATATAAATCTGACACATGACGTCACTTAACATTATGAACTTAAGCGGGGCTTTTTCGCACAGACAGGGGGCTATTCCGTCCACATCTTAACATTACAAATATTTACCAAACGTGAATTGTTTCTTGCCAAAGGCACCAAGACACACCTCATGAAACCATTTTAAACATTTATGACATTTGATCCACTCTCCCATACATTTTTTACTTTTCTGTAAAATACCTTACACAACAAAAAAGAACGCGGCACATCATCTTCCTCCACATTCACTGTTGGCTGAAGTGGAAGTGGATCGTCTTCATATGACGAGGAATGTGTGTTTCTTTTATTTGCATGTCTTCTTCAATCCACTTCATGTAAGCCCCTCTTTATTTATATGTGAGCACCGTCTGTAATATTTTAATAAATAACTTCTGATAGTTTACTCACATTTTTATGAAAGAATATCATAAGAAGTGTACGGAATAGCCCGTGTTATTCTGTGCGAAATAGCCCCCATTTACATTATAATAAAGCTGTATAATTTCATAACCACTTATAATTTATAAATTTAATTAACTGATATGATAATTGCAAACATTTCCTATAAATTGGCACAGTAATTATTGATTTACATCAATCTATATAAAAATTATAGCTTAAACAGTGAGATGTATAAACTATTCAAGCAGGAATATGGCTGAAATAATACATATCGTGGTTGACAAAAGTTTCTCTTACAACAACACAGAACCTTTTTTTGAAACAAACAGATGACGACTGAATACCAAACATACAGGGGTTGAAAAGACGTGGTCATTTGTCCTTGAAAATTCCAAAGGTTTCTAGGAAGACACAAAATACTTAAAGTGTGCGAAAAAACCCCGTGTGCGAAAAAGCCCCGAGGTACCATATAGTGTCTAAACATAGGCTCAATTCTGGAAATGCGTGCTATTATACATTGCAGAGACTCTTGATATCCCTACTCCTTTCAAAAAACGTTAAGCTGAAAATATAATAAAACTATTATTGTACCAGTTATATTATATGGGTGCGAAACATGGACTCTTACTTTAAGGGAGGAAAGGAGATTACAATTATTTGAGAATAAAGTACGTAGGAAAATGTTTGGACCAAAGAGAGATGAACAGACAGGTGAATGGAGAAGAAGACTACATAACAATGAACTACATGGTCTTTATAGGAAGCCAGATATAATAAGAATAGTTAAGTCTCGTAGACTGCGATGAGCAGGACATGTTGCGCGTATGGGGAATGAAAGACGTGCATGGAAGCTTCTTGTAGGAAAGCCAGAGGGAAAACGCCCAGTTGGTAGACCAAGAATGAGATGGGAGAACAACATTAACTATGATTTGAGGGAAGTAGATTATACAGGGAATGATTGGAAAGCATTAGCTCAGGATAGGGATGTATGGAGAGCTTATGTCCGCGCGGCCATGAACCTACGTGTTCGATAGTGCCAGTGAGTAAGTAAGAAAGTGATTGAAACTCGATCTCATGACATGAGCGATGAGGGGCGAGCGTCTAACCAAGCTGTTTACAACCCGCGGCCCGCAGGATTAATTATTGCGCCCCGTTGGTGTTAATCGGAAAATAATTACTATTAGACTATGCTCTGGTATCTTCCGATAATTGTTATTTGTTAACATAATTATACTCTCAGATGTCACAATTCGATTATTGGTATGAACTATAACGAGCACCATTATCAGGCTTGCTCTATACTAAGTGAGCAGCCACTGTATTCACTGCCCAACATATCTGCTCTGTGCGTTGTACGATCTTGATGGTCGCTGTATATTTTTCCAGCGTTAATCAGTATTCTCAATCATTTCTTCCATATTCTAATGTTGTTAGCGAGAGTTGTTTTTAAATAAAATTCGATAACTCTTTTGTAATAATAATAATAATAATAATAATAATAATAATAATATAATAATAATAATAATAATAATAATAATAATAATAATAATAATAACAATAATAATAACAATAATAATAATAACAATAACAATAATAATAATAACAACAACAACAACAATAATAACAACAATAATAATAACAACAATAATAATAACAACAATAATAATAACAACAATAATAACAACAACAATAATAACAACAACAATAATAACAACAACAATAACAACAACAATAATAACAACAACAACAATAATAACAACAACAATAACAACAACAATAATAACAACAACAATAATAACAGCAACAACAATAATAACAGTAACAACAATAATAACAACAACAACAATAATAATAACAACAACAATAATAACAACAACAACAACAATAATAATAACAACAACAACAATAATAACAGCAACAACAATAATAATAATAATAATAATAATAATTATAATAATAATAATAATAATAGATTTTGAAGTGAAAATGGCTTCAGATGAAAAACGCAAGTTTACTAAAGAATATCGGTGCTATCAGGACAGATGGACAGAACTATATTTTTTTTTTGTGAATATGGAGGAAAAACAATATATTTAATTTGTAAGGCAATGGCTAAAGTTCTAACAATATGTAATATCAAAATAAATTATGACACAAAACATGGAAACAAATACGATGAATTCCAGTGTACAAAGTGCGCGATTTCAAAAGAACACTGTAGTCTCAAAAAAAATTGTTTAAAAAGGTAAATGATGATTCAGAACTGGCTGAGAAGGCACGTTACGTTGTTTCAATTATACTAACAAAAAACTGAAGACATTTAAAAATGGCGAATTGGTTAACCAATATTTGTACAATATCAGATATATATTCCATCCATCCATAGTAATTCTGCCCGAGGGCAGGTCCTTCACTGCAATCATAGCATTTTCATGCTATGCTTGCAGCTTTACTAGGGAATTGTAGGTGTGGTAGCTTCCCGTTGCTTTCCACACCGGTGAAGGATGATGAAGGCCATATGATTTCGGGGACCGTTTGGGCCTTAAAGTTTTTGTGACATATGTCTTACAGGTGAGGAAAAACCCGGATAAAAACCTCACCCAGAAAAACTGCCCCGTACGGGGATCGAACCCGGGCCCGCTGCGTGACAAGACAGCACGCTATCTCGAGACCAAAGTGGTAGACATTAAGAACATCTATGTGCAAAAAAAAATTCAAATGGAACATGCAGTAAAGGTAATTAGTTACGTTCAATCAAGGGGCTGACTAGTCATTTCAATGAGATTTTAACTGATTCAAATGCAGTTATGATGATATATTTTACACAAGTTAAATGCTAAGCTCAGAACCCTCGTGAAGAATTTAGACAGTTTTTTTAAATCATATCATTAAGGTGGACGAACTGGACAGCATTGAATTGATACCTGTTTTGAAATTTCTGGTTCATATAATTCAGCATCTTATCGAATTGAACACTAAAATGCAATGTAGAAACCTTCTGATCTGTAATCTGTTCAACTTATTAAAAGCTTTTAAAGAAAACTTGCAGTCTGGCAGACGCAATTACGAATTGGGAAACTTTTCAATTTTCCAACAAAGAGCAAAACGATGATATCTATGAACATATATAATTTTGCGATATGTTTTGGCCTATTCAAAAATCTTAGAGAAGCATCACTACAACCGTTTCCACGATGCTAGAAAATTCGAAAAAAAAAACTTTTTAATTATTCTCAGCACCCTTTCATGTCGATGTTGAAACAGTTTCTACAATTTTGCAGAAGGAATTAATTGATATCCAAAGCAACAGCGAATTGAAAGTAAAATTGAATGACGTGCCACTCATGATTTCTACAGAAATGAGTCAAATCCATGATCGTGCCGTAAAAATGGCAACTTTATTTGGTAACGTATATGTATGTGAACAGTCATTATCGGTGATGAAACAACTTAAATCCAAAGACGATCCCGACTTACATACAAAGATTTGGAAGCGAACATGCGCATTGCGACATTGAACATTGAATCTGATATTGAAAAGTTTACAAAACATAAGCAGTATCAAGTTTCTCATTAATATTACAATAGTTACTATAATATTGTTAATATTATTATAATAAATATCATAATCATAATTTTATAACTAACTAACTCACTGGTACTATTGAACCCGTAGGTTCATGGACATGCGGACATAAGCTCTTCATACATCCCTATCCTGAGCTAATGTTTTCCAATTATTTCCTGTATAATCTAATTCACTCAAATCATAGTTAATGTTAATCTCCCACCTAATTCGTGGTCTACCAACTGCGCGTTTTCCCTCTGGTTTTCCTACAAGAAGCTTCCATGCACGCATAATTATAGTTTTCATCAATATTATCATCATCGCCGTCATTATTATTATTATTATTATTATTATTATTATTATTATATAAGTACATAAAGTCCCTAATTAAGAAGTTACAATTATTACAATGAATTAATTAAATACTAATGGGACAGGATCCTCTTTTAAATATGTTAAAATAGTGTGGTCCTCTGACTAAATACGATTATGCGCCTCTGGTCTAACCGCTTGCACCACGGAGCCACCACAGTTTAAAAACATAAAAAACACTTTTATAAATGCTCTTAGATGTAGCGATATTATTCTGATATTACGAGTACGCAAGTTACTTTTGAATTTGAAAGAAAAATATTCAATTTACATAAACATTCTAGGCTACTAATCTGTGTTGCATAACTTTTGAGGTAAAAGTAATCACACTACAGATGTCAGGAGGCCCTTGGGGTAGTAGGAGGTTACGGCTCAAAAAAATTTAGACAATCGGCACATGATGTCAGCTGGGTTGTAAGCCCTGCGTGACGGTCGTCCTTACTCCCAGAACAACTACCTATTATTCACTTCCGTTTGAGGCTGAGTAGACCCCAAGACCTTAGTGCCATCATCACGCAGACTTGTTTAAAAAGCCTGACCCCATTGGAAATAGAAGTACCGACCTTCTGACTTGTATCACATTGGCATAACCAATTAGGTCACGATGTGTCCGTTAATTTAAAGCGATCCAACTACAGATCTTGGGAGTCCCTTTAAGTAGTAGAAAGTTAAGGCTCTCAACTTTTGTACACAATCGACACGAGATGTCTGCCCTTCGTGACGGCCACCATTATTCACAGAACATAATCTGGTACTTATTTTCATTAGAGGCTAAGTCTACCCCAAGGCATTGGTACCATCATAAGGTTTAGGCAAGTTTAAGAATCGTGACAGCACCGGGATTCGGACCCTCGACCTAACAGCTTGTAGAGTGTTTACTTAACCAATGTTTAACTTTTACTACCTAAAACTGTTTTGACTCCTGTCTGTATGTTGAAGAAATGATATAAAAAAATAGTTAATCATAACTTATGTGGTCGTCCAGACAGATCTTGTTGCTTTGACATACACAGGAAGGACTAATATGCGTCAAAGGAAATTGTGGTCGATCCCGAAGCGGGAATTTCCATTAATATGCTACACACATATTAAATGCATCTCACTTATGCGTCGAGGCACAAACCTCATTCATCATCCAGGGATTCAGATTTTCATATCGAGGTTCAAAGAGCCCACATTTTGATTACTATCTTTCCCTCTCCAGAGAATGTTGTGTGGTCTCATTATAAAACACAATATGGAAACTTTATGCATCGAACAGCTGAACTTCTCCATGCGTGAATTTCTACGTGACATCAGTTTATATACAAAATGTTTATTTTTTAAATAATTTTCTCTATCAATTTTTAATTTCGGGAAGCTTTCATGCATTCACTCATTTATTTACTTCAATGTAAAATGAATGTTTTCATAAAATGGGATTGAATTGTAATTGAATAGGAAAATAATGCTAGGAATCACTTACAGTGCGATATTTTGTATGTTACTGGTGAACTCTATTTTGCATAACTGCAAAGAGTACGTAGAGAAAAACATTAAGAGTGACGTCAATTAAGTATGATAGGCCTATAGAAATTATTGGCTCATTAATTATTTAATGTAATTTAATACTATATAGAAATGACTAATTAATAATTTTAGAATATAATTAACGATCTGAGGTATATACAGAGTGCTCTAAAAGTCCCCTCACAAACTTCTAGAACTTGTAGAGGGAACTGAGTTGATAATATTTAGAGTTGGAAACCATGTCCGGAAACTTACTGTTTCCGAGCTACAGCATTGAAAACAAACAAAGTACGTCATGTGTCTCAACAAGTAATAACTACGCGATTCGTCTAAATTGAAAATTTCTATATTGAGTATTCCAAGACCTCGTGTTTTTTTTTCAAAAAGTGTCAAATTTTTTCGAAATTTTGAAAACTGCAAAAATTGATTTTGGAGGGTGTATCCGGAATTATTAATGCAAGACATGATTTAGTTTACATGTTGTTTCTTTGGTTATTAGGGAAGGAGTGCAGAAAAAATTAGATGTATGTATAATATGTGTTACAAATAAATTAAATTAAACAAAATAACAAATTATCTCTAAGGAATTAATGTGTATTAATCATCCATTTGTTTACGTTCATACTGAAAGTACATTGATGCAAAATGAAATTTGTGCAGCAGCAATGTAAATTGACTTACGCGTATTTATTATTAGTGGTTTAAAATATGCGAGTACATTTTATTATAAAAATTCATCTTGTCTAATCTTGGTTTTAGTAATTCCATCATATGTTATATATATATATATATATATATATATATATATATTAATATTTAGATCTACACATCTACTTCCATTATGCGTCGACATATAACATTGACGGGTCGGAGTGAGAGACAAAGAAGAAGGGATATATATTCCCTTACTCATAATACTAAGCCAAATCCAAATTTAAATAGTGAAAATAGCATACAAATGTCAAATGACGCGTTATTGTTTTTTAAAAATACGAGTAGCTTAGCCAAACTATTCCACATATATCCTATCGTTCGTATTTTTAAAATAAATCGAAAATGAATGCATAAAGACGTATTTGTGACAAACCTAAACAAATTAATGAATTATGGTCGAATTTCGACCTTTGGGCGACCACTAGTTTATGAACTACCTTTTACTCCCCTTAAAAATACTGAAATTTTAAACTCATCAAAACTTCAGCAAAATCAGCGTTACCGTAAGAGGGACGTCATACGTCACTTATGGAGACATTGGTGCACCCCTAGCAGGAGTTTATTGACCAAGCTAATTTACTTACCCTTATTTTTCTATAGATGTTAGTGTCATATTGTCAGGTCATCGCCTCAATTAGATACCTAATAGGCAACTAAGGAATTACTTTGATGGGAGACGCGGTTAAATTTTGTTCAGAGGCACTAATTTAGGCTTGAAGTTCTTTTACGTGCCCGAAACTCTTCGGACGTCGGACCCAGAGCTTAAAATATCTCCCAGAGGACTTGTTCCTTGGATTCTTCCATCCTAGAAATCCATTTACCCCGGTCAGTTTGAATCCGCTATCCTCGGAACATTCTACGAGACTACCGCGGCTGACATCTTAAAGGTAGTGTAGTTTAATATAACATTTCAAATTAGCCATAGTTAAATGTACTAATAATTAATTCAACAGACATAATTTTTCAGAGTATTGACTGGTGTCAAGTGCTGACTATACAAATTATCTCTATGAATCCTTGTAGGACAGGTTAACACACGAGTTTTGAATTGATTTATAAATAGTAGACTATGATAATTGATGATAATCAAATCTCTCTTTTTCCCCAATCCCATTCTAGCAATTGTTATTTATTAAATGCTTTCTTTTACGTCTAACTCTCTTTCCCGCTGGAATCCAATCAAAAACTCTTATTTGTTAACTTTCACCTGACAATAGACATAACAACACTCATCTATATATGTATGCAGATGATACTCTAATCACTAGTCAATCCTCCCGAACAATTCACGCGGCTACACAGATTCAAATAACCTTAATATTCTCGAACCATGATTGGAAAAATGGAGAATAAAAATAAACGTAGATAAATTTCAAGCAGTTCTTTATACGAAAAGGTATTCTCATACTCCCACAATTAAGTGTTTATGGAACACTACATTGAGTGGAAAAACGAAGCCATTTATTTAGGCGTAACATTCGACAAAAAAAATACTGTTTAAACAACATATCCAAAATACCTTAGGCAAAGCGTATGGGACATTGAAGCTGCTATACCGTATTTTAAACAACCATAACAAAATTCGAATGAACACAGGGCTAACAATCTACAAGGAACTCTTAAGTGCCAGTACTCACATACGCTAGCCCCATATGGGGACACGCCGCTAGAACTCACTTAACGAAATTGCAAGTTTTTCAAAACAAATTACTATATATGATTACAAAACTGCCGTGTGTAACACCGGTTGACATATTACACGACGAAACGGGTGTAGAAACAGTCCTAGAGTATATTAAACGCATGGCTCTTCAATTTTATAATACATGTGAAGACCATGATAATCCACTCGTGGCATCGCTGGGAACATATGAAACAGCCAATAACAAACACAAGCGTCCAAAATGGATGCTGGACAACACTTGACCGGTAAAACCTGATAAGGCACGCGCACACACGCGCGCGCATAGAAAATACATTACACAATTATTCAATTATAATTACAACATCGACATATAATGTGTATCAATAAAATATATTAATACAACAAATTAAAAACTAATAACTAAGCCTACTGCTATAGATTCATCCCACCAGTTCCAGAGAAATTGACATCACCAGAAAAAACAGATAGAACAGCAGCAACAACTGAAGAGTAAAAATTAAAACAAAGATGCATATGTTACCATACGTATAATAATCTGAAATGTACATATATAATATTTAAATAAAGAGAAGCTTGATGTCCGTTTTTGGCCCTCCCAATATAAAGACATCCGAAAGCCAAACTTGGCAAGATCCCACGTGATCGACTATTCCGATTGAGGTTTTAAGCGGTTTTCCTCAATCCAAAGAAAAAATACTGGAATAGAACCCCAACAGGCCGGCTTCCGACTTCATTCTGCTAATTAACTTCAAATTTGAATTCAAAATTTAAACAGGGGCTAATGTAATTTACAGGAACCCGGGGTTCTACCTATTAAGGGGGACCAAAATGGATCGCTCACCGCCAACACTTAAGTGATGGCCGCAGAGCTTTCTATATATATATATATCTAACTTTCACCATCTATCCGTTTTACATGTTCATATCACTGTGTATTGTAAGTTCACAAAATCATACAATTTAATTGCAATCAACAGTTATGTAAAATTCAAAAAGGCATATCATTCAATTAAGATGGAGTTATAGAGTAACCTGCTGAAATACGTAGTTCCTAAAAAATTAGGTAGACTTTGTAGATGTGTCTAAATGACATAACGAGTACGATGCGGGATGGCAAAGAGTTTTCAGATATTTTAAACTTTACAATGAGTTAAAGTTAGGAGATTCACTATTTTTCTATTGTTAAATTTTCTGCTAGAGCACACCATCAAATTTTCAGATGATAAAGAAGGTCTACAACTGATTGGTATAAATAAGCTTTTATTGTATGATGATGATATTTTATTATAAGATGATGGCGTGGAGACAGTAGGGGCCAACATGCACACTCTTTTCTGAGTAACACTAAGAAATTGGGACTGAAAGTGAATATCAATAAAATTAGACATATGTTCATATAAAGAAATACATTACATAAATGAAATGAGCAGTTAATGACAAATGAGGGAAATTTTGAAGAAGTGGTTGAATTCAATTCTAATACCTAGAATCAAATAGGAATGAGATAAACAAAAGAATTAAACGCATTACCTATAATTTTTACTATAAACAGTTTGATATATTTGATGTTTTCTCCACTAGGGTGTATGCTTATAATATTGCGATCCGATTTGGCAATAAATAATATGATATGGTTGCAGTGATGGAAAAACGAAACATAACAAACGATTCTCATTTGTTTTCAACTATCGCCGTTTACATTAAGTATATAAATATTTTAAGTAACTATATTTGAATAATGATTTGTGAGTAAACAGCTTGATTTTATTCCTTAAGTAGTTCCAACAAATGCCACTCTCGATTTCCAAATTCTCTATATAAATTGTGATTCACTCTTGGCAATACGTATGATAAAATCGACATTTTGAACCGACGATTAAATTTATTACTATTTTATCCAATACATTACACTGAAAATCCATCTCGTTAGCGTCGCAATTCATATCTGAGCGATAAAGGACTGCTCATCTATTTCACTTATCAGACTATATTTCTGACATTTTATGAATTATGTTTTGTTTCTATTGCGAGCTAGGTAACTCAGTTTTTAGTACTTCATTTACATGAATATAAGGATACGAGGCCATGCATTTTCTGGAAGGTTGTATCCCAAAATTCCTGACACTCTTTTTATTATAATTCTTAAGTGGCACTACAGTCCAATGTGGACCTTGGCTTCCTCCGCTGACCTCCTCCAATCATCTGTCCTTAGATCTTATATTCCACCTTGTTATTTTACACTTCCTAATATAACTGTATACATTATCTCTCTAACTGGATTTAGATCTACCCTTTTGTCTTTTGCAAACGGTTGATTAACAATGTACTTGACAAGAGACTCTCTTTTCTTCCATTTTATTTACTTTTCCCATCCACCTTAATTTCAAAAAATTTATAAATGGATCTATCCTTATACAGCTGCTTAAGTTCACTTTAAACTTTATTCTCCATTCAGTTATAACTTTGACTGGTCCTACGATCTTCCTCAAAAATGTCCGTTCAAAAACGGCCAACTGTATACTTATATTATGTCTGTAGATAGGATCCATGTTTCTGCTCTATATGCTACTTTTACAGTTAAGAAAAACCATGAAACATCTCAGCCAGGGTAAGCTCAGGGAACTGCGTCACAGATAATGTTGTTACTCTTGGAACACAGCTGTAGCATCAAGTTCATCGGTTTCGAAATGCGAGTTAGTGGTTTCTTAATGACGTCCTTTAACAACTTTAATCATTCTTTTTTTAAAATCAAAACACGATGTGGAAGGACCAACGGTTGTTCTACGTTCCGTAATCTTCAACACGAAATCCACGTATTTAAATTTAATCCGAAGGAAAGGATACGCACGAATTTTAAACACATAAAAATCCATCGATCTTGGGTGGTTTTGAATCCATGAACCTAAGAAGCACATGAGAGCATTGTATTAACTAGTGTAACATTTTAACATAAATAATGTTTGCCTTATTTTAAATGTATGATATGCCGTGCGAGTTGGTAGCGTGCCACGATAAAACCAGTTACCGACCAAAGTATTTCTTTATCTTGTTACCCTTAGTCGTCAAGGCAAATTCTAGTTTCTAATTACATTACCAGGTGCCACTTCATAAAAGTCACAATTTTTTAATATTTTTCAAATTCATGTGAGTGTATTGGTTTAGGCTTTGACGCCCGGAGTTGATATGATGATCTTGAAGAATATTTCCGGGCTGTAGGCCGTGGTCTCGAGGCTTGAAGTTCTCCGACGTTTTGCCAGAGACTGCGTCTGGTAAACATCGGGGAACTTCACGCCTCGTGACCACGGCCTATAGCCCGGAAATCTTCTTCAAGATCATCAATATGTGAATGTTTTTTGAAAATATACAAGTACATTAAAACCATACTAACTCAATAACATTGTCGACCCCAGAGGACATTGACACGCATACATAATATCTCCATATATCCCTACCTTTTCTAACATTATATTTTCTAAGAATGTAAATAAATCCCCTCTTAACCATGATGGATCGCATTCTTGGCACTATCCTTCGGTTTTGATGGAAGGAGATTGCATGCTCTCTTTCATTTCGAACGTATGTCATATATTTGCTCATAGCAGTCTAAGAGACCTAACGGTTCTTATTACATCTGGTTTTCCATCAAGAACAGTTACTTTATTGGTATACTGTTTTCTCCATTGACCTACCTATTTGGCCCAAAACTGTTCCTCTGTTTAAATGGGATACAATATTTCGCACCCAGATAATATACTTGGAATAATAGCCGGTTGATACAATTTTATTTTAACATTTTCGAGAGACATCGGGATGGCATGATTCAATATAATATCGTGAATACAAAAAACACGGTCTACTGAATATATGTAAACATTTAAATATTAATTTAGATGTTAAAGTGTCTATAAATATGTATGATATAAAATATGTGGTAACAACAGTTTAAACTTTTAATAACGATTTCATATTACAGTAACAATGTTCCCTTATTTACCAAGAATTTTAATTAACTTGCAGATTTTTAACACAATCTGACAGAATGTGAACATAAAAACTGATGATTAATGTCTAGCCGAAAAGAAGGGCCTCTTGCGGTTCACGTTATCTTGTGTCATGCTTTTGTCAGAAAAACGACTGCTATTTCCATTAAAAGTGTTCATTTGCATGATTTACGATCTTCGGAATTGTTTCTGATGAAAACGTACACTGATAGGCTAATATATTTATCATGAAAACCTTTTTGTCGAAAGTTATATATTATTTTTTTAAATCCACTTTATCTTTGAGGGAAATCAACTTGATGAAAAATATTCTAAAGGAAATGAAATTGGGGAAACTAATTATGCCAATAATTCCTTGGTTTTTTTTACCAAATAAAAGAGGGTGTAGTAAGTGTCATAGAAGTAGTAACTTTGTGATTTATTGCCAATATGAAAACAATCTATATCACTTCCACGAAATAGTATAGAAAACTTCTCCCTAGTTTATAACAAATGATACATATTTTCCGTTTTTATAGAAGTTTCATTACTTTTTTTCTCAACTACAGAAGTTATTAAAAGTGCCAATAACATCTCATCCGATTTTCAACATTGCAGACATCACGTTGGCTTATATAAAAAATTCACCTCAATGTAATATTTACTAAAGCAACGCTAACACCATAGCGACAGAAAACATTACAATACAATACATAAGGACTTTATTAAACTAAAAGTAAGATACATATAATGTTATTTACAACTATGGATCGCACGGGCAATAAGCCGTACGTGCTGTTGACAGTCCGTTACAATACGTTGATGTTTAAAAGCAAAAAAAAAAAAAATATATATATATATTACAATTAGATATCAATACAATTACATTATACATTAACTTGGTTATGTAGAATTATGAATAATTAATTGCATTGCAATTTGCTAACATATTTATTTATTCCAGAATAAGTGTTGTTCTTATTTTCCGCGTTTTGTCCAGAAATCTACCCAGATTTATCCAATTTTCTGGGTTTACCAGTAACTCGTAGCATGCCAACCTCCCACGATTTGAATTTAGAAATATTTCCGGTAATAACTGATGAATCCAATATTCTAAATCGTTACATTTTCCTAGTATATGTATATCGTTTTCAAAGCTCCCGCACATTGGACATATTCACATATCGTGATCGTCGCTAATTTTTAAAAATTTCCATGCCCCTAACCAGAACCTAGCAAGCCCTGATCTCACTTTAAATCCTAGATTGAGCATATATGATTATTAAAAAAACATCAGGGATGAAAACAAAATGGAGAACACTTCTAAGAAATACAGTGCACTAAAGTAGTTCTTTCGTTGGTCCATATTCTCAGTCAACTAAATCCAGTTCTACAGTGCCTAATGACATTTTAAGACCAAAATCGTATGTAATTAAAAATTGCTGGTCTTATATTTCTATTAGGAAATTTAGCAATAAGTCGTTTAAGTTCTGAGACATACTTTCTTAATGAAATATTAAGTTCCCGATATTTTTGTTTGTTTTATTTTCATTAGGCCTACTATAAATTTACATTTTTAATTATGAATTATTTTTTTGGATAGCAAACTCTCTGATTCATTTCATTACTTATTTTATGTATTATTATGAATCATGAAGAATTCTGTTGTCACAGAGAAAATAAATCCCATATTTACTTGTTTTTCACAAGTTAATCCATAAATTTAAACTATTTTGTAATAATGAAGAATGGAAAGAATAGATAAAGTTCAGGTTTTCTGTCACTTCTCCTATATTAATATTAATTTCAACTTCACGAGGTGAAACATGTTCTTGCATAGATGAAGCAATCGATTCAGATGACCGGATTTGGAGTATAGAAGGATTATTGATTACTGCCAAATTGAAAGGAAACTAGATCCGTCCATTTTTTTTTTCAGATTCCAAAGATACCAGTAACCAGGCGACAGGCTTTCATTTCAGAGTAGGATTCCAATGATACAACATATAACTTGTTTGTGAATTTCGGGATTCAGATTTATAATTTTTACAGACTTGTGTTCTGGTAAATCAATTGTAAAGCAACTTTACAAAATGTATTAATAGAAGTTAATCGTCACCTACATTTTTTTCAATTATACAAAAGTACTGATCATTTCCCATCCAATTTTAAAGTAATTTTACCTGTTAGAAGTCCTACCTTCTATTCAATTGTGTGTCCGAATAAGAGAGACACACGACTTTTACCACTTCCGTAATAAATATATGTGTGTCCGACTCCTGATATTTTCACATGTTAAGTCGGACATCATTAATTTTTTTGCATATGCTATGAATCATTTTCAAGTATTTTAAACCTCGACAATATATAAAAGAAAGCGCGTTTAGTACGATGGTGTGAAGAAGTGCACCCTACATGCATAAGGAGGATATATTGTAAATAAAATACCGCCGAAAGTGTCCGACTCCAGACTGGTTAATGGTACCTTCGAAAGGCTTGTAACCTCTCCAGGGGGATTTTACAATACTTTAAAAAAGTTAAAAAAAAAGCTTCGAAAACAACAATGGGTCTCTCAAGGTCAACTTGAAACATACGAGAAAAGGAATCACATGTCACATATCTAATTGTAGATGAATGTTTCAAAATAAAAACTATTTATAACAAAAAAGTAAGACCAAACTTTTAATTAAACATGATAGCGGTTTTAAACTTTTGTTAGGTACTGTATCACCGATAACCAGTTTTCTAAAATACTCTTAAATATTGTCTTCACCACCTACGCCTAGCAATTCCTAGTGAATTCTCAATAAAACACGTAAAGCATTTCTACTCTCACAGATTCGGACTACCTACCCTGCCCTTCTCTAATCCTTCCATTTTATAACCCTGAAAACATTAAGCATGAGAACCTGTATTCATACAGAAACACATATAAAGTAAAAAAATGTATATCTAAGAGGTGAAATAGCAGAACTTCCTGGTTTACGACAATTGATTACGAATTACTTAATTCCGTGAGCGTAGCCATCACGTGATCCTTAGCTTCCGGCACGCCTCTTCTATTAAATATTCTTTTTATTCTCTAATAAATGGCGTGGAATCAACGCCCCTACCTGCACGTGACAATGCATTTTCAAGGAGAAATACAGTTCACACGTTTCAGATTAATTTAATCAATACAAAAATCGCAAAAAGAAGTAATTAAAACTTTATTATTCTTTATATTTGTTCTCTCTCAGTTTGTATAACTTGAAATACCCACGAAACCTACTATAGTCCATGAGGGCTAACTTGTCGATAATATTTCAGAAAGAGAAAGAAAGTACTCACCATCTTCTTTCTCACTCATACACATATCTCTTCACGGTGACAGCGGTAGGGCAGACACTCCCTGTAGTGAACATAGATCAGTGGTGGCATTCCCTTCTTCTAAAGATTCTTCCAGGCAAATTTCTGTGTGTTCATTTTCATTTTCATCGTAGTCGGTATCGTCTAAATTCATTTCAAACCGATCACTAATTTCGTCCATTAAACCGTCTGCCTGCCAATATGACTCTTCAATGTTTTCAGTGTGTTCACACGCTCTTCTGCAGTCACTTTTAACAGAGCACTCTGAACCAGTCGCCACTGACAAAAATTACCTGACACAAAAGTGACTGGACGGAAGTTGGGGGGGGGTAGAGTTTTTCTAGCATACCTAAGTAATTTTACAAGGGTAGCCCATTGTGGTTTGCGAAGGGTGGAAGAACAGTTCTCTAGACAAGGATAGCAGAAATCATGCCAACTTAGTCCTCCTCCACTATAGCTAGTGCCTGGAGGGGGATGCGGTTGTCTCCAGACTTGTAATAATTCTGAATTGTGCATTTTACAGACATGCACAGTGAAGGACATTTCGTGGTTCAGTGTTTAGGAGGATGTCAGAGCTATTGTAGAAGACAGTATAGGACAACACAAATAACTGAAACACCCACACAAACCCAAAGGCAGGACAGGGATTTAACATATTCTACTTCACCGGAAATCGTTCATGGAACGATGTATTTAAAAGATGGGAACTAAAACTAAAGAGATTTGAGTGCAAAATAGCTGAGATTTTCAATGATCACACTATGAAGGTGAAATCTTGTAACAATATACTGAATGTTATTTTTTTTCGTCGAAGTTTACCCTGTCACCTTATAAGTACAATTGAATCTCACACCCTGCCTGGGTCTTACAGTGGCACGAACTGCTCGATACAGGGTTTTTAACTTTGAATCACACTCTTACTTACTGTCCACACAAGGATAAGAAGATACTTTCTGAATGAGCGATCAGTTCATTTCAAGGCCTTCTCAGATAAAACACGTCATTAAGGTGAAACACGCCATTTACACACATACAAATTTAAGCTATATCTGACGAATATGACTACTAAAATAGCCAGATTAAATTCGGGGAATATTTGGGCTCACAGTTACCTGATATTTGTCTTACAGATGAGACAAATTTCCCCCCAAAAGAAAATCATCCACAAAATTTGTACCGACCTGGGAACGAAACTGCATAAGAGGGAGCAATGCCAGCACAAGATCACAGCGTGTTTATATCAAAACAGTTAGTTTATTCTTGCTATTAACATGTTGAAATCATTTGTTCTTCATATCTCTGCGTTTGGAAATTAACTGAACATTTCAAAAATGTATCTCAATAATTTTATATAAGAATTTAGGAAGATATGCAATTATATTTTAGCAGTTAAAAGTTTTGAAGTCTGTTTTATGGTTTTAAAACTTGGAAAACAAGTAGCAGCAATTCAAAGTAAATAACAAACATTCGTCAATAGATGTTTAAGATTCATAAAAATAAAATGCAGCTACAATTTATAATTTATAATTGTGCAAGATAACAGATTAAAGAAATATTACATGCGAAATGATAGAAAGATAGTGTATTTGAATAGGACACACATTAAATATATAAGATAAAGCAGTGGAAACAATGGTTTTTTGTGTAGTAGAGGAAGAGAAGCCTTAGAACACATGGAATGTAACAATTATAGAAGAAATTGCTAAGGAGAGGAAAACATGCAATGAAGTAAAAAAGTTGGCGAGAAACAGGGTCCGATGGAAATACATTCGGAGTGTTCTATACTCTTTATAAAGAGATACAGCATACTAATTGATTAATAAATAATTGTATAATTATTAGTCCCTGCCATTTCATTTTTTTCTACAGATTTATTCATATGCATACTGATTTCTTAAACAACAAATAAGGTCTACTTGTCTAATGTATGTCCTGGTATGTACATCACTAAATTACTTAAGACATTACACAAAACACACACATATATATATATATATATATATATACTCGTATATTCCAATCCACAACTTTTATATGTGTATGTGTCTATTTAGGGCATATATATATATATATATATACATATACAAGTTGTGGATTGGAATTTTTTCATATAATGAAGTTAAATATCACTAATCCAATAAAGGAGGTTATTGAGTATATATATATATATATATATATATATATATATATATGCTCAAATTTTCTTGTTTATGTCATTTGTAGAAAATAGTAGCCTTATAATATTTGTCTGTCATAATGTTCATATTTTTTATACATTGTAACTATCATTTCATGTTTTGCTTTTTTATATAGCCATAATTCCTCTCTATTTACGACCAACACAAAACATCTGGTCGTTGTGCATTCTTTATATTTTTGTAAGCCCTTGTGTCTCTCAACGAGACTTGGACGCTATCCCACTAGAGGGGAGAAATTCAGCCATACTAATTTAGTAATTTCGGATAGATGTCATTGAGGTGCCCGTGATCAGCGTTCCGCCATATAGTGAATACTACGAAAGCAAGATAGTACTAGGACGGGAAAAGTAGGAAAAGTTTGCTTAGAGGCCTTTTGATTCAGGTTTAAGAATCTTCTACGAGCCTGAAATTCTTAAGACTCGGGACCCACAGTTTAAAGTCTCTCCCGGAGGACGTGCTCCTTGGATTTTTCCATCTTAAAAAATCCATTGACCTCGGCCGGGTTTCAACTCTCGACCCTCGGGACCAGAGGCAAGGAGCATAACCACTAGTCTACAGCGCTCGATTATGGTTTCCTTATACAAAACTAAACAAAAATTAATATATCTCACTTCAATGAGTTATGTATAGAAGTGCACATCATTTCTAATCATAAATTCACTGGAATTTTGGCTTATCAAAAACAATTTATATACTCTCAATGAATATTTTGACTCGAGGTAAATATATGAAATAACGAAAGTGTTTTTCTGACTCTGTAGCAACATATTTTGTACTCTTGCCAAAAATAAAGATTAATCGATTGAATACAAAAAGGAATAATTCTCATCACAACCGGCTTCTCATATCTAAATAATAGAGACTCAAAACAGAACAGAGACATGGAAATCTTAGTATGAACGACCAAAGTTCTAAATGATTTAGTGGGTAGAACTCTAGGCGAGAATAGCATAAGGAATATTGTCTGGTGAGTTCGTCCATAATTCCTGTAGAAACACGGGTCTGGACACTATACAAAGAACATTTTAAGTTCCATGGCGTAGCCGAACTGTTTAACCCTTTAAAACTAAGTTATTTTTCTAAGAAATCACCTTGTTTTGATACGCGTATTAGCAGTGGTGGAGTGGTGGGTTTTGCACAATACGAATATAACCAAGAGATCTTCTATAAAGTGTTGCTACTAAGCGGTGATTTAGAACTATCATTCTGACTGTGCATCAGCTGCAATACACAAGAAATAAATTAAACCGTGGCTCGAAGAGTTAAGGCAGATCTACAGGACTTACGTTTCTTCGAGTCCCCATAGAGGAAGAAATGTTCCCATTGAATTTCAGCCAGTATGGGACCGGTGCCTCTACCCAGCCACATGCGGAAATTGGATAGCTACAAAAGGTCGGCTTCAGTTGAGAAAACCAGTTGAACGGCTCAAGATCTGATATTCTGATCACATGTCACATCTATACTGATTAGATGACTGTCCATCTCTCTCGTTAATATATACGGTTGAGAGGGCAGAAGCCGGGTAGTAGGCCAAGGACATTCACTGAGGCGGCATAGAGTTAATTAAAGAAAAAACTTAAAACCTTTCCATGAAACCCCTGATATAGTCCTCATCAGAGGTCCGAAAGAGAGTATTTTACTTCCAAAATTTAATTACCTATACCTTATCAGCTCTTAGAGTGATTCTAACATAAAAAAACGCCAAATGTGTCCTTCCGCGCCACAATTACTGTCAGATTTTGACAGGGAGATAACGACACAGCAACAGAAGACTCGAGACTTTCAGCTATTTTTTTCATAAGAATCGACTCAAATTCAATTTCCATATGTAATTAACTATTTTAAGATGTAATTATTGATTAGGTATATTTCAGAATATTTTCTACGTTTTGAATATTATTTTGATTCACGAAGAATAACACGTATATTCAGAGGACATATTTTTAATTCAATAAAGGGAAGTACTTTTTCGAGTACTTATTGCTTCTATATCTTACATCGGTGTCCATAACCAAACAAAAGCGAGAGGTTACATGGTTTTGTTTTGATGAGGACAGACTGTAGAAACGATAATAAGACACAAAAGTCAGTCACTCAGGAACTGCGTAAACTAAGCGAATTTTTCAGCGCAAGTCAAAGTTATAGTCAAATTCTGCTGATTTACAAAATGTATATTTGTGTTGTTGAATTGGAAAAACCTAATGTTTTATGCTAACTTATAAACATGTAGGACTGCCGTGAATAGAAACATAATATAACAGTAAGTTGTTATCATTTGAATACTGTTGTATAATTTTACACAAATTTAAATAATGACTACTGATTATTTTTTCTAATACATTATTTAAAACATTAAACAATTGAATTAATGTAATTTATAGGATATATTTCCAATTTCAAGGTTAATTAAATTTTATTATATATGTTAGATTGGGACGAAGCAAATATGGCGGTTGCTAGAGTCATTTTACAATTTTTTGTTTCACTTCTAATGGTCTGATTTTGCGTATTTTTTTAGAATATCTTTCTCGGTTTATTTTAACAGACTTTACTTAGTTTCGTTGTGAATCATCGAAATTTTCGACCATTAGAGCTATTTTTAAATTTTCGTTTCAGGTGAACACTACACCTAAATCCGATTTTGCTGGTTAACAAAATTGACGTAACTTTTTAATTAATTACTGTATGCCACATTTTGTTTCAATGAAACAAAAATTGCGGGCGCTGGATCGTCAAGGGACAAACGTTTTGGTCATTATTATTTTCGGTATGCAATAGATCGGTGAAGATGCGTATAAATTATTAAAAATTATTTTCACGAGAACAAATTCAACAGCTTCATTCCTTCGGAATTCTCTAAAAATGAGTATCACAATCAGATAAAACGAAGGCACTAAACTGAAGTCTGGAAAAAATTGTTGTAATGTACTATAGGAACTATAGGAACTCTTGTCTCAAATTCTCTGAAAATATGTAGAATGGCTATATTTTGAGTTATGATATTTGATGCGAAACCCGCCTTTTACTTTATGAGAAAAAATATTTTTACCAGCATTTGAGAGCAAAAGCGTGTAAGAAAGTTTTGAAATAGGCGAAAAGAGGAAATTACACAACAGTCAACCCATAATCTTCATAACAAACCAGATTTAATAAGAACTGTTAAGCTCCGATGATTGCGCTGAGCTGGTCATACAAGACGAGTGGTTAGTTGAAGTGTTTCATTGTACATTCTTGTAGGAATACTAGGAAAACTGGGAAAGCGCCCAGTAAGTAAGCAAGGCATGATGTGGGAGAATGACTTTAGCAACGATTTGTAGAAAGCTAATATAATTCAGGGAATGACTGGAAAAATATTAACTTAGTTTTGATGGTTGTATGGAAATATTGCCTGCACAGGTCATATACTCTGGTTTCGAAAATGTTGGCAAGTTAATTTGGTTTCTTATAAGCAGAGGAATCATTTTAGTTCCCGAACAAACATCTGATCAGGTAGTTGTTCCTAGTGTACCTCTGCCGTAAGAAAGATGTACACTGCAACATGTGTACGCGTGGTACAATACTAGTAATTTAGCTAATTATGTTCCATTATTATTTGTTCTTTATTTATAACCTAACAGGCACACAGCGGTTCGCCTCTCCCGAGCTCTTGCTAGAAACGAAGCGCCGTGTGCCCATTAGGTTATAAATGAAGAACTCTATATGTATCGAATTATACCTTTCATAGCTCTGCGATGCAAGCTTCCAACGTCGGAGTTCAAAGTTCAGCCTTCCAGGCAATCATTCCAAACCTGTTCGAGAATCAGAATATTCCATCTAGATATAAGATACACACCTACTGATGTAGGTACACTGCAAACATTGCAACAAGAAGTCATAGTAATAAAAATTCGAATCACGCGCGATTTTTAAGAGAGTTACTAAAATAGATGATACCAATCGAACTACATTATTTTCTACGAGTAAAGGAAATTTGATATTAGAGGTCGAATAGAACGTTTGAAATGAACTCTACATCAATGTGCTCTATTACCCCACACTTACTGAATCGAGTTGCCCACCAGTGTATGGTATTTGTCATACACCTTCAATAATAAGGAATTTCTTGTTATCTCATTCCTCAAACTGGCATTACGCAGAACTCGAGGGTAGTGTTTATTTTACTTTAAAAATGTATGCAATATACAGTGTGATGATAAAGTCTCAGTACATTTTAAAGAAATCGCTTACAGATCGTATTTCTGTTACAGCCATTCGAAAGATACAAATATGTTTACCATTGAAGAGCGGATAGAGATTGTTGCTGCGTGTTTAAGAGGCCAGTCGTACGAGGAAGTTAGAGACTGATTCCAAAGGAAACCATCACGGGAGACGTGTATCTTGATATGTTGCGACTTTTCTTAGAGCAACAGTTACAGCAAGGTGGTATCATTGATACAGTGGTGTTGCAACAAGATGGAGCACCACCACACTTTGCTCTGGCTACACGCGGGTATCTCAATGACAGGTTTCCCAAAAGGTGGATTGGAAGGGCATCGCCTCGTATCTGGGCACCACGTTCGCTAGACGTCGCACCCCTGGACTTTTTTGCTTGGGGGTTCATCAAGCAACAAGTGTACAGAACCAAGTTTCCTAATCTGCCAGTGCTGAAAGAACGCATACGCGAAGCGAGTGAAATGATTGCAGAGGATATGTTGGTGCATGTTTCCCGGGCGACGGTGCGCCGTTGGGAAACATGTTTTGAGATTCATGGAGGTTATGTTGAACACTAACTTGATAGTAGAAACTACCTTATAATTATTGTTTTATTTGCGCTACGTTATCCACAAAATGTACTGGGACTTTATAATCACATTGTAGTAATAGAGTACAATTTTCCATTGCAAACAATAGCGATCTATCTACCTATAATAGCCCAATGTTAAGCCTTAATCCCTCCTTTGTTAGGAGTTACTAGACCAAGTTATTTAGATATTCTAATTTCCCTACAGACATTACGATGGTATGCGGTCAACATACGAATGAATGAAACATCTAGTATTGAACTAAGATATTACAGGATAATAAAGATCAGTATATTTTGTTTAGAGGTCTCTTTATTTAGGTTGAAGGTTCGTTTACGAGCCTGAAATTCTTTAGACTTGGAACCTACGTCTTTAAGACCTTCCCGCAGAAATTGTTCGCCGGATAATTCCATCCTAAAAATCCATCTACAGTGGCCGTGGTTGAACCCGCGATCTTTGAGACCAGAAGCAAAAAACATAACCACTATTCAAAAGCGACCGACAAAAGATAACAATATTGTAGTAAAATGCACTCATAAGGACATAACTGTAAAACTGCATAATTTCTATAGTAAAAGTTAAAAAAAGCATACGGTATATTATAAACTATGCAATTGTATGGCATTTTCCTTTTACTATGCGATTGCAATTTGTAAGAAACTTTTTTTTTTTCCTGCGACGTAAGTGAAAACTTATAAGAGACTCGTATATATTCCTGTTGTTTCAAGAATACGTAACGATTTTATTTTACTTTATGTTTCTCTACTGTTGATAAAACATTTAAATGTGTAAAATTACAGCATGTTTAAATAGTCCACGCCATAATTAATAGTGTAGGACAGATGGATCCTAAGATTTGACGCAGGACAAATATACAGGGAATGATTAAAAGCACTAGTCCATGATTAGGATGTATAGAGAGCTTATATCCGTGAGGCCATGACACTCCTAGTTCGTTAGTGTCAGTGAGGTAGTTAGGACTGGTAGATTAGGTTACTAAATGTCCGTCTACGGACTGGATAGCCTAGTTGTATAATGGGCAGCGGAGAAACGCAGATATCTGGTAACTCATTTATGTCAAAAGTGATCAGGGGTCCCATTCAGATCCTTCTGGTGTAGGTGTAAGTAACATTCCTGCGAATACATTAGGTGGTACCTTAAGTACCCACCCCAAATTTCACTCGTGCTGTAGATTAATTATCTTTTTTCCTGTGAAAACAGACTCGCCTGGATATACAAGGCCTGAACTTAAGACTAATGATACCGGTAATAATAATACTAATAATAATAATAATAATAGACGTAATAACAATAGAAGTAATAAGAATAATGTTTTACTTATTCTAGCATAATTAAAGCCACAATTCATTCTCATCCATTCAAACAGCATAAATATGCAAATTACGTGTACACAATATTATAAAAAATGTAAAAATAAAATAGAGAATTCTTGTGTGAAAATATATAGCCCACGCCCCTAATTGTTATACACTATACATAATAATAATAATAATACATATATCCCATGTTCTATCAAGAGATGTCCTTTTCGTTTGCTTTTGTCGCCCTCGTTTATTTACGTCCGGCTTTAAATCTTTCGGTTTTTTAGCATTGGTATGATTTTTGTGACGAATAGGGAGCTGGCCTGATGTATCAACCCCAACCTGGAGGACCAGGTGATTATTGGTCCAGGTTTTTTTCGTCCAGCCTTTATTAAAGCAATGACGAACTACAAGGCAGCAGTATCTGTACCCTAGATAAGGGACCCTCATAGGGTACTATCAGCCGGGCGTTCTGAACCCTGTTTTTCTAACTAGGTTGTTAACAACAACAACAACAATAATAATAATAATAATAATAATAATAATAATAATAATAAATAAAACAAAAATCATAACAATAAAACAAGAATAAACAATGAATATACGGAAATTAAGCGTGAAGGTAATATTCAAACCAAAGTTAAGGTAAATATAAATTTAGGATAGTGGGAAATAAATGATCCGTTGCTAAAATACAGAGATTCGGGAACTAATGCTGAATGATGAAGTTCCTGTCGAATTGCGCACTCAAGTAAGAGTTGTGTAATAGAATCGATCGTCAATACTAGTTTCCAATACACATGGTAATCACTTAACAAAAACACACTTGTTTTGTTGTCGATTTCCCACTAAATGTCTCGACGTATAATGTTTGATTTACAAGGTCAGTGTTGTCATTATCGGTATGGGTGCTTCATGTCTAATATATTCAATCAATAGACACGTGTCACAGATTTCACAAAATACAATTTAAGATCTGTACTAATTGCGACCTGTCTAGTATAAATGTTAGTATGAGTGTGTGAATGGAGTGTTTTGCCTTTATGTTGTGTTGTCTGGGGGAGGTACAGACATTGAGCTCAACCCTTATTCGGGTATACCGTCCATGTCCTTGTGGTAAAAAAACACATGTGTGATCCATAGCTTAAAATCCCTCTCTCGACAGATCGTTGTAAGGCCCGTGTGGCTTGTGACATGTAAAAAGTACGTATAAGGTGAGACGTTAAACCAAGTAAATGGAATAGAACGGATTATTCAAAGAATCTAAGAACCAAAGGGTCCCTAGAAGTAATAATAACTGCAATTAACATAACTGTAGAGCATGCCCTTAAATCTCTAGAGGATGAAGAAGGCATACAACTCAATGGTATTAACAAGCCGTTAGTTTATGCTGATGATGTAGTACTACTGGCCGATAGCGAGGATATACTAAAGGACAACACGCACACACTATTGAGTAACACTAAGAAATTAGGACTAGAAATAAATATCAATAAAACTAAATATATAGTAACACGTAGAAATACATTATATAATGGATATGGACAGCTAATGATAACTGAGGGACATTTTGAGGAAGTAGCTGAATTCAAATACCTAGGAACAATAATCACAAATAGGAATGAGATGAACAAAGAAATTAAACATAGACTCAATTCTGGAAATGCGTGCTATTATGCATTACAGAGAATTTTGATGACCCAACCCCTTTCAAAAAAGTTAAACTGAAAACATATAAAATTATTATTCTACCAGTTATATTATGTGGATGCGAAACATGGACTCTTACTTTAAGGGAGGAAAGGAGATTAAGAGTATTTGAGAATAAAGTACTTAGGAAAATTTTTGGACAAAAGAGAGATGAACAGACAGGTGAATGGATAAGACTACATAACAATGAACTCCATGACCTTTATAGGAAGCCAGATATAATAAGAACAGTTAAGTTTAGTAGCCTGGGAAGGGCAGGACATGTAACACGTATGAGGACTGAAAGACGTGCATGGAAGCTTCTTGTAGGAAAACCAGAGGGAAAACGCCCAGTTGGTAGACCAAGAATGAGATGGGAGAATAACATTATCTATGATTTGAGAGAAGTAGATTATATACGGAATGATTAGAAAGTATTAGCTCAGGATAGGGATGTATGGAGAGCTTATGTCCGCGTGGCCATGAACCTACGGGTTTGATAGTGCCAGTGAGTAAATAACATAACTGTATTACCTTTGTAATTATGTGACATGACACGAATAAATCCCATAATAAAATATTCTTAGTAGAAGCTACCCTGTTGTAAAGTGGATAGAAATTCATTATCAGTGGTACACCAGATTTAAATAGAGAACAAATTCTGTCTTCTCCTGGATTGCTTAAGTAGCACAATGGATAGTGCACTAGCAAGTACGTAAACCTGGAAGTCTTGGGTTCAAATTCCGGTTTAGCCAAATTATTTTCTATTTAGTTCTATTAACTACTGGATGCGAACAGTTACCCTCCCTATATTATATTCAATATTACGTTCACATATAGGATTATAATCTTAAATATGTTTCATACAATCAATCTCCTCCATGGTGGGAGAATCCTCAGAGACTTTTGGCTTAATAGCCGGTCGTTGGTCTCACATCCAAATGTGTTAATTACAGAGGTAGATGATATTCAGAATGACATGTGGTTAGAGCTAATTTTCTCAACCTGGAGCCGCTACTTCTTCGAGCTAGCCAAATGCAAGATGGACACTATCCAAAATTCCATGAGAAAATTTACTTCTTGGTGACTCAAAACCAGCGCAAATCTAGGAGCTCTGCCAACCCTTAAACAGCTCGTTTACTGCGCGGGACTAAACACATAATAGGCCTAAAGAGATTTCCTGGAACTCCAGGTTGGAGGTTGGGCATTGGATTATTGACCCCATACCGTAATAAATAAACGAAAAAAATGTGTATATTGTTAAGAATCCCTAAAATGTAGTCGGAAAGAATCTCATATCTCATACGACGACTCGCAAAGATCAAGATGCTGTGAACTTTGAAAGTGATCTGATTATAAAGATCATATGGAGGAAGAAGGCAATAACAGAAGAAAATGAAAGCGTATAGTGAGGGCGGTCAGGTCGTGTAACAGGCTGTAGCACCTATGATGATGATGAGATTTAAGGAGGACATAATTTATATTGTGATAATATTTAATAGAAGTAATAAAAATAGTCCGTTGAAGCAATACTCACTTTATAGCAGTTGAGAGAGCTTCATTGTGCAGAAGCGCATAGCATGACATCAACATATGAGCACATTAAGGAACTCATCTCTTGATAATCTGAAGAAAGATCTCAGCTTTATCGCCGCTTCTTCATCTACACGTAAATATGAAATAACTGCTAATGACATTTGCTATTAAAATTCCGAACTAACATAATATACAGTTCCATTAAAATGTTACACGAAAGGGTATGTAATAACTGAAATATAAATAAATAAATAAATAAATACATGAAAGTAAATTCATTACTTTAGTTTTTTTTTGTGAAGGACTAAGTTTAAATTCTCTTTCTCTGTTTTCTTTAGTTCTATTTCACGTTTTATTCATTTTATATTTTTGTTTTACTCAACTTTACTCTTTATATGTTAAGTCATTAATATCAGAATTAAAACTCTGCAAGGTCTGTTTTTACAGTCTTCAGGTTATTTTTATACCGCAAATCTATGATTCGAGGATCATAGCTTTAGTTCCCTACCGAAGGATCTCACACTAAGGACGTTAACGACATTATTAACCCAGGGATCTCTGGATTTCTTCTTTTGACGAGACCCACAACTGTCCGAGACTTACAAGTACATGCCAGAAGAAGATTTTTGAATTGTCAATCTCTCTTGCGCCAAGTCCTCTTATTGACTTTTATTAAGATCGAGTAATTAATTAAGTTATAATTTTTGTCAGAGGTAGGGCATATTTATACTAAAATTAAACGGGACGAAACCAGGAATTCATTGGTAGCGTGATCAAATTGATACGATTAACTATAGAACAAATTCATATGCAATCGATAAAACTATAATATCAAGTGATTAGCACTCGGTCATAGGCCTGTTCCTTTGCTATTGTGATCAACCACACTAGTAAACAAGATACAATGGAACGGTAAGCCCATATACAATAGAGAAAAAGTTTGCAGTTTCCTTTGTAAAAGGGAATTACAAGACTACGCCATTATTAATTTGTAACAACAATAACTAAATCCAAAACTGCATACAAAAGGGTGGACAGCAACTACCAAGCTACCGGGTTTTCCTAGGTAAGCTAGGGAAAAAAAAGCCCCCACAAGCCAATTTAAATAGAACATGTGCGCACTCCACAGGTGTCTTCTTTGGCGGCAGAAGGTAGAGGCCGACAAACAGAATTCGCCCTAGCAAAGATAACTCTTAGTTGGACAACCCTTCAAATTTGATATTAGGACGCAAATAATTTAAAGGAGGGGATATGACCACAAACGCTTACGTTTAACACCTTCGACAACGCCCTCAATACATGGTTTGCGAATCAAAATTATTGTAACATGTACACTTTTTGTGAGACTCTGAGACTCTTGGTGGAAGGGAGAAATGCCGGATCACATAGAGAAAATAAATATTCATTCTTAGCAAAAATTAAAGTTACTATCGCTTGTGCCAGTCGAGAAGACATTTCGCTTTATTTAAGCCAGCCGCAAGCGCGCTTCCTCTAAGTTTCGGCGCTATAAGTCAGAGCGTACTTTTTTTAGTGTTATAAATATTATTAGTTTCGACCCCCAGTTTATAGGGCTTTTAAGTCAAGTAGCTATGAATAAGTGATGGTGCATTTATTTGACCCAAACGTTGGAGTTAGAATAATTATTTAAACACGTGGAGTGAATAATAAATATACGCTTCCGGCCACCAACAGCCTTCAGCGCCGAGTTAAATTGTCGAATACGACAAGTGTAAAATATAGTGATATAAAGTGGGACGTCAATTTCAAGACATCACATCGAGTGTACTATTTTTCCTCAGCGAATATCCTTCTTCACGGTTACCTTAGATATAACCTTGTTCTACCGACCGAATCCAGCTAGTCCCGAGCAACCAATTGTCTAAGTACCTTATCCTGGATATCTAGGCCCTTCCCCCACCCCTTGGGATACCTCGGTCGTCATGACCATACTCCCAAGTCCTAGGTGCTTGTCCTCCCTATCGTATCTTCGCGTCCACGTTCAAGTTCTGGTCCTGAAACCAACACCCCTAGGGAGAGGGTGTTGGAGTTGCAACTTCTGGGAATTGCTGAGCTACATAGTACATCAGGTCCTTATCCTGGACATCTAATCGAAATATCCCCGGAGTAAAATCCTTCTACACGTGTCTCCCAACAGTGGAGCTTTTGTCCAAAGTAAAATAATATACGCCAAGTAAAATCCTTTTACACTCTAGGGTTTTTTTTTTTCTCGCAACGACATGGTGGACTTCCCAGGCTGAGTGATTAGTTCAATGTCATGACTACCTCTGTGACAACATTCACATTTTAAGATATGGCACAACATTCACTCATACACTTATTTTTCTAAACAAGCCAATATTATAAACCGATTATGATGACGAAGTATGATTAAGGAATACTTAGACCTTAAAATTCCCAACCATTTATAAATATTTACTTTCGTCATCGTTCTCTTAGTTTTTATATATTATTACTTCATTGTGATAAAATGTTTGACTACGTATATTTGCTGGTCAAAGAAGCATTTTCAAATTAATTAAACATAGTATTTCATTATAACAGAATGTACAATGAAAGAATCATCTACAGAATGTTTGTTCCGCCAGGAAACTGCAACGTGACGTCATTACTAAAGAGAACATTACTCTACTTTGATGTTCTTTGTTCCGTAACAGACACAAAATTCTTCCATCGACTCGTTTGTGTGAAAGAAATTCAAAGTGAAACTGAAATGGGAATTCATGCTCAAAACTCGTACAACTGGTAACAGTTTAAGGAGGAAAAAGCGAATGAGAAAACTGGTGCTTTTCATTTTATGAACCAAATTAAATATCGAACGGTTTCATTCTCAAGCGGCAAGATAAAATAATTGAAAATCCCGCCATCAACCCTAGAGACCTGTTAACAATTAAAAGAGTTTTTTTTGCTAATTCATAAAATAAATTGTCTACCATATTAAATTTGTACTAGAGCATGCCATCAACTCTATAGAGGTTGAGGAAGGCCTACAACTTAATGGTATTAATAAGCTGTTAGTTTATGCTGATGATGTAGTACTATTGGCCGATAGCTAGGAGATACTAAAGGACAACACGCACACACTATTGAATAACACTAAGGACTTAGGACTGGAAGTAAATATCAATAAAACTAAATATATGGTCAAACGTAGGAATGCATTATATAATGGAAATTTACAGCTAATGAGAAATGAGGGGAATTTTGAGAAAGTGGCTGAATTCAAATACCTGGTAACAATAATCACAAATAGGAATGAGATGCACAAGGAAATTATACATAGGCTCAATTCTGGAAATGCATGTTATGTTTTACAGAGACTCTTGATGTCCCAACTCCTTTCGAAAAACGTTAAACTGAAAATATATAAAACTATTATTCTACCAGTTATATTATATGGGTGCGAAACATGGACTCTTACTTTAAGGGAGGAAATGAGAATACGAGTTTTTGAGAATAAAGTTCTTAGGAAAATTTTTCGACCAAAGAGAGATGAACAAACAGGTGAATGGAGAAGACTTCATAACAATGAACTACATGGTCTTTATAGGAAGCCAGATATATTAAGAACAGTTAAGTCTCGTAGACTGCGATGGGCAGGACATGTTGCGCGTTTGGGGAATGAAAGACATGCATGGAAGCTTCTTGTAGGGAAGCCAGAGGGAAAGTTGGTAGGCCAAGAATGAGATGGGAGAACAATATTAACTACGATTTGAGGGAAATAGATTGTACAGGGAATGATTGGAAATCATTAGCTCGGGATAGGCATGTATGGAGAGCTTATGTCCGCGCGGCAATGAACCTACGGGTTCGAGAGTGCCAGTGAGTAAGTAAGTAAATAAGTAAGTAAGTAAGTATCATATTAAATTGGTAAATACTGCGTTTAACTATATTGAATTCGTTCAGTTGCATCGTATTGTGGTGAAGGCATCAGGCTACAGTTCATGAGGTCCCGAATTATATTCCCGTCCAGAACACAGGAATTATTTCTGTGGTCTAGAATTTAGGTTAAGTTTAAGTTTAATGATGTTTGGTGCTTCGTTGTCATTTATCAACCACCGTGGTATTTCCGGGATAACTTCACCTCAGCTTCCACAGACCCCAAACAGAGAAGTGGGTTACAGTATTCCGTCACTGTCAAAACCGATTGCCACAAATGTTCTAACACAACTTGGTAGTAGTGGACAAAATACTATATTCCATGTTCAAACATTTAGGTATGACAGAAGAGTCCAAAATAATTGTTGTTTAAAAATCATCTTGAGATTTGCCTGAATAATTTAAAGTGTAAAATTTAAAAGAAATAAACTGAGATCTCAGACGACCAGATATGAAACATCGGTTAGAAAAACTGATAGGGGAATCAATAAAGTTAAAATTTATTAGTTGTGTTTTTTAGGAGTATTATTGACCAACGAGAGACGAACAGAGATGTGAATGGAGAAAGCAACCAGTATATATTATAGAATTACATTACTTCGTGTGAAACCATATGCAATAATTGTAGTTAAGTATCGTTAGTTGCGATGGGCAAAATCTTGTAAAAGAAATCTAAATTTATATTTGCTCTAAACTCCACTTCATTATTATCCAGTGTAAGATATATATATATATGTATTAATTGGTGTTTCCCGTATAATATATCATATTTATATTATTATTTATATTATTATTATTATTATTATTATTATTATCGTATCATTATTGTTATTACCCTATAAAATGTTGTTTGTACATGACATTTACATTGTATCTTTAACTGTTTTATAATTAGTATAGTGTATATCTATATTTGTCGAATATTTATTTGTGCTGGTTGAATGGAAGAGAGGACCTTATGGCCTAACTCTGCCAGAACAAATAAAGTATTATCATTATTATTATTATTATTATACAAATGGGGAACGAAAAGGAGGCATGGGAACTTATTGCAGGAAATCAAAAGGAAAGTCCCAGTTGAGAGCCTAATACTGAGATGGTGCAATAACATTAACCATGATTTGAGGGACACGAGTTATAGAGGAAATTATTAGAATAGATTAGCTATGGATATGGATGTATGGAGAGCTTATGTCTGCACCTATGTGCCAGTAATTTAGTTCGATATATACGGCAAATTATACCATAAAATTTGCAAAACCATTAATCAACACAACACCATTGTAATGATACCATACACAACTGACAACAAAATAATAGTATATGGAAGACATCGATGTAACATATATGTAAATAAAGGACTATCTAAACTTAAAGGTAATAGTTGTAATACATTTTTACCATAAAAATTCAAAAATAAACTTCGGCATGAATTTTAACGATTTAAATATGTCAAAAATATAAAGTTATGCAACATATATAAGAAGGTCACGAATTCAGTGCAATGAATAACAGGTTAGCAAAGCTAAAAGAATGGCACAAACAACTTGAGGGTAAAAGTATAATTAAAAAGTAATAAACTGAAACATGGGCTCCTGAATGAGAAATACCTAGTCACATAACCGTCTATATAAAATAATAACTAACTAACTCACTGGCACTATCGTACCCGTTGGTTCATGGCCGTGCGGACATAAGCTCTCCATACATCCTTTTCCTGAGCTAATTTTCCCAACCATCCCCTTTATAATCTACTTCCCTCAAATCATATTTAATGTTATTCTCGCATCTCATTCTGCTCTACCAACTGGGAGTTTTCCCTCTGGATTTTCTACAAGATGCTTCCATGCACGTCTTTCATTCCCCATTCGTGGCACATGTCTTGCCAATCGCAATCTACGAGACTTAACTCTTCTTAATATAGGTGGCTTCCTATAAAAATATCCTAAGACAATTTTCATATGATATCGTGAAAGGCTGTCAAATACGCATTCTAATTCTTCATAGAACTTATCCTTGATCTTGTCATCGTTATCTTATATGGGAGCATGCACATTTACGATTACAAAATCATGCCTTTCACCCTTTAGAATTATGTATGATATTCTATCGCTGACAAACTTAATATCTCGGATAACGGACAGAATCCTCCTTCGGACTGAAAAAAAAAAAAAACCGTTCCAAATTCAGGCCTTTCTGCACCCCCGCAGCTTAATGTAAAGGTTCCTGATTCCTGACTACCTTCTCCAGGCCATCTTACATCCTATAAAGCGATTATATCCAAGGTTATTTATCTAATTCGCGCGTTAATATTTCTAGCGCCCCGCTATTGTATTAAGTCTTAACATTACATGTTCCTAGGAACAGTCCTGTTTTTTAGCCTTTGGCATGAGTTTTCTGTAGTAGTCCCCGCCCGGAGAACCGAATGGGGTACTATTTGACCTACGGAAAACTTTACCTCAGTGGAACCCATGTCCGCATTTCTTGACGGTTGTATTTTTACGGTTGAAGATCATCACTCTTTCGACCAAGATACTTTTTTGGTTGGTCTGGCTTATCACCCACGACCTTTCCGGCATGTGTACCCCTATCGGCAGCAATGCTACCACCGGCATAGCTCTCGGAATCATATAAACACGCAAGCCACTCCACCACGACAAGGTAAAGATAATAACCGAGAGTAAATTTCACTTTAGTAGCAGAACCGACAAAGTTTTAGTTTAGGAAGACTATGATCCAAGGTGACATTTTATAATTTATTATTTTTCTAATAATATCAATGGTAAAATTGCGGTGTTTCAAAACTATTTTAAAGAATATTGAGGAATCCTTTAATGATACAATTTTGAAATTATTATATTTCTGTAAAGAAAACTGTAACTGCAACATTTTTCTATTTTTCTAATGACAGTGTTGCCATTAACTCATTCTACTCCGTGCTTCCCATTACCGATCTATTTCACTGGTTGATTTGACGGCCGTGCAGCTGTTAGATCATTTCTCTTCTGGTTGTACAGTGAGCAATATGGTGAAGGTCGAATTTCTATTATCTGAAAATGGTGTCCTAAATAGTTATGTCCTGTTGTAAAACGAGAAGTCCGATTGTTGTTCTCCTCGGTGTTTTTGAGTTTATATTTTTTCACTCTTCATTATTTATACTGTGTGAGCGTAAATTTCTATTTTGCGCGATAGTGCGTTTTGTCGTAATTACCGCAATGGCGGCCATGATTGAAAGTTCATCTTCCTACATTTCGGGATTGCCAACCTAAATAGTTATACTGTAATATTACATTTACACCCACATGCGGGAAGTAAAACCACTGCCCTCTATATATACTACGTACAATGTATATACAAAAAAATATCCAAAAAGCAGTGTTAATAAGCATTATACGAAACGAATCACTGCATTTTAAATGAACTGAACTTTATTTGAAACAATATAAAACAATAAATACACAGTCTCCTGTTATTTTATCACTAAATGGTCTCAAGGCCTCCTGTACTTTCAACTAATAAACACTGCCCACACTGTTAACGTTAGTCAATTGTTTATAATAAACGCAAATGTTTCTAAGAAATATATTATTTTACTATTATGTATTGTTTTGAAAACACCATCGCGCAAGAAATAATGTACAACTCACGTTTGTGAAGTGTTTTACAGAATCACGGATATTACAAACCTCGCTATCGCTCGATTTTTAAGCATTTTCTTCGATTCTGTAAAAACTACTACGAAACCTCGCATCGTAATATACTATTGTCGAAACTCTGAATGATTGTAGTTAGTTGAAGTTTTGTTTTGTAGTTAAAATGATAAACCCCAGATTGAATGAGGAAACGACTAGCAACAGCGGGCACATTGAATTGCCTGCTCCAGACTTCACTGCATTTGATATCGTTTGTGTGGGAATACTTGAATAGCCTAGTATACGAGACTCCAATTGAAACTGAGGAACAGTTCGTAGCTCGGATCCTTTCAACTATATAGCACATGCCTAAAGACTTTGAACGTGTACAACAAGTAATGGGAAGCCGTTGCTAGGGTTGGAAGAAGCACGGCAACAATAGAGTTTATCTAATTTCTTCCGCGTACAATGCAGCCTTTAAACCGTAAGCCACATGTTCCATTTCTTAGAAAACAAATTGTTATTTTTAAAATATTTCTATCTAGACAACAGCATGGTTAAAAAGAGCGCGATTATGATCGAGTATAAAAAAAATGCTTTCTGTGGTTCTGCAAATAACATCCTTAAATTATAAGTACACTACTTGTAACATGTAATGTACATTTTTAATCTACAAATCTATGCATTATTAGTTTGTAACACACATTTCACGCTGATATTAGCGTCCACAGATGTAGTATCGGGGTAACGTTGTTGTCTCGTACTTTGCGATGGGTCAAGTTTTATGCATTTGTTAATCATCTGTAAAACAAATATTGAGACACTTTAAAGCTCAAATAGTCCCGTAACACAAATTAGCCATAATAATCATCCTCCTACAATTTACGTATTTAGTATGAATATGAGGGACTTGTCTAATTGCACATACAGTCACGAAGGTGAAATTCCCTGCCACAAGAAGTAAGGGACTGCCGGATATTGGCATGTTTTAAAATAAATTTAAATTTATATTTGTTCTAACCTGGATTTCATCATTACTCAGTGTAAGATACATATATTAATTGGCGTTTCTCGTATAATTTATCATATTTAAAATTATTATTATTATTATTATTATTATTATTATTATTATTATTATTATAAGTATGTATTATTGTAATTATTATCATGGTATAAAATGTGGTTTTTCATGAAATTTCCACTCCTACATTTAACATATTTTTAATTCTTTATAATTAGTGTAGTGTATATGTAATCTGTATTTGAAATACGTACACCCTTAGACAAAAAAAAAGAATCATACTCTTGAACGTACGTACATTTCTTTAAAGTCCTACTCGGCATAGCTCTGGGTTCAAACTAGGAAACTAGTCATAATTCTGCAGTCCCTGAGAAACCGTGTTATGTGGCATGAACTGAAGACACTCCTACGTGTCCTGTTAGGTCAGTGGTAAAGCATGCAGCCACGTGTTCTGTTAATGAAAGTCGCAGGTTCGCGTTCTCAATTATGCAGTTTTTTCGTGATATTTGTATTAAAATCTTTTATCAATTAAATACATTTTATTTTGGAATTTGAATTAAATCAATATTAAAATGTCGTTACTGTAAAAATTATATTTACCACATTCAGGGTTTGTTCTAGGTAATTTCAAAGTATTGCATTCAATAGACTGTAATGCGCAGACGTCTGCGCAAAATCAACAGCCTCTAACAAGTTTGTTTATAATGAATCATATCGAGTTTTACCATGGTTCAGCGCTCACACAAGGACATAGGCACAAGAAAATCTCTCCTTGCACTGGTAAACGTTGCAGGTTTTTCTGCTCGTGAGGCTGGAAGGCGTTTTAGAGTCCCTGCAACTACAGCTCAGAGGTGGGTGAGATATTCCAGGTAAGGGATTGAAAACCGTCGTGTTGGTTCAGGAAGAAGACTTGTTTGCACTCCCCAAGGGAATGAAGCTTTAAATTGCAGAAGCCCATTGAACCCCTTCCAAACTGCTTCTCATATTAAAACAAATTCTTAATTCCCTGGATTAGCTCGGACAGTTATGCGGTGTTTAAATGATGAAGGACTTTTGCACGCACAGCAGCTAAGAAGGGACACCTAACAGCTAATAACAGATTGTTTCGGCTGGCCTTTGCAGAGGAAAATGCCAACCTTGATTAGAATAATATAATATTCTCAGACGAGGTGACATTGTCTTCCACACTCATGACGGCAAAGTGATTGTGTATCGTCGAAAGGGGTCTCGATACAATGCAGAGTATGTGGCTAGACAAAAAAAAATCGTCATGGTCTCGTATCTGTGTCGTGTAGGGGCTGGATATCACGGGACGGTCTGGGTGTATTGTGGAAGCTGGACGACACACTGAACAATGTTCAGAATGAGGCTATACTAGAGAACATCTTGAATCCATCTGTGAGGATGGTATACCCTGATGAAATTATTGAATTCGTACAGGATAATCATCTTGTCCACACTTTTCGAGTGGATTCAAACTGGTTCTCGGAGAAGCAGGATATCAGAGTGATAGACTGGTCTCCCTGTTCACCAGATTTGAATCCAATCGAAAATGTGTGGGCTGAGATAAAATTGAGAAGAACTCTAATTGGCCTGCATATGCACGAAAGACGACAGATGGCTTATAGGCACAAATTCAAGACGCCTAGGATGCTCTAGCCGATCATCCACGTGTCTGTAGAAATTTGATTGCATCAGTTCCCCGCAGATTGGGTGCGGTAATAGATGCTGAGGGTTCATACACCCGATATTGATTTTGGTTTTGTTAAAGTTTTCAGTTTAGAATACATTATTTTCGTTCCTCATTTACTTATCAGAAGAGGTTTTAATTTATGTTTTTGAGTGTTCATTAAATCCATAAAACTCAAATATAAAATTAAATATGAAACTATGTTACAGGCAAAATGCTGTTCTAACATTCAGTATAAAAAAGTAGAACGGGAATGCAACCCGTGAGGTTACGAATGCAGATGATGTCTGTTAAACCTCTCGAGCACGGAAACACACTAAGCCAAGCTCTCTCTTTCATGTTGCTCGAGTGTGCACTGCGTTAACTGCCAAATAACCCAGTACAATTACTGAAATCGTGTTGATGTGAATACGGCTTCTGCGAGCGCTCACGAAGTTACCCGATCGATTGATAGGACGTGCGGATGACTTATTATTTTTTTGTCTAAGGGTGTACTTGTAATTTGTGCTGGTTGAGTGGAAGAGATGGGCTTAAATCTGCCACAATAAATACAATATTATCATTATGATCATTATGATCATTATGATCATTATGATCATTATGATCATTATGATCATTATGATCCTTATGATCCTTATGATCCTTATGATCCTTATGATCCTTATGATCCTTATGATCCTTATGATCCTTATGATCCTTATGATCATTATGATCATTATGATCATTATGATTATTATTATTATTATTATTATTATTATTATTATAAGATGGACCCGAATTGAACTGATTCTTCATTCGGGGAAGCCCTCCATGTCCAAACGTGGTAAAAATATTCTGCTTGAAAGTTCAAACGTTCTCCACCAGTAGGCCGTGTCACTGTGAGGTTCAGATGTCGTGAAAATCATAAAGGTAGGCTATATAAAAGGGAGAATAAGAAATAATTATTTATTAGTTAATAATAGTCCATGGTTCGATTCCTGGTTCAGACAATTTTTCTTTTCAGTACCATTATAATATTAGTTAATATGTCGATCATTTCTTTTCTCATTCACTAACATACTGTGGTGTTTTATTCTAGCGCTGTAAGGCAAAAAAAAATGTGTACCTTATTATTAGTCATGTAATCTGTAGATATCATACCCGTTGCAAAATGTGTATGGAAACAAGAGAAGAAAACTTTTAAACAGTTTTTGTAGAAAATTGCAAAGTGTTTTCGGATCATGAGTTTCCCAAGTAATGCTACAATAATTACAGACTTTAATTTTTACAATGATAAACTAATTAACTAACAAATTGTAACTATCGAACACGAAGTACATTGCAGAGCTCTCCATATCCTGAGCTATTGTTTTCCATTCATCGTATGTAAAATTAATATTTCTCAAATCGTGGTTAATGTTAATTTCCTACATAATTCTTGGTCTACCTACCGGACACTTTCCCTCTGGTCTTCGTACAAGTTTCCTCATCACTCTTTTAATCCCAATTCGTGTCACATGTTCTGCCCTCAGCAGAACAGTAACTGTACTTATTACTCGGGTTTTCCATAATGATTATGTAGCTCATTGTTATTTAGTCTTCTCCATTCACCTGCCTGTTCTTCTCTCTTTGGTCAAACAGTGATAAACAAATTTCATGATTTTGTCATTCAATTATTCGTTTTAGACCCATATTCTTCTTCTTAATCTTCTTCTATTCCCTTCTGTCCTTCAATGAGAGATGGGTCCCCCATATCGGGGAGTTTCGTGACCAAGGGTATTTAGTTAATTTATTCCCCTACAGATGGCTGCGAATCATATGTGATCAGCATACCCCCTCACTGAGATATCTAGTAGGCAAATAAGGTATTTCTTGGGTGGAAGATTGTTACATTTTGCTAGGAGACCTCAAGTTATTTTAGGAGCTCAAAATTCTTCAGACGGGTTCCACGGGTTAAAGGCTCTCGCGATGAATTTGTTCCTTGGAATTTTCCGTCCCAAAAAACGGCCAGATTTCATACCGCGATCTTCGGGTCTAGAGGCAAGGAACATGACCACTAGAACCACTGGATCACGATAATAATTTAATGAAAAAAATATTTGTTTTGATGTCTTTTATCTTTATGAGAGGTTTGAATACTGAATTAGGTTACACACAATATTACCATAACTGAAAATGTATAAAACTATTATTCTACCAGTTATATTATATGGATGCGAAACATGGACTCTTACTTTAAGGGAGGAAATGAGATTACGAGTAATTGAGAATAAAGTACTTAGGAAAATTTTTGGACCCAAGAGAAATGAAGAGACAGGTGAATGGTGAAGACTACATAACAATGAACTACATGGTCTTTATAGGAAGCCAGATATAATAAGAACAGTTAAGTCACGTAGACTGCGATGGGAAGGACATGTTGCACGTATGGAGAATGAAAGACTTGCATGGAAGCTTCTTGTAGGAAAGCCAGAGGGAAAATGCCCAGTAGGTAGACCAAGAATGAGGTGGGAGAATAACAACTATGATTTGAGGGAAGTAGATTATACAGGGAATGATTGAAAAGCATTAGCTCAGGATAGGGATGTATGGAGAGCATATGTCCGTGCGGCAATGAACCTACGGGTTCGATAGTGCCAGTGAGTAAGTAAGTAACAATATTACCATAAAATACATAAAGTGTGTGCCTATTAACACTCTAACGGCAGCAGTTTTTTTTTTGTTTTTTTCAGAACCAAACTAGGCATATATTATGAAAAGTAAAATTGAGTTCAAAACCAGGCGAATTCTTGCCATAAGAAAAGTGGGAGTTAATCTTAAGCAAAAATTAAAAATCGCTCCAGTGGCCGCAATTTTCGAAGTTTTGCTAAGAAACTCGGTATATGGCATAAACATAATAGAAAGGGGAAAGGTACTTTTCACAAATAAGCAAAATACATTTGAAGAGGTGGTTTATCTGAAAACTATCATTTTAACATCTCTCCAGAAGCTGTGTTTTCTTTTTAAATCGCAACATAACTGAATAAGTAGAATTTACTTAGAAAATGAAAATAAACATTCTATAAACAATAAAATTATCATTTACTCGACTTGCTAAGGATTTAGGTTATTTTACGCAGTTTGTGCATGAATAACTGTTTTTTCTCCTATCGATTGCTATTATGCAAAAATATCAAATGAAAATTAAGAGATATACTGTCATATTTATATATGTGTCCTGTAGATGTCTGAACTTTGCCACAAATAAATACATGGGTAAAGAGGTTCTTATAAACTAAAGTATTCTCTGCTAAATAATTGCAGCAGATATGTTTGAACTAATATAAATGGGTAATAAATACACCCATAATATATATATATATATATATATATATATATATATATATATATATATTATTTTGTGGAAAATACTAATATAATTTTTTATCTATAATTTTCTAAAAAACAATGTTTATACAGAAAAGTATTGGTGCACTACTTTATTACGATTAGAGTATTTCTGTAGTTTCCGCAAAAACACAGGGCACATGAAAATATACATTTTTTAGAATATTTTTATTACGTGATCTACTCAAGCATAAATTAAATTTAAAAAGTTGCTTATTTTACTTTTTATTGATATTAAGCAAGGAAATTCGAAAAATTGTAAGGACTATAATATGCATTTAATTAAAAATACTAAAAAATTGCGTTTTAAATCCCCTAGTTAATGTGTGAAAACATCACCAAAACTCGCTATCATTATAAAGTAAAACTATAATAGATTTCTGAACAAAGGAAACTCTTTTTTTTTAAGAAAACCAGATATTAGTGTTCGAAAGAGTACAGTCATAGTTTAATATATGGATTTAATGGATATGGATTAACATGGATTTCATAATTAAAACATGACTTATTTGAATTTTACAGGGTAAGAACAAGGAAAGTCACTCGTTTGTCGAAATGGAGTGTCAGATGTCATTAGATTTTCCATGTAAAACATTATCATTAAAAGTGTAAAACCTTAATATATATATATATATATATTGTTTGATCATTTGTTTATTTACATTTGAACTTAGGCATTCAAGCAAAGAGGTATGGATTTTATAGAAATAAAAGTACGCTTTCTAGGTTAGAAGGAACAAGTAAGTCACCCGTTTTTTTCCCCTGTAACCTTCATATCGCTTCCACTCTGTACACGTATGAAAGAACATAACTACCATTTTAAATTGAAACAGAGAAGTTCAAAGACTACATCAGGTCGTGAATCTTGGCCTAGAGTCAAAATAAAATACAAAGAAAACTCCAAAAACTGGACTCCAGTCAAGCAGAAAGTTTTAGCTTCCAACAAGAATGTTCTCTTTTTAAACAAGTTCCCATAACACACAAATATGATTTAATCAAACAAATGCAGATATGCGCTACAATCGTTGGTTAACAACAGATTATTCATGAGTAAACAAAGAAGTATATGTAATCAAATGTTCTATTGAAATATTTTATAAGGTACTGTACAAGTTTCAATAATGAATAATGGTAGTTTTATCTGTTGATGTGTGGCTGGCCCAACTGGAATCTCAGATACAATTCCTGGCAGTTCCGATGGGGTATTGTTGATAGATCACACCAGGATATTACTGGGTTACCTCGTTTCACAACTTTCATCCCAGTAACGCATTGCACTCCTCCTCCGTCCCCCATCATGTCACTTCTCGCCATTCATTCATTTCATAAGACTTTTCACCTCATCTCAGGTAAAGTAAAAAAATAGTCTTGTTTCGCAAAGAGGTGGGGGCACTGAGCTGCAAGCCGGAGGGTCGAGGGTTCAAGTTCCGTTGGGGTCAGGATTTTTAAACTGACCCAAACCCTCTGGCGGCACTATGGCCCTGGGGTCGACTCAGCCTCTAACAAAAATGAGTACCAGACGCTTATTCCGGGGTAAAGGCGGCCGTCACGCAGGGCTGACAATGTGCCGATTGTCTAGAAAAAGTGGGAGCCTTAACCTCTTACTACCCCAAGGGCCTCCGGACCTGTTGTGGGATCACTTTAGCAAAGAGGTGTTTAGAATATGTGGTTGTGTTGATATAATAGAGACACTAATGTAACGTACTTCCTTGACTACGAGCCTGCGTTTCAACCTAGGACAGAAATCAACAAAGAAAGCCCCTCCTCCAGACCTTTGAGCCCAGCCAAAAAATGGCGGTATGAGTCATGCATGTGAATGCTTGATGTATGTCGAACAAGAAAAATCATAATAGTATACACATCACCGTATAATACATCTAATTTCTAATTTAATTATTGTTATTTCCATATAGATGACAGTGTGTGACATGTGATCAGCATATTACCTCAATGAGACAAATAGTAGGAAACTAAGGTATTATTTGGATGAAAAGAACCGATTTAATTTTTCTTTGAGGCACTAATTTAGGGTTAACGTTTTTTTAAAGAGCCCGAAAATCTTTAGACTCGGGAATCACGGATTAAAGTCCGTCCAAGAGGACTTGTCTCTTGGGTTTTTCAATCGTAGAAATCCACTGACCCCGTTGAGTTTGAACCTATGAATCTTTTAAATAGAGGCAACAAACATAACGACTTGACCACCGAAGCCGATAATTGACAATATAACTGATTTTAATTTTAGTAATTTAGATGAAACAATTTTTGGAATGGATGGTGCACACCCAAAACAAAATGCAGAAACTGCCACTGGAACAAGTTCTCCTATTTTTAACTCCTGTGAGAGGTATTAAATACTAGTGCAGACTAAATATTACAGTGGAGAATAAAATTATATTTGAGTTGATGTTTTCGCAAACGTGTACGTGATGCTTACGGTAATTTGCAAGCAGTGCACATAAGCGATGTGAATTTCACACACTGTGAAGAGAACACGCAAAAGCATGACTGTTATTTGTGCAGATGTGAATAGTCACCTGACATAGAGGAATCCCTTTCGCTTCTCTATTACTAATTGCTTCGTACTTCCACATAGTGGTCATGCTCAGCTATCAATCCAATTCTCCTCCAAATATTTCTCTTTAGGCTAAAAACAAACAAAATCCATGGGTTAAACTCGTCTACTAATATTGAAACAAATATTACATTTAAAAACACAGATTAGACGCAAGTAAAATATTCCTGTGTGGTAGTACGTTTAAAATTCCTAATAAAACAGAAGAGTATTTCAAAGCGCTGAATAATCCTCATAAAAAGCTTTATAACGTAGAAAATACTTAATCACATTTTTTTCAAATATGAACTCAGTTTCCCTCTATATTCATCATAGAATTTCTTCCTCTCTAATTGTTTGCAGTGTTACATAACATGACCAAAATAAATCTAACTAACTGGCATTATCGAACCTGTAGGTTCATGGCCGCGCAGACATAAGCTCTACATACAACCATATCCTGAGCTAATGTTTTCCAGTCATTCCCTGTATAATCTACTTTCCTCAAATCATACTTAATGTTATTCTCCAATTTCATTCTTGGTCTACCAACTGGGTGTTTTCCCTCTGGTTTTCCGACAAGAAGCTTCCATGCACGTCTTTCATTCCCCCATTCGTGCCACATGTCCTGTCCATCGCAATCTATGAGACGTAACTGTTCTTATTTTATCTGGCTTCCTAGACCAAAATAGGTCAGATTTACTAATTCTCGTCGCTGAAGTAGCTTAAATAAACACTAACCAAATAGGTATTACAAAATGTTACTAACAATTAGCGCTATAGGATATAATAAGAAATGAAATACACTTGTACAAAAGTCTGCGACGCAGAGTTGGGTAAACTAATTCAGTACCATAGCAAGACAAATTTAAGAAAGTACTTTTCCTAAATTTCGAAACGTAGGCTATATTTATTTTCACTATTTAACTCATCCCCCAAATGGGTATCAATGAACAATCAAATTTCAATGGATTTGGTTTTAGAACAATAACAGTCGTATTTCACCTCGCTCTTTATCGAATTCTCTTTACAGCTCCTGCACTTGTGATAATGAAAACTCCTCCTCTTTTAATACTCTGAGCAGGTCAGAGCATTATTTTGCAGTGACTGACTCCCCAACAAATACATAGCAAATAATGATCAGATTCCTTTGAAATACTCATTTCATAATTCTGTGTTCATTAATTGTGTTTTTAAATAATGATTTTACTGAGTTGTTTACTAAAAGATAAGATAACCTATAATGTTTGTTTATAATCTAGAGTTTTATGTGTGTATTTTTTTCTCCACTAGGGTGCACTCTTACAATATTGCGATTCTATTAGGCAATAATTAATATGATCAAATTGCAGTGAATAAAATAAAACATAACCACATATTTCTGATTTATTTTCAAACATCGCCGTTTTCATTAACTATATAAATATTTAAAAATACCGGTAACTATATTTAAATAATGATTTTTGAGTGAACAGCTTAATTTTCCAAATCCTCTAGATGAATTTATCGATGATTTGGAAATCACTCGTGTCATTACTTGTGATAATTAAAGAAATACTCTAGAGATGAAATGTTATAGAAGGATAACAGGTAAGTGAAAAATTGATAGAATAAGAAATGACATACTTAAGGAAGAATTAAAGGAGATTCGATTGAAGGAAAATGAGACAAATGAGATGGTTTGGCTGTTAATGAGGATGTAAGAGAGAACGCCTAAGAAGTTAATGAAAACAAAGGCAGAAGAGAAAAGAGAAAACCTAATATGTCGTGTAAACGTATTTGGATTATATCTAGAATATAGCAATAAGAAACGGGAAAGAGATTGGGGGATTAAAGACAATAGCGAAAGCCAGATTTCAATAGACAAGGAGTGGATAAGGGGGGTCCCAGTCCTGAAATTGTAGCTCATAAGAGGAATATTTAATATAAACATTTCGGAGAACAATAATTATAAACAACAAATTCAGATAATCACAATATTCTACATTTCTTACAACCACTTACAAGTTTTAAAACATAAATGGCGGACATTTTAAATAAGTGGCAGAATTAAAATATATAAGGTAAAGTGATCCCACTACAGGCCTCAGGAGGCCCTTGGGGTAGTAGGAGGTTAACGCTCCCACTGTTTCTTGACAATCGGCACTTGATGTCAGCCGGGTTGTCAGCCCTGCGTGACGGCCGCCCTTACTGGTCTGATACTCATTTCAGTTAGAGGCTGAGTCGACCCCAGGGCCATAGTGCCGCCAGAAGGTTTGGGTCAGTTTCAAAATCCTGACCCCACCGGGACTCGAATCCTCGATCTTCCGGCTTGTAGCGCAGTGCCTTAACCACTACGCTACGGCGTGCCCCATTAAAATATATGGAGATAAAAATTACATCTCTTGTCATCCCAAATTCTCTCAACAAAAGTTAAACTAAAAATACATGAAACAGTTATTCTTTCGGTTGTATTGCATGGCTGGGACACTGAACTTTCATTTGCTAGAGAAGAACAATATATCACGAGTATTTGAGAATAAAGTGCTTGGCAATAGTTTTGGGCCAAAGAGAGATGAATAGAATATGAATGATACATAACAAAGAACTACATTATCTTAAGGGAATTCAGTTAAGAAAATTTAAGTCTCGTTGATAGGGATGGGTAGGATTTGTGGCATGAACGGAAGAAATCGCCTGGTAGGTGATGAATGAGGTGAAAAAATATTAACCATGATTTGATGGACGTAAATTGTACCCTGATTTATTTTTCAAAAATAGTTCAGGACACGGATATTTGGAGAGCTTATGCCCGCTCGGACCCTGAACATCAGCGTTCAAAGGTGCCAGTTAGTAAATTACGAAATTAAAATAAATAAATATACTAAACGGAACGTAGATAAAATACCATGAAATAAATATATCAGCAGATTCGTGCTGCTTAAACCGAGAGGATCTTTGGCAAGTTGAATTTGTGACGTAAGTTACAGAGAGGTAGAGCATATTATTTATAATTGATTTTCACAATGTTGTTTAGATTACACTGGTCGACAAGGTTTGCTTCACAAGAAATCTAATCAGTGAATCTAGTACATTTTTTATACTGAATTCAGATATGTAGTCAGCATTTTTCAATCAGGCACAGTTATTGCTGTGACAGCTACTTTTTAAAAATTAATTTTAGCATTCTCTTTGACCTATCATAAATAACCTTTACCTTATATGTAGCGATTTTATTCAAGCTGTATTTAAGGGCTGTCTCTGATGAGCACAGTGAGCGTTTTCATCAGCAAATTTCCACAATGCAAAAGAAGTACCAAGGCAAGTGGAGTTCGAATATAATAGCTGACTACTCTTGGACGAAGAAGAAAGAGTTCGAGATGCAAAATATGCCCGATAATCATTATCTACCACTTTTTAGGTAAGTCAGAATGAGTTAGAGTTAGATGGATTTTATTAAAAATGATAAAACATGTAAATGAATATCACAGTAAACTCTTGCCTGATAGGAAAAAACTGAAATGATATTTAAAATCGCCCATTTACTAGATGGGAGGATTCATTAAATCCCACTTGTTGTGAAAACATGTCAAAAGGCCTAATTTCATGAAGCAGAAGAAGAAGAAGAAATTTAAATTCAGGATGAAATATACTTCTAAAATCTCATATCTTTATTCTTGTGAAAAGATAAATTCATTTTTGTCGACCAGTCTAATTGAGTCATGTGTATACCCTACGAACTTTTGTCTTCAAGCGAAGTTCCAATTAAAATTTCAGTCTCCAGGTTAATCCTCGATCCTAATGGTCTGATTTTGCTAATTAATGCATTTGATCTAAATCTTGTTCTTGAAATGTTACATGAGTTTCATTGTAAAAAAACGGTGGTGTTACTGGATACATTTTAATATTCCTGTTTTCTCTTAAGCCTAACCCTCTTCAATTGGTCTGACGTCGCTGATTTTCGAAGAATAATTTCCTAATTTTATTTTTTAAATTGCGTATGTCAAGTTTCGGTAAACATGTGCTGTTGCAAATATGTTTAATTACTCGCTTCGGGTTAACCACACGCTCCTAAGAGTGTAATATTTCAGATTAACTATCTCGATGTTACATTTTGTAATTGATACCTGTGTAGTCTATATTTAAGACATGATGGATTACAGTACAATTTTAGTTAAACGGATTATAAATTAAATGTTGATATGAAGATGGATTTAATAGTGATTTACAACTACATAACAAGTTTGGTTACAAAAAAATTGCAACTGCTAGAATGTTAACAGTAATATAATTACATATATTTTGTGACAAGATTTATAAGAACCTCTAAATGCGGTACCGATCAATACGTCCTAGTTATAATGTGTTTGGTCTCAAATCATCAACATCCGGTATCATGGCAGCTGCCACCGTCTTCCGGAAACCAAACGCCATTCATCTCTCTCTATCCAATGATCTTCCTCCAATCTTCTGATATTCATAACTGCTCGTACACATTCTATTCAAGTTTTCTTCGGTCTTCCTCTCTTCCTCCTTTCTATTGGAATCCATTCTCTAACAATTTTAGGAAATGTTTGCGCTGGCATTCTTTTGACATGGCCATACCACTGTAATCTTTTCTATAATGTCCGGCTCTTCTTGTACACCCATAATTTCCCTTATTTCTTTATTTCGTATTCTATCCATTCTAGATTTTCCAGCTGATCTTCTTAAAACATCCATTTCTGTATTTAAAATTCTTTTCATTTCCGTGGTAGAAATTTGCCAGACTTCAGCACCATATGTTAAAATGCTTTGAATTATGGTTTGATATATCTATAATTTTCTATTTTTGTAATATTTTTGCTACACCAAACAGAGTTTAAATCATTTATTGCTTATTTTGTTTGTGCGATTCTATTTTTAATTTCCACTGTGTTATCGCCTGAATGGTCTAATTTCGTTCCTAAATAAGTGCATTCAATAATAGGTTTTAGTTCTTCTCCATTGTTGAAATTTATATTTTCCAAATCTTCTCCTATACACAGATATTTAGTTTTCTCTATGTTTATTTAAAGTCCCCATTTTTCATATTCTTCTTTTAGTTTTGCCGAAATCAACTTTTCGATGCATGAATTACGCAATACTGCGCAACCAATACGTCATCACGTCTCCATTTCTTCTGTGATCTCAGTGAACAATGCCAAATTCTCTCCTACTTACCCCCTCCTTTCCTATTATGCGCCGTGTGCTATCGCGCATACTCCTCTCTCCTAGTGAACTCTCAAATAGAGCTGTGCTTTCTAACATCAAATCATCTTCTGTTTATCAACCAAAGGAGTGAGGTCGATATAGCTCAGAGGAGCTTGTTTTGGTTTATTAGTCCCTTAGGCCAGGGTGGGGCCACAAGAACCGTGTACCCCAGCCCTGGCTGCACTAGTGTGGATGTAATATCGTACGTATGGTTTGTTAATATTGTTTTTGGTATAGATGATCGATGAGACTATTATTTACTTTTGTTAACTTATTTTCTATGTCAAACAATTATGTGTTATTTATTTCATTGTTATATCTGACTGTTTCTCGAGTCGCATTAAACTTTAGTTATCTGATTTCAAATACTTTTGCCTATTGATTTAGTAGCTAGTCAATATCACATATGAATATAAAATTCCAAAGCTTCTCTCAAGCGTATATGAGTTCCTCTCTTCTAAGAACTTCCACGATTATGATCTGTATAGGTTACAACATATTACATGTTTAATAATTCGTTAATTTGAGCAATCTATGTTTTCTACTCAAGGTACTTATCAACAATATTAGTACGATCCAGCACCAACACGCAGTGCAATTTTTGGTAATAGATCGCGTGGTTATGGGTTCAACTCCCGGTGCATAGTGTTTAGCCACATATTCTACGTCATCGTGGTCTTGTGCTATTAATACCTGGTCATCTGCAAAATGTAGTGAATATACATGTGTATTTTGGATTTTTTGACATTTTTTCCTCCAGTCTCTTAGTACTCTTTCGAGATAAGTTTTGAATAGAGTTGGAGATAAACTGCAACCTTGCATTAAACCTTTAGTAATAGTAAATCCCTCTATTATATGATTTCCAATTTTTATTTTCGAAATAGATCCTTTGTATAATGCTTTTAAAGCTTCTATTAATTTTTTGGTAATGCTAGAATTGTCTAAATTTTCCCATAACAAGGTCTCAACTCAATTAATATTCGTCTAATATGATGTTATAGTATCAATCTGACATCATAATCAAGAATTCACATTCATGGATATTAAAGAGTGAACAAAGAGTAACATAACCCAAATAATGTTGCAAGTTATTTCGGCTTTCCATAATAGCGGGTATTCCCGCAGTCATGAATAATTCAAACTTTGATAATTGTAATATGTCCTTTTTAGATTTGTGTTTTGCAAACTTGGAAAGTAAAGAAATTCTTATGGACTAGGGAAGTACAAGTCATAAAATGCTGTGCATCTAAAGTTAATAATTATATATTGTCTGCTTGCACCTTCCCTTGGCTACCAAAATATGGTTTCGGGAACAATATATTCCTTCAAAAACAAGCTATTTGAAATTAAAATTTTCTTAAAGGGCCAGGCTCATTTCGAATGAAAAAATAATAAAAAAACAACACTTTGTAGTATTAATCACTTATTTTTCCTTCAATAATTATTAATAATTTTGTATTATTAAACGGAGCAAATTTTAATTCAATATAAATCTGTATAACTAACTAGATATCGATTTTGAAGGTCCATGACCGCGCGGTCATATGCTCTCCATACATCCCTATCCTCAGTTGTTTTTCATCATTATCTGTATAAGTTTTGTGCTTCAAATCATGTTAATATTATTCTCCCATATCATTTTTGGCCTACATACTGCAAATAAGCATAACATACACATTCATAAACTTTTATTACAATATAAGCCATTCGCATATAGCGATGGCATGTCCAATGGTAGGACATTTTGTTACAAGGTGGTATCTTCGGCTGTAATTCTGCCTTCTCAGACAGTCCCAGGACGAGTTGCTCGCGTACTAACGGCAACCCAAGAAGAGAGTCTTGGATGAAGAGATGTAATCTTCTATGACATTTCCGTAAGTTTTTAGAACATACAAGAAGCTTCCACAAGCGGAAGTAAATTAATGTCCGAGTCAAATAAATAATATAATTAAATTATTATAAGAGACAAACAAAGGGTAATAACACAAAGAATATTTAAGTCATTACGGTACTCCCATAGTAAGAGAATATTGAAAAAATCAAAGATAACATGAATTTGAGTACAGAGAATATGACAATAGCGTTTAAGTCGCAAAACTGATAATAGGTATCGTGAGCAGTACTAAAAAGTACAATTAAATACTGAATAAAAGAAAGCTGCCTCAATTTTCTTGGTAATCAAATTCGCTATGTAGGAAGAAGGAGACCAGGACGTCCAATCAAAATACTTTTGGATGGTGTTTATCTTGAGGACGAAACACATCAACGTATGGCCTAAATTCGTGAATATAATATGATGATGAAAAAATAATTTAAAAAGTCGTGTTCATTTACCAACTAAATTGGCCCTTAATGAATTGGAATTAATCAGGTGTTAAAATTTGCAAATCGCTCTAGCGGTCGTATTTGTTATTTTTCGCATCAAATCTCTGTATACTGTACCATATTAAAATAAAATGAAAATGGTATTGTGTTAAATTCAGCGAAATAACTTATAACAATTAGAAGTAAATGTTTAGCATAAACCCGAAATAAAAAAATCCTGTAGAAGCCGACATGTTATTTAATTAACACACGAAATTTTTATTTCTTATACCAGAAAAATCGAGTGACATATTCGACTTGGTGAGGAATTCGCTTAGTTTACGGAATCCCTGAACGACGGACTTTTGTGTGTGTATTTATGTTAACTTCTTACTTTTTGTTATTTGTAGAAGCAGGATACATATCAATATGTAAGTTGGGGATTTTAAATCCTTTGTTTTGCCAGGAATCGAACTTGGAACGATGGAGTGGAAATTAGGTACTCTACCGACTAAGTTAGAGCAACAGACTTTTGAAAACTTACTATTGCAAAGAGAATTATGTTATCTTCATATATTTATTAATTGTAATTTTATTTCGTTACACACTGGTTTTGTGGGTCGGTCTTGCTTTAACAGGTTGACATTTAGCGTTGTAAGTTGTGGTGGTGAATCAATATGGTGGTTTTACTCCTTGCTAGAGCGGGAGGTTGTTGAGCCGAGGCAACACTAACAACCCCATTACAGTATTGTGTGGAAAAGCCACATATTTACACTGTTCAATTTCAGTGAATATCACGTGGTGCAGCAACAATTTTCTCCGTGTAGTGCAACTCCCTTCTGTATCATATTAAACTATAACATCTGTAGACCTTATATTTCACTCATTGTTGCTTATTGCTTTACTTTATGACGTGTTGAACTTTATTCGGCTGTTCTATCCAGTCTGTGAATCTTGCAACTGAGAACGAACGACTAGTTACTAAATCTAACGGTATTTATTGGATGATATCGACTATACTTAGTATTAGCGACATGTTTACCAATATATTTAATCACAACAATTACTATACAGAATAAATAAATTTCAAAATGCGGTCATACTCTCTGATTCTAAGGCAGCAATATATGCAATAAATTCACACAAAATGAAGTCAATACAAATTAAAGAGTGCTACAAAATGATTCAACAACTCCAAAAACTACAGAAAAGAATTCAATTGCAATGGATACCTGCACATTGTGGAATTGCTGGAAATGACACTGCTGATTTTCTTGCCAAAAAAGGCTCCAATTTAATTCAGAATACTACTAAAAGCTTACCTTTCACATCCATAAAAAGAATAGTTAAAAACAAATATAAAATCAAACAAAACCAAGACCTATGTAATAAAGCCAAAGACAAAAAATGGAATATTTTAGTAAAGAAGCCAGATATTATTCCAGAATTTCCACGTAAAACTACAGTAGCAACATTTAGACTGCTTACAGAACATGACTATTTAGCCAAACATTTATATAAAATAGGAATCTACACGAATCCAAATTGTCCTCTATGCAATAAAGACGAAGAAATGAATGAAGAACACCTACAAACCTGTGAAGTATTACCTGTTGGATCCACAATAGAGAAATATTGGAGAGCAAGAACGCTAATGGCTTCGGTGCCAAGGCCCAGCATTTGAAAACAACATATATTTAATCACGCCTATCGTAATCATTTTATTCAGGTTAAGGGAGGTAGATTACATTTGGTAAGTTAGGTTACGTTATGTGCAGAATCGCCAACCTTCACCTTTAGCGTGTTTCTCATAAGATGGCTATTATATTATAGATTCCACATTTACGTATACGCGTTTTAATAATATTAAAACGTCGGAACATCAGTGGAAAAGGGCAATTCTTATTGGTACTTGGGATGCTCAAGATATACAGAACAAACTGGGGAATTAATTATAGAATAAAATAAAATAAAGCAAGATACGGTGATATGGTGGATTCCAAATAGAAGGAAATGAATTAGAAGACCTACAAAGACATGGGTAGAGGGAATTATGCAATTTCTGAAGAACAGGGGACTGCGGAATGGTGACTGGAAGGATAGAGATGAAAGAAGAAAGAGATTAAAAACTTAATATTGGGCACACGAAGTTATATTAATTAAAACTCTGTTAAATAATAATACAATTTTGATAATATGGCGTATTTTATATAATTTTTAATAATTTATACTTATACTTCTCATAAGATTTTTAGGTATTTTTATTTTTTTTGCCAGTCACCTTACCTGAAGTAATATGAAAGTCCGAACAATCAGAGTTGATAACACTATGGAATCTCTCGATTTTGTAAAGTATGTGAGTGAATATGATTGACTATTCTCACAAGGACCGTCATTACACTGTTTAAAGTAATGGATTGTGCACACGGATGTCATCATAAATAAGACATAGAATGAGTAATTTTTTTCTGCATCGACCCCTTTTTGAGTAAAACATGTTCGTGCTCGTCTCGCAAATCCTGTTTGTTGTCCATCATATTAGGTGAGCGATCTATTACCATACAAACTAGCTTCTTCCATGTATGTCCAAATTTAGCAACAGTTTTTACTACAGCATCAAAATACATTTTTCTAGAGTTCGATCCTTTAATTAAATGTCGAGAAAATCTTAACAATATAATCTGAAACAACGCTCCTTACGAAAATAGCCAGCTGTACCGTAAAATTGCGATCGGTACTCTCTACAAAAGTGCTAATGACTAACAAGCATTTTTTATTTATTCTTGCTATTATTTGTGTTTCCAAGTTATTTACAATTATTATATATTTCTGCAACAACACCACGGGTAAGACATACAGATTGAAACACATTGACACATTTATTCTGCAGCAGTTTAAGGCAGTCTTTAACATATTCTCCGTCCATATATGATATTGAAGCGGTTACAATTTTTTTTTTTGCTAATTTTAAGTAGCGACCTACAACGAAGCGTTTTCTATTAATGCCTGATGATGATCGAAGATTTTCGAACTTTAGTCTCGACTTAAATTACTCTACAGCCTTTTAACGAGCAACGCCTGCCAATTTTTCCCCTCATAACTTTCAGTACGTTTAAAATTAATATGCCTCAATGTTGCCAGGACTTATATATCAATTTCCTGTTCTAGATACCAAACAAAGGGTCTTTCCCTCCTTTAAGATAAAGAAATATTGACCAATCCACTCACTTTTGAATCCATAGGGTAGTTTTTTTACGCTAAAGGTGCAAGAATACTAGAGCACGTCCAGATTAACATAGCACATATATGGCACATGCAAGCGCCTCCTCGTTCCACACCTCGGGAGCCCTGTTCAATATCCTGATAGATCAGGTAAACAGGATATAGGCCTACTTATTAATATGAAAAGGGCGTGCGTTACTTGAATAAAACAGTTTCACTTTCAATTTTAGAAACAAAAATACACCTTAGATCATAATAATAATAATAATAATAATAATAATAATAATAATAATAATAATAATAATAATAATAGTAATACCTGACATCAAGTGCAAATTTTCAAAACAAAAATAAAGACTGAACTTCATACTACCCTAAAGGCTTCCTGAGGCCTTTAGTGGGACCACTTTACATCTACATCACTGGTATTATCGAATTCGGAGTTTCATGGTAGCGCGGACATATATTTTCCATTCATCTCTATACTGAGCTAATGTTTTTGTGTCGCTCACTCTTTCTTCACCTACCCTTAAAGCATGGTTAATGTTATTTTTCCCCTTTCATTTTTGGGGCTTTCCCTCTGATATTCCTCGCAAGTAATTTCCATGCCCCTATTACATATCCATTCGTGACATATTTTCTCCCCATTGGACTCTTTGAGACTAACGGATCTTATTACAGCCTATCTGTTTTTTCCCATAAAGATCACATATCTTATGTATGTTGCTTCGTCCATTTACCACTACTCCTTTCGTCCCTTTTTTGACTCAATTTTTTTCTCAAGAACTTCAATCTCAATTAGTATTTATAATAATTTCTCCTCCCTTAAAGTAAGATATATTTCGCATCCATATAATATAACTGGAATAACCTTTTACATAATTTTTGCTACGAACACTATTCTAAAATACTTGTAATATTTTCATTTCCCTTAAATAAAAGTCAATTTCTTCTATGAAATAGGCATTTTACATAATAATCATAATAATGTTATCTGACTGAGATGAAGATTTTGAAACCTCGTATAACACAACAGGGTTGGATCAAAGTTATAATAAAAATTAATGATTATATAATATGCCTACAAAACAATTTGTGCACTTATTTATATAAAATACTAGCTAATACCCGGCGTGCTCTGCTACGCCTAAATAAATTAAATGTGTTTCTATGTTTAATTCAATAAGTAAAAAGAAAAATAATTATAAATGTATATCATAATTATTTTTAAATTTCCCGTGCTGATGATTACGCGTTGACCGGGAATCTATTTATCCTGATATTCTTGGCATTGATGAGCTCAAAGATAAAAGTGATAATTGAGAGTTAGCCGTAAAACAATATCCCCCATGCGCTGCTACGCTTGCCCGGGAATCTAGTCATTCACATCTTCTTGACATCAATGACTGAAAGATACAAATGGTTATTATGAGTTATCCGTAAATGATAGATATATGCTGTTCGCGACTTATTTGTAAATTGTTTTGAGAAATTTAATTATGTGTACATTAATTTGCTGTATATGTTATGGTTTAGGTCGCGTAAGCCATTTAAACGTCCAGAAAGTTCCGGAAAACACGTTTATCACTATAGAGGGCGATTTTTAAGGACGGAAGTGTTTAGTATTACAACTCTCTTATAGACTAAAACCTTCCCGGGAAACTCCTGAACATTTTGCAAGAAGCCCCATCACAATCGAATGAACGGTATGGCAGCGCATAATGGACTATCAGGCAGACAGACTTTCGTTTTTTTTATATATACTGTCATAGATGAATTGGCAAGACTCTTGAAGCTAATTTTATTTACGTAAGACAAACCATTCTTCATGCTTATATTAGGCAGACATCATCCGGTCGGTCCCAGTGTACTTGCTCATTGCTGATTCCAAAATTCGCTGGTTCAAACATGGCCGGCATCAATGAAGTTTTCAGGACACGAAAATAGTAAGTATGGCTAGATTCGGGCGCGGGATGTAAAGCCGTTCGATTCAGTTTTACTATTTAAACAGATTTACAGCACGTGAAAGACACACGAGCTTCAAATCAGGGGTCTTAGAGGAAACAAATATTGGCTATTTCATGCCCATATTTGAACTGCGACGCTGATAACTTGAGACGTTACAGAAAATTGTTGAGTAAAATACAACCTACTAGCCCTGGACACCAAACAGATACAGAATAGTTTAGTAGGGATGCAGCAATACGCTAATACGCCCCAAATATACCGACCGTCGCTTCGCCTCGCCTCAGGAAATTACCTTCTTTTTTTTTTTCATAAAATGTAGAATAAAAACGAATTATCAAACAAATTGGCCTTTATAGTATAATTTATGACTCGTATTAGATAGGTTCGAATTAAATTTCCTGGGTCGACAAACCTGTTTTATTTTTCGTAATATTCGTCAATTATCGAGAAGGTAATGTAGATCTTCTTCTTCTTCTACTACTACAAGGTTTAGGCTATGCAGCCTGTTCCGACGAAGTTAAAAGTTGAGTCCATCTTCTACGTGGTCGGCCAACATCTCTTCTTCCTCTGGCAATGTAGATTTAAAATTATATTTAAAATCATTACTCATTCTCCAACCACATGCAATGCCTATTATATGAATACACATAACTCTAGACATATTTTAAACAGTCTACTGACTTGATCCAAATATTATAGACGTGGATATGGTCAACCATGTTGAAGCAACTCAAACTAAAAGTGAAATATAAAACTAACGGAGGATTTTTTTCTCTCTGAGAATATAGTTAGGCCTATATTCTTTAAAACAGCGAAATCGGATTATTAGGATTGGAGACTTATCTGAAAGCATAAAGTTGATAATTACTGTAATAAACTAAAATTAACTCGCTCTCTAATCGAAAGGTTCATGGCTGAGGGGACACAATCTCTCCTTACATCCCTATCTTAAACTAATGTGATCCAATCCCCTGTATAAATTACCTCCCTGAAATCATAGTTAATTAACTATTCCCATCTCGTTCTAGGCTTTCCAATTCGGTTTTTTTCCCACTGGTTTTCATTAATGACATTCTCCCACCTCGTTCTTGGCCTTCATATTGGGCATTTTACCACTGGTTTTAATAAGCGGAGTTTCCATTACCGTCTTTCATTCCCAGTTCTGCCACCTACCCTGTCATCACAGTCTACGAAACATAACTGTTTTTATTATATCTTGTTTTCCATAAAGTTCATATATCTTAATGTTTTGAAGTCTTCTCCGTTGACCTATTTGTTCGTCTCTTTTTGGTCCAAAAATGTTCCTAAGAACTTTATTCTCAAATACTACTAATTTTTTCTCTTCTCTTAAAGTATTAGTCGATGTTTCGCATGCATATAATATAATTGTAAGAAGAACAGAATTATAGGCCTATTATTTCATATTAAGTTTTTTTAGAGAAATTTGGATCGGAACTTTTCTTGTAATGCGTAATGACATCCTTTTCAAAAATTGAGCCTATGTTCAATTTATTTCTTATTCCTATACTTACTTACTTACTCACTGACACTATCGAACCCGTAGGTTCATGGTCGCGCGGAGATAAGCTCTCCATACATCCCTATCCTGAGCTAATGTTTTCCAATCATTCCCTGTATAATCTACTTCCCTCAAATCATAGTTAATGTTATTCTCCGACCTCATTCTTGGTCTACCAGCTGGGCGTTTTCCCTCTGGCTTTCCTGCAAGAAGCTTCCATGCAAGTCTTTCATTCCCCATAAGTGCAACATGTCCTGTCCATCGCAGTCTACGAGACGTAACTGTTCTTATTATATCTGGCTTCCTATAAAGACCACGTAGTTCATTGTTATGTAGTCATCTCCATTCACCTGTTTGTTCATCTGTCTTTGATCCAAAAATTTTCCTAAGTACTTTATTCTCAAATACTTATAATTTCCTTTCCTCCCTTAAAGTAAGAGTCCGTGTTCGCATGCATATAATATAACTGGTAGAATAATACTTTTATATATTTTCAGTTTAACGTTTTTTTGAAAGGAGTTGGATTTCTCATTCCTATTTGCAATAACATTATTTTCCCTAAGTATCCATTTTCATTGTAAAAATATTGAATTTCAATTATAAATTTATTTAAGGATTTAATAATCGAATCTGTCATGTTTTTTTTCGTAATTTGTTATGATCTCTCCACTTCCATTATGTAATATGAATACTACGTGATACTACAGTTTTTTTTAGATTTATTTTCAATCGCAATTCTTTAGCAATCTTCAATATTAAAACTGACTTAACTGCCAAAATTTATATTTCCTCGCAACTAAACTAAGTAAACAATGCAATTAACAAAATGAAGATAGGCCTATATTATTGAGATATTCGCATATTTTACGGGGTTTTTGTCTTAAAATGATAGGATAAAGTAAATTTAAAATGAACTGATATTCCTGTGGAAGGAAATGGAGCGTTGTTTTGCGAATTAAATTGAATGACAAAAGCACATACATGAATTTATCTGCAGTATGTAGCCCTATAATAGAAAGCAAAATCTTCCCTTTTGTGCAGTACGCCAAGATATTTAATCCCGCTCAATTGCAGAGTCAATGCAAAAACACGCTCAAAGGGAAAAATAAAATATAAATCAATGGAGAGAGAATTGAAATACAACACGCATACCTAGAGGATAAAAAAAATCTTCCTCTTTAGCAATGTTTTGTGGCATGTTGTAATTCAATATATGATTAATCCGCTTGATTTAGAAAATATATAAACATTTTACAGAAGAGTGCATGAAGCAAAATAAAATGTAAAATGTGGCAAGCGTTACGCTCGTATAGAAACAGCATTTGATACGTCTATGTTGCTCTTTCGTTCGTTTAGTGCACCTAGTGCTATTTGATTGGCCCGTTCGTTAATATTTTATCTAGAGGGGAACATGACCTGACGATGAAATTGAATGTCCAGATAGAATATGTTATGATGCAATGGTACAGAATTTTCAATACATGCACGTTCATATTTTTATGATTTTATGTTACGGTGCACGATGTTCATTAAATATCCAAACCAACACATATAATTTTGAAAAAATATGCACATCCAATTCCACACACACGTGTTTGGTGCTATATCAATTCCTAAATTGGTGTATAGATGGCATTAAATGTGGTTAACGTTCAATTCACATTTAGTGGGCAGACCACATTACTTAAATAAAGTGGATTTATACTGTGTATATGAAACACTGCTACCTAGAGCAAAACACGACCCTCTCTGAGAGTAACAGATGTGACGTTACAACATTGCAGTGGGAATAGTACTTCGAAATTTTAGGCACATGTACAATAAAAAGGAAATCAACTTACTGTTTCATTTATGCCTATGATTGTTATGAGTTACTTGTGAATTATTTATGATGAATTATTTTTATTGTTCTATTTGTCTAGGATTTTTTACTCTAGTTAGATGGGTCAATCCTCTGGTAGCTCATTTTGGGGAGGAGGTTTTTTTGTGACACTCACAGAACACGGTCTATAATTTAGTTGGAAAATAAAATGATGGATTTTGTCGAGGAATGCTAAATTAAATAATTGGAGGACCAGTTCCTCTTTAAGAACAATATAACTTTTATTAACTCTTTAACGCACAAAGTCATCTTGCACATAATTTAAATTATTTCAACTTTCCGCACCTGTACTTCATTAATTTCCACTTCACACACACGTATTGAAGCCACTTTTCGCTTATTTTCACCGCCTCTAAATAGGCACAATTCTCTAACATCAAGACTCAGCCAAACACCCCTATGCCACGAGTTAACTTTAAAATGCCATCTCATTATGGCGCCTACGTTGTTAACGAGGACGTCCCCCGGACTTCAGACAATTGGCCTTCTACTCTAGCCACCAGTCGAACTGCAAGTGACGCTACTACCAACCGCTAACATAAATAAAGGGGGGAGGAAACAAACCAAGGAAATTAAGTTGACATTACTGTAACACGCTTTCTATGAGAAACGGAATAAAGGCAACGAATCTAACGTTACATTACATCATCTCTAATAAATTGGATTCGATGCCAATGAAGTCATCCAAGGATATTAACAATACCACAAATTTTCGAATAAGTGCTGACATAATCTAAATACACGTCATGATAGGGAATACCCTTTCTTTATAATAAACAGGACGCAGGTGTACGATACACTACTTTTAATTGCATAACAGGCGATAGTCTGACGGCAATATTTACGTGCAAGGCAGATTCAAATACATGAATGAATAATACAAAAATTATCGTAACAACTCCGATATATATATATATATATATATATATATGTTGTCGCTGTAATAAATTAGTGTACCTGGTGTGAAAGAGTCTCTTCCCTTTACCTTTAAATGATTTATTATTATTTATGGTGAAATGTATTTCGAATAACATCAGAACTTACGGTTTCTTTTCAGAAATTTGTACCGTAACGAAAACATCTATGTCGTCTTGCCTTAATAACTTCATACATATTAGTCTCAGAGTGTCATGTGATATAATAATAATAATAATAATAATAATAATAATAATAATAATAATAATAATAATAATAATAATAATAATAATAATAATAATAAAATAATAATAATAATAATAGCTTTATTTTACCTGGCAGAGTTAAGGCCTTAAGGCCTTGTTTACCACTCAACCAGGTTTTAAAATAATACAAAAAATAAGTCTTACATCTAAATTACAATATACATAAACGATTACATGTTATGAATGCAATACAATTAATATTTATAATGTATTTTGATTTACTCTAAATTTAACGAATTAAATATATAATATGTACACGATATATAAAAAAACGACTAAAAGATTAATGACATACTATAAAATTAAATAAATAGAGAAAAAATAATTATTAGACAACAGGTAACATTATAAGCGTGACTTAAAGGTGCCAAGTGTGCGGCATTTTCATAGCATATAGGCTATGGTCAGCTCCCTGATACGACTTCGAGTTTGCATTGCGGTTGAGCGGATAGGCTGGGAGGGCAGACAGCGCTTATTGATTCAATCCGCCACTCTCGCTCCTTTCCATTCAACGTAAATCACGACTCAGTCATAGTAGTGCGGTTATTTGTGTTTTTACGTACATAGATTGTCGTTATTATCGATTTAAGTAATAATAATTAGCCTATATTGTAGATAATATTTGTATGTAAAAGCATTAAGTAAGCATGTAAAAAAAACTATAAAATTCAATATGTCGGTCTCAGCTCATGCAAGAGCCAGCCGAAAATATACATTACGCAAATCGTTGAGAAAAAGGAAAGTTTGGTCCACGCACAGTTGACATGGTCCCACATCCAAAGCCAAGGTAGCGAGACTGTTTCTGGAGCGTCACAAATCGTCATGGCGCTCTCGGTGAACTACGCCGCGAGCACTTCTACAGTTGCTGTACCCGAACAAATGTACATAGCGAGTGAATATAAGACCCATGCATCTGTCAAAGATGATTCCGAGTTGATGGATATCAACATCAGTCGACATAATACTATGCAAAACTACTTGCGTTCAGCGGACAAACGCTTCAAATTGGTAATCGAAAAATTAGGCAAGCAATCAATTACGTACTCGTTTTCATTTAAAACGAATACGCTACAAACGTGATCCCGAACTTTTAATAATGTAATATTAAAGTATATGAAGGGCCTAAATCAAATTAAGAACAATAAACTTAAATATGTCGTGTTGCGTATCAAATTAATCCTAGTTTCATGAACTATTCGATTATAAAATAATAATACCGATAAAATTTCACAATAACAATACTAATATATATTAAAAGTAACAAGGGAGGCTATTAGATAATGACATTTTTTAAGTAACATATTTATGACTAGAGCGAGGATTTTTATGAAATTTCATGTTTTAAACTATTGGTCAGAGAGCGCTGAGACAAAGTATCTTTACATTTTATATGTAGAATCAAATAAGACCTTCATATGTTTTCATATTTAATAATATTTTGGCGAAATGTTCATATTTCTGTAAAAATTTAATATTCCTTCATATTTTTCAAATTTCAATTTTTTTAAAATAAAATTTCTACTAATTCGTTAGAAAAATTTTTGGAGTGACTGTAGTTTTGACATTTTTGACAATGTAATATGGTAGACAGCGAAAATTCCTAAGTATCCCATCTGGAACAAGGTAAACAGATTTGATAAAAGAAAATAATTGAAAAAAGGAGAGATGGAATGACCAAGTGGAGGCTTTTGTCCAAAACTACAGAAAAATAACAGGGATTTCCTAATCTGTGACAAGAACATGAATAAGTAGAATAACAATGTTAGACTAATACATACCCACTCTTTTTTATCAGGTAGAAACCTATTCCTTTTTGCTACCTAAGGACAGTTCTTATTTTATGAATGGATTACAGTATTTAAATGTAGGTAAGACTGCTGCTGGTAAACTTGAAACTGTGCTGTGAAATAAGGTCTTGCTCCACAGTTTATGAAATTTGTAAAGTTCTTGTAAGTAAAGCCAGTATTATTCTCACTTACATCAAACTACCATATGTAGTGCAGTACATGATTGCTCCCATAACATCATATAATGTGGAGCATACTTTTTGATCGTACAAAATAATTCTGACAGACAGGCGTTAAAAAATATATAAAAAGCTCCTAACTGTGTATTATGAACAGAATTGATAATTTGATTATTCAAAGCACATGCATATATACTGTGTTCAGGCAAATTTCATGGAAAAAACTAATGTTAAAATAATTCTAACTACATTTCACTATGTTCATACGTGTAATGTATAGGATTAAAAATAATTGTAATTGCAAAGAGAGTTTTGAAATACTCCCTAGAATTATTTGTGGATTAATTCATTTTAACACATTTTTTCTCCAAATATGACATATAGTACTTGGTCTACTGCGATGGGCAGGGCATGTAGCACGAATGGGGAAATGAAAGACGTGCATGGAAGCTTCTTGAAGGAAAACCAGAGGGAAAACACCCAGTTGGTAGACCAAGAATGAAGTGGGAGAATAACATTAACCATGATTTGAGGGAAAGATTATAGAGGGGATGATTGGAAAACATTGGCTCAGGATAGGGATGTATGGAGATCTTATGTCCGTGAGTTCATGAACCTACGGGTTCGATTGTGCCAGTGAGTTAGTTAGTTAGGACTTGGTCTACGTGTGTTCTGATTCATCCAATTTAATGTTATTGTGGCATTTATATGTACCGGAATTCATTATCTTTATGCAAGGTAAATAGAAGTCATCCAAACTGTACCTACTCTAAATTTTGTCAGTGGTATATCCGATGGAAGCAAGTTACAATGGTTACTATGTTTTGTTTTTTTTTATTTATGTTTGGATTTCGTAATTAAATATCATTAGATAAATTAATTGATCACGTTTTATATAAACTCAGTATTCATTTATTGAAATCAAGTGTCAAACTACAGGCTTGGGAGGCCTTGGGGTAGATGGATGTTGAGACTTCCACATTTCTAGACAATCTCCAAGGGATGTCCACTGGGTTCTCAGACCTGCGTGATGGCCGCCTTTGCCCCAGAATATGTGTCTGGTACTCATTTAAATTAAGAACTGAGTAGAGTCTAGGGCTATGATGCCGCCAGAAGGTTTAGTCCAACTAAAAACCTGACCTCATTGAGACTCAAACCCAAGACCTTCCGGCTTGTTAGCGTGATTCCTCACACAATATACTTCAATGTGAGCCATTAAAATTGCTTAAAATCACGAACATGATATTTTATTGATAAGAATCAATAAAACCTCATAATGTTAAAAATTCCAAAATTTATTATATTAAATGAATCTTATAAAAGTTGAATATTAAATGATATTTTATACTCAGTCAGAAGTAATGAAAAATTAATTAAAATGGAAATACAGTGAAACTCTTTATTTCTTGAGCTACAAAAAGGTCTTCTTGTCTCATTTGTGTGTTTGTATGTACACCCATATATTATACAGGGCTTCTGTATATAAATATGTGTAAAAAGTTGAAAAAATAGTAGCTTCATAATATTTTTGTGTCCTAATTTTCATAAATTTCATATTTTGTTATTATGATTTCATATTTTAGTATAATTTTCCTCATAAAATTCCTCGCTCTATTTATGACAGTCGCACCTGGTTGAAGCGATGGAAGAATAAAAAGGTTAAAACTTGGAACGATATCAGTTGCCAAATTCGATAGTTTAAAAATGAACAGTATTTATTGTGTAACACGAGACATAGTGTTATATTATCGTAAAGTCCGGTCTTTTAGATTTTTTCTATGTTGAAATATTTATGTTAAATATGAGTTACTAGCATACTATGTCAAATTGTATTATTTTCATTAAATGGAAAACCAGACACATCTACCCAACTTGTGGGAAGATATTTGGAAAGACCTATTGAAATTAATGTCAAGGAAATTATTTATGACATGGAAATGCCCACTAGGATAGATAAATAAATCTGACAAACTAGATGAGCGTGATCTAAACGGAACATAGTTAACATATGAAGAACATATATGAAAGTAGTAGCAGCAGCAGCAGTAGCAGTAGCAGCAGTAGTAGCAGTAGTACGACTTAGAATTAGTTAAACTAAAAGTAAGATACATAAAACGTTATTTACAATTATGGATCTCACGGGCAGTAAGCCGTACGTGCTGTTGACAGTCCGTGTCAATTAAATAATGTCTAGTAATAACATGAAGTTCATAGAACAAAACAAAAAAACCACAATACATATCAATACAATTACATTTTAATATTAATTAATGTTACATAAAATTATGAAGTACTAATGATATCACACTGTGCTTACATATTTATTTATTTACGACTCAGTGGTGTTATTTTCCGCGTTTTGTCCAGACATTTACTCACGTCTACCCAATTTTCTGGGTTTTCCCTTAACTTGTAGTATGCCTATCTTTCATGACTTGTATTTACAAATATTTGCTCCAATATTCTAAACCGTTACAGTTTCCCAATATATGTATCTCGTCTTCTAAGCTCCAGCACATTGGACATATTCGCATATCGTTTTCATCGGTAATTTCCATGCCCCTAGCGTAAACCAAGCAAGCCCTGATTCCTCTATAAATCCTAGATATTGTATATATGACTGTTTTTCCCAAAATTTGTTTTTGTCTCTTTGTAAAGACAGTAAAGTTTTTCCGTACATTCTGCGATAATATCTTGTTGGTTTATATCTAATTAAATAACACATAAAAACCCTCTTAAATTATACTCAATAAAGGTATTGTAACAAATACAGTAAATGTTTTACTAGTTCGAAAATTATATAAGAGGGTAAAATCAAGTTAATATTATTACTAATGTAACTCTTGAACTAAAACTATTTTTTGTCGATCTTCAATAGTCAACATATTTTCAATTCGATAGTGCTCCGTCGTTTCATATTCCAATATGTATTCAAATATTTATACCAGAATTTTTGGACTGAATGAATTGTAACTCAAGAGGGACTTTGAATTTTAAACGTTAAGTACCAATTTAAACACACCATTTATCACAGCGTCGGAACAACAAATCAGTTACATAATTAACTATTCCGAGAAATATTTCTAAATTGCTGTTAATTGTTATAATAAATTAAAAGTAAATAAGAGATCATTAGATCAGAATAACTACGGAACTTTTAAATACGAAATATTAGTGACGTGTAAGAAGTAAACATTAATGAAATAAATAGTGAATATTATTAAACTTATATGATGTCATTATCACCATTTCTAAAGCCCTTCTCTCTTATAAGTGTACTTTTAAAAAAGAGTTAATTATATATCTTCATCACCCCAACAAAATAATTAAAAACATTAAGATAATAATCCAACCAATTTAATTTATAGACCATGCCTATCGAATCCACAAAGAACCTGGGATACCTAGTCCGGAGCAATATATTTATCCAAAACTAACCCCAACTAATCCACCAACAAGATCCCGCATCCATCTTCTATTAATGGACTGGCTGACAGTCATTTCACATTAAACCAACGTCTGTGTGCCCCGACACAATCTTGCCCAAGTGTTCTAATCTTACGAAAGATAAATTACTTACGTCAGTTATGAAAAAAAATATAACAAATGTCTATAACTCCATATAAGATCATTTAATGGCGTAAATTTAGAATACAGGATCACTAGTATTACACCTTATACATGCTGTGTGTTTAGTTTCGTCATGAGAATTGACACTTCAACAACAACCCAGAAAAAAACATTGTGACTCTCAGTCAAGAATTACAAAGAGCACAGAGCTTGAATCATTATGAATTGTATGTGAAGAAATGGGTAGCGTTTATTGTAAATACGATAATTAGAAATCATCATCATCATCATCATTTTCATCACCATCATCATCATCATCATCAAAATCATCATCAAAATCATAATTTTCATCATCATCAAAATCATAATTTTCATCATCAAAATCATCATTTTCATCATCATCAAAATCATCATCATCTTCATCATCTTCATCATCAAAATCATCATCTTCATCATCATCATCATCATCAAAATCATCATCTTCATCATCATCATCATCAAAATCATCATCATCATCAAAATCATCATCTTCATCATCATCATCAAAATCATCATCTTCATCATCATCATCAAAATCACCATTTTCATCATCATCATCAAAATCATCATCTTCATCATCATCATCAAAATCATCATCAAAATCATCATTTTCATCATCATCATCAAAATCATCATTTTCATCATCATCATCAAAATCATCATTTTCATCATCATCAAAATCATCATCATCATCATCAAAATCATCATCATCATCAAAATCACCATTTTCATCATCATCAAAATCATCATTTTCATCATCATCAAAATCATCATTTTCATCATCATCAAAATCATCATTTTCATCATAATCAAAATCATCATTTTCATCATCATCAAAATCATCATTTTCATCATCATCAAAATCATCATTTTCATCATCAAAATCATCATTTTCATGATCAAAATCATCATCATTTTCATGATCAAAATCATCATCATTTTCATGATCAAAATCATCATCATTTTCATGATCAAAATCATCATCATTTTCATAATCATCATCATTTTCATCATCAAAATCATTTTCATCATCAAAATCATTTTCATCATCAAAATCATCATTTTCATCATCAAAATCATCATTTTCATCATCAAAATCATCATTTTAATCATCAAAATCATCATCATTTTCATCATCAAAATCATCATCATTTTCATCATCAAAATCATCATCAAAATCATCATCATCGTAATTTTCTTCATCATTTTCATCATCATCGTAATTTTCTTCATCATTTTCATCATCATCGTAATTTTCATCATCATCGTAATTTTCATCATCATCGTAATTTTCATCATCATCGTAATTTTCATCATCATCGTAATTTTTATCATCATCGTAATTTTCATCTACATCATCATTTGCATCATCATCATTTGCATCATCATCGTCATCGTCATCTTCATTTTCATCATCATCGTCATCATCATCGTCATCTTCATCTTCATCTTCATCATCATCTTCATCTTCATCATCATCATTATCTTCTTCATCTTCATCATCATCTTCTTCATCTTCATCATTATCATTATCTTCATCATCGTCTTCGTCATCATTACCATTATCATCATCATCATCATCTTCATTATTATCATTATTATCATTATTATTATTATTATTATTATTGTATAGCAGGTTTCACATCTTTCTGCGCCCAATTAATCAACTCTCCTTTACATCCAATACTCATCATCCTTAAATATTAATCGATTTATTTTTCTTGTCCTTTTATTTGTTATATCAATAATATTTTTGATGGAATTTATTGTACTTTCACTTTATCTTATTATATATTTTTATCTAATTTCTTTTAATTATGAATTATATTTTAGAATATCCTTTCCCCTCATGCTGCTCAAAACACCATCAATCCACATTATTTCTGGCAGTCTTCTTCTTCTTATTCTACCAAATGAGACCCATTCTAGTATACTTCTCGGGAATCTGTCTTCTGTCACTCATCTGACATGACCATATAATTTGTTTGTTTTTTTTTTAATCCACAATTGAAGTTTAAACTTTAATCTTTCGTTTAATTGCACTGTTTCTTTTTTATCTCTTCTAGAAATTCCTGCTGAACGCATCAAAGGATCCATTTTTGTGTAGAATGTATTTATTGTTCAATATTTGAATTCCCATGTTTCTGCAGTGTGTGTTATTGTGCTCATTTTGTATATATTTTTATAAATGTTGTTTTATTTTAGAACTTATATTCTGATCCCATAAAACAGCATTTGAGTTTGGTATTGCAGATTTACCTAACCTTATTTTCCTAACGTAAATATCTGCCTCAAGACTTCAACCTGCTACTTACTTTTGTCCTTATATATACATATTCGTAATATCCTTGTATTTTTTCATGTCCGTCTCCTGTAACCAGGTATTTCGATTTATCTAATTTTACCATATACTTGGTTTAGTTCAAATTCTAATAATAATAAAATATAACAAACATGTTGTTATTAATTATGATAATGCCATTTTAAAATATTAAAACAGCCTACTTAAGGCTTAAACTTAAGCAATGAAGTAAAAAAGAAATGTATTTATACACTGCAATGACATCTCTAACTAATATTAAATTGGTTAAGGCAATATGCTGCAAGTAAAAGGGCCGAGGGTTCGAGTGCCGATAATCTGAAACTTCTGTGCGGCACCGTGTCATCTCTAACGGAAATAAGTACTAAGTGCATGTTTGGAATTTAAGGCGTCTGTCACGCTGTGGTTGATTTTTATTTTAGTGTAGTTTTAAATACGACTAAGGTTTATCATTTACCAATACATTATTCCAGATTTACAGTTGATTCAAAATACAGGATATTGAATAGGCCAGCAGAAGAACGATTTGTTACTGTCTTAGAGTTAATACTGTTTTCTGCAGAACAATGATGTTCAATCAACTCTTAGAGAAGAAGAGCCATCATTCCAACTCCAACCTCATTTCTTTTTAACTTCTCTTTCCTCTCTTTCTAATTAATCTTGAAGATTCTGCACTCCCTACAGACACTCTACTGGACACGTCTATATCATAAGACGTGATGCGAGAGGAAGATTTATCTCTAGATTATATCTGGGATCCAAGAGATCTAATCGCTCTGGACATTCTTAAACGATGAAATTGTAAAGATACAGTGTATCAATTTAATATTGGGACAGGCTTCTCTGCCCTCCATTCAGGACATTATTTTACAATTTAAGTACATATTTTGTACACGAGTCTATATATTAAGAAAATTTTAGTAGTTCACAAAATTCAATATACGTTTTACGTATTTGAACACATATCCTACCTTAAATTCAATTCGTCTCTTTCTAATATCATGAGAGTGCGTCAATATAATATTAGAACACTAGGTTTGTTTATGTATTCAAGGTTTTCCATGCAATCGTACATGCATTCATGATCATCCTTCACGCTTTTTAAAACTAAAATAATCGTTGTGATATTATTTTCCTCAAATAATACTTCTACGTTAAGGGGGATGATGGGTCAAAAATTGACCATTTGAGTTCAAAAATTGGCATTTTTTAATTTTTTTATTAAAAAAACCTGTACTCTAGTGTATATGTTGGCAAAGTTCCAGAAGCCTATGGCGCTTTTACGTGCCCTAAATTAAGTCAGAGTTAAAATAATGCGCCAGTTAAACACTACCTGCATGCAAATCTTTAAACTTGTTTTTCTACACTTTTATTTCCACTGAATTGTTTTACGTTTAAAATTGGATGGAATTCAGACATTTTGTCCTAGAAGATTCAAATGTTTACTGCATATCCTAAAACCAATGGGTAACAAAATAGTGCATGTGTTTCATGATTGAAGTAGCATTTTAAGAATTACAAAATAAAATGTATGCAATTATAATTTTTTTTTGTAATTCGAGGTATGAGGTAAAACTTGTTTTTTTCTTCCTTGGTATTAACATTATAAGAATTCTAACGCACGATGTTTTTCTAAATATTTTAGGGGTCTTGTAAAAAATAAATCAGACATTTTACTAAAAAATTGTGGAACCCATTTAATTATAATATACATTTTTTAAAAATATAATATTTAATAACTCGTAAAATAAATGTCTCACAAGAATGAAACGTAGTCACATCATTATGCATAATGCAGTGGATGTTTGTACAAAAACACAAGTCTCTAGCTAAAAAAAGAGGAAATAGAAATTTCACCACAACAGAATTATGGAGCGAAAAATATGCAACAAGTGTTATGAACAGAAGTAATATGTTATATATCATTATATAAAAGGCAAATGACAAAACAAATATCAAATAGTATATAAAATGTAGTAAAAGTAGGCTACTCTAAGAAACGTTAGGGAAAAGAAATGTTCATACAATAGATCGATAAAAGCGATCCCCCACCTAATGTATTGGGAAATGGTTGTAAAATAGCATCTTTGTGTTTAGTTTACACGCTTTATATTAGCTTGACCTGTATCTATCTCTCTGTATCTATCTATCTATCTATCTATGTAACGGAATATATCAACGCGATTTTCATTCACTTAAAATCATTGGATCGACTTGAAACTTGTATACTTGTAAAGGGCCCGTGACAATACAATAATTTCATATTTGTTTTCTAAAATCCTGGCCAGAAACGTCAGAAAATCTAAAAAGTGTCTTTGTGTCCATGTAACGGAATCTTTGAACACGATTTTCACACACTTAGGAACATTGGATCGACTTGAAACTTTGTATACTTGTAAAGAACCCGTGACAATACAATAATTTCATATTTCGTTTCTAAAATCCTGGCCAGAATCTTCAGAAAATCAACAAATTAAAACTGTTATTATAGATTGCGGACTTGTCGACTTTTTAGTCAATCGTTGTAAGAGCTCACTTGGTAGAGTGGTTGACTCTAGTGGTATATAATTTCAGTAATTCATAGGTCGCTGGTTCAAATCCGGCTGGGTGGAATATTTTTAGAGGAGTATTACTTTTAGCTCATACTACAATAGTATCGAATTTAAAGATATTTATATGTTTATCTTATTCTGTAAAATATTAAAACTAAAAAAATAAAAAATAAATAATACTTTTAAAAAAGTAAAACAACACGCTTTATTAGAAAACCGAACTAAAAAAATGAAAAATAATTTTAATTTCCAACACGCTTCGGATAAATAATTTTACTATGAAAAGCGTGGGGTGCTTTTTATGATTTTTACATTTTCTTCTTAGAGACTTTACTTTTACCAATATCTGTTTATTATCAAATATATTAATTGATAGAGCACCCCACGCTTTTGATGGTAAAATTATTCGTCCCAAGCGTGTTGGAAATTAAAATTATTTTTCATTTTTTTAGTTCGGTTTTCTAATAAAGCGTGTTGTTTTAGTTTTTTAGAACTATTATTTATTTTATATAACAGGTGCGAGGAAACAAAGCGACTCGCTGGACAATCATCGTAGTGAGGCTAATATAAGACGATGTGCATGTTTGCGACGAAACCAAGATAAATTATTTCTTGGTTCTGATGTCAAGGGTAACTCTATGGCGTTAAACGAATAATGATGAGAAGTAAGGTTAAACACGGTGAATCAATATAATGGTATGGGGTACAGGTGTGGGTGGAATGACCTTCATTGACTATTAAATGAAACAGGAAGATTTTCTAAAAATCAGAAAAAGTCACGCTGAAAACTTGTTTACCGTATAAAAAAAGTTTAAAATTTTACCGCTACTTCAGAATATGGAGGATGAAAAAACATCATTCGATTGTTGTTTAATGGTCGGAGAATCAGACCTACTCAGAGTCCAAATCTCAACCCGATAGGAACTTGTTGGCAAGAGGTCAAACGAAGACTGCATAAAACACAATAAATTAAAAAAATGACCTCAAAAGAGGTTGGATGAAGAATGTGGTTCTATTGACTGCATGAAACCTAGAAAAAACTGCCAGTATAAAAAATTAAGGAAGATCATAAAATAGATAGGACACAAACTAAGTTCTAGATTTTGTACTTGGTAAATGAAGAATAAAGATAGATATTTGTTGGCCCAATATTAAATTGTAGCCAATGTGATGTTAGTAGAGGTTTTATTTTCCAAACAAATTTTAATTAATTAAGAGGAAATTTATAATTATTTATGAGAGAAGTTTTTGTTTTTAAGAAATAAATGTTATTTAATTAGGAGTATATACAGTTAATTTATATTTTTTGTATGAAACAAAACTCCACGAGGAGGTATAGCAATGTTGCCCCAATATTAAATAGATTCAATATATATTTCGCAGGTATTTTAAATGTACACTAAATAAAAAAATTACAATGCTAATGCAAATTATAGACTTCCAGAGATAATTTTTTCTCATGAGGTTTACAAAATTCATTTGCTTGATATTAAAGTCGAGAAATACATTATATTTCTTATGATGTTCAGCGAGCATAAACGAACGTTTAGCATAAAATTAAAACATGGAGTGGAAATTCAAACAACACAACTTTACTATAATTATTATATTTGATGAGGATCCAGCATTCCAGCTATCAGTTGAGATGGTAATCCAGAAATTATTGAAATAGCTTCATTTGTTTGTTAACACGCAGATTTTGAATAAATAATCAATTGAATTGGCATTTACTTGATGAAAATCCATAACTCATTTAATTAAATAAATATTAAACTTAAAGTTTTATGTGATTTTCATATTTATTAAAATATAAAATTAGTTAGAGCTGTTCGGTACTTTGTATCTTCTTCAGACATGATAACAAATTAATGAATTTTGTTATTATAGTACATAACAACTGTAACTATGCAACAATTTTTTTAGAATCCCTAATATAAATTGAAAAGAGGTGATTTATTCAAATCTTGTAGGGAATTTAACAGCGTATTACAACTTTTCAATTTATTTGCCTCTACAACTTCTAAAAGGTCAAACTTGTTTCTTTTGTCACAAACATGTAAAATTTTAAAATTTGGATCAAAACAATGATCATATTGGAGTTGATGGTTAGCATACTTTGAAATATCTAAATTTCTGTTATATGCTCTCATATGTTCCTTGTACCACCTACTCCAATATGATCATTATTGTATTTCAAATTTTAAAATTTTACATGTTTGTGACAAAGGACAGAAGTTGTACCTTTTAAAAGTTGTTGCGATAAATAAATTGAAAAGTGGTAATAAGCTGTTAAATTCCCAACTAGATTTGAATGAATCGCCTCTTTTAAATTTATAATAGAAATTCTAAAAAAAATGTAGCATAGTTACAGTTGCTATGTACTACAATAACAAAATTCATTAATTTGTTATCATGCCTGAAGAAAGTACAAAGTACCGAAACAGCTGTAACTAATTTATATTTTAATAAATATGAAAATCACATAAAACCTGGTTTTATTTTCATTTCATTAAATGAATTATGAATACATATGGCGGACGAACTTTCTTATAAATATAGGTCATTAACTTGTACCTTACTTCTGAAAAGGAAGTAGATATTTTTTAAGATTATTTCACGAATGATGACATGAACTATTTTCATATAATCATCGTTATAATAATAAAAAAAACATTAAATCATGTAGACTAATACAAATATTTTCAATTCCAAGAAATGTGAAATCTAAGATATAAGTAAAATTAGCCTGGATAAAAAACATTATCGATATTTCTGGATTAATCGATTCAAAAATTGGTTCGTCTACTACGTTTACACACTCGTTACTTACTATTTAATTGATTCGTATGCACGCGAAACGATTGTTCCATTGGTATACGTATAGATAAGTTCTACAAATGTAGAGGTCCGCTTATATTAGATTAGTAAAGTATCGATTCCATAGAAAACGTCATGCGGAGGTGACTTTTTTAATTGGCGCAGGAATAATTTTGTCAACGGAATATATTTATTTAAATATCAATTTCTCTGATTATATAAAATAAAGTGTCAAATATACATTGTGTTGTTCCAAGATTATTGATACAACTTGGCATATTCCAAACCTGTAAAAACAAATATAATTTTACGAATTTGAGTTTAACGATTTGGTCGTATTACTTTGTTTTATTTCATAAACTCTTTTGTTAAATCATACCATCAGTCCTTATTCGTCGTAAATGTAAAAACATTAATTCCATTCTAATATTCTACATACCTTAAATGTGCCCTATAATCGTTACATTTAAATATTTACGTTCAACGATATCCAAAAAAAAGATATTGAAAGAACACATGTTAAACTCCGTATCAGTGAAGCATGAATACTTTAGGATAATTAAATTCCATATGGTTGGATAAAATTCATCCAGGCAAACTAAGAAGCTTATAGGTAGAACATTGGTCGAGACAATACTATGTTTTGATTGTGGAGTATGGACATTAAAGGAGAAAAGAGACGAGTAATGGTTTGGGCACTTAGAGAGCATGGACAAATAAAAGTGGCCAATATTAATTGCAGTTGCTTTGTTTAGACGGAAGGTTTAAGGGAAGTTCAGAGGAAATTTTTTGCTCCAGTGTCAGGTTATGTTACACTTGGCAAGTATGGTGGAGATGTTTGCTTACGAAATTGCTTTCCGAACTATTTGAGCTACTTTCAAACATTGACGCGATAAAAAATACTTTCAGGTGGAGCAGCCGTTGCTGTAAACAGAAATATGCCTAAACGCTGAACACATGTGAAGCTGGTTAATTGCATATTTTGATTCAACATAAAATGGATCTTCTTAGAAACATGCCATTGGAAGGGGGCTGTAAATATGACTGGCGGACAAGTAAAAAGCATAGCCTGGAACTCTAAAATTGGGAAATAACATACAAAGTGCTGCATGAAAATCGTAAACAGCAAAACTAAATCAATAACAGTTGAGGATGTGTCACAAAATGGGGTAGTGAAAGGAAAGAAATTTCTAAGAAAAGATTTGATCATCTTGCTTCTATCCCAGCATCTCATGAAGTTCACCATATGAAAGTGTTGGAGCCGTATATTATAGAGTATGCGCAAGTGTCAAATAAATAACGAGTGCGAAAAATACACAAGTTTCGTATGCGAAAGAAAACGGTATTTTTATTAGCGACATTTAAATAATTCCTCAGTAGACGATTCTTCGATTTGTATGTTGTAAAGTGAATCACTAGATACTTGTGCTGTCATCATCATCATCATCCTGTCAGGTATCAGTCTTAGAAGAACTGTTACGGTCTGAGAAAGCGGTTTTCGTGCCATCTTTTCATAGGTCGACCAAGTGACCGTTTCCCATTTGGACAGTAGTTCATTATTGCTTTGGGTATCCTGGATTTAGCCATTCTTGAGACATGTTCCTTCCAGTTTAGCTGATATCTGGAGATGTAGTCCAGTATTGGTGACACATTAAGTTCTTGAAGGATTTCTACATTTTTCGTTCGATCCTATTTGGTGTAGCCAGCTGTTCGGCGCATAAATCTCATCTCACAAGCTGTTAGTCTGCTTTCATCTCTCGTCCTTATAGTCCACGCTTCACTCCCATAACATAGGATTGGTCGAGTCATTAATTGATAAAGACGAGTTACAAGTTGATTTTTGCACTAATAAAGGTTTTAAAACTCTATTAATGATTCCCATTGATTTCTTGAATTTCACAATATTCTCTGGTAAATCCAAATTTTCAACAAAAGAGAGTTTATATCCCAAATAAGTAAACTCATTTACGCTCTCTGAAATTTTGTTATTTAAACAAATTTTGCTTGGTATAGGGGATTTTCCACAAAAGGCCATTATTTTGGTTTTATTGGTAGATATTTCCATTGAATATTTCTGGGCTATCAAATTTAAATTATGTACTGACCATTGTAAATCATCTTCAGATGTTGCTAGTAAAACAAGATCATCTGCAAACATTATTATATCTAATTTTAAATTTATATTGATAGTGATACTTCCGTGTTTTGTTTCTCTAAAGTCTTTACAATGGCATTCATATATATATATATATATATATATATATATTGAAAAGTAGAGGGGAGAGGCCACAACCTTATCTGACTTCTGAGTTAATTTCTTTCTACTGAGTTATTTTTTCATTTATTTTTTATTGCAATGAGAGGTGGAAGATCGTGCATGTTAAGGGGCTCTTGTTAGTGTCGATCTTTCACAATTTAAGTTTCTAGTATTATTCCGTGTTGAAACAGTTCCTCTGTTGTGCGTGCAGTGCATTGTGTGAAACAAATACTTGTATGTTGACGTATGCATTTACTTGTCTCAAAGTTATCATTGGTGAGGTGTATGTGCGATCAAGTATCACCGGCAGCGAAAAATAAAATTATTTGTGTGTAGCGTTATTGGGAACCGACAGAGTGAAAGTAATCAACTCTGTAATCAGTGCGCTAACTGTAAGCAAAAAGTTCAGTAATAAAGTAAGGTCTCACGGCTTGTAAGAGTTTTGTTTCAATTGTTGAGTTTTAAAATATAACTCATTTCAGCGATGTAATTTGTATTCAGTTATTTTAAAAGAACAAGAACAGCGTTTCTCACTAATAAACAGCAACCTTAATAAGAATGTGCATACTGTACTCTCTCGTTCTTTTGTGACTTTGAAGTTGATGAGTAATGTTAAATTTAGTGTTCTCGAACCACATTACAAATGCCATATCAGTATGTTTTATTTAAATGGTTCAATTTTAGGAAAAGCATCAGAATTATTAAATGTTGCATCACGTAAATTGTAATAAGTTATAATATTCGGTATATTTAACTACAGAGAAGGCTCTTTGTTATTTAAAGTTTAACATTTTTGTTAATTTTCGTTATTTAAAATGATTACATGGTAACCAATTAAAAAAAAACGTAATTCATTCTAATTAATATTTGTTACAGCATATAAACTTTTACATTATCCATATAACTGCTACTAGGGTATTACGACGCGAGGTTGGGAAGTGATTTTTTATAGAATGGAGGAAAATGTTTAAAAACAGAGTGATAGCGAGGTTTTTAAGTTCCGAGATATGAAAAACACTTCACAAACGTGCGCTGTACATTATGTTTTGCGCGATGGTTTTTTTTTCAAAATGATAACAATAATAATAATAATAATAATAATAATATAATAACATCTTTGTTGGAAATATTTGTGTTCATTATAAACAACTGACTAAAGTTAACAGTTTTGGCAATGTTTATTACTTGAAACAAAAGGAGGCCGTGAGGCCAAATTAGTGATAAAATGCCGGCAAGTACGTATTTATTCTTTTATATTGTTTAAATAAAGTTCAGTTAATTTAAAATGCAGTGATTTGTTTCGTATAATGTATATTGACACTGCCTTTTGGATATTTTTTTGTATATACATTGTATGTAGTATACATAGAGGGCAGTGGTTTTACTTCCCACACGCGTGTTTGTAATATGTAATATTACAGTATAGTTATTTAGGGTGGCAACTCCGAAATGTAGGAAGTTGAAGTTTCAATTTATGGTCGCCATTGCTGTAAGTACAACAAAACCAACTATCGCGCAAAAAAAATAGTTCTTTAATAAACACCGTATTGTCGATAATGTTTATATGTTACAGTCTCGTATTATTTTGTACAGTTAGTATAATATTTGCAGCTTCATGATACGAAATTCCAAATGAATTTCAGATGTATCAGTCAGTCACACACCAGTATTAGGTATTAAATATGATTAAGGGGCAGGAAAACTTCAGAATAACGGACTCCTATGTGGAGAACAACAATGTTCGCTATTAAGAAGTGTCCGCTATTGAGAAATGCCCGTTAAGGGAAGTTTGACTTTATTTTTATTTGGAATGTAACTTGAAACGTCTCCTCTATAATGTGTTTTGGAAAAATAAATTAGGAGTGACCTTTCTGAGAATGATGTAGATGACCATTTTGAGATGCACGTTGAATTGACATTTATGTCATTCAATCGCACAGACTTTGGTAATTAAGAAATATTATTTCGGTCTTGCTCTAGACATTATGTGACATTATATTAAATTTCAATCAATTTAATTATTTAAAAACGCATTTTGGTGCAAAAGTGTATAGATATCAGTCAGTCCCTCGTGGAATTGCTAAAAAATGAATTCGAGTTTTATTACCTTACAAAGCGTCCACCGCTGTGGTCTCGAGGTAGCGTGCTGCCTTGTCAGGCAGCGGGCCCGGGTTCGATCCCCGATACAAGTTTCCTGGGTGAATTTTTCCTCACCTGTAAGATAAATAGTCTCCGAGCACCATCTGGCCATCATTATCAATATCATATTCGCCTAATTAGCTTACGTTTAGTTTGAAGCCTCCCCTGACGCATCATTACCACATCAACTCCCATATCATCGGGGCAACGTAACCCCGCCTTCCACGCGCCCCTACCTCAGCAGTGAGTTACAAGGACGCCATTCTAGGAGAGAATATCAGAAATGTCGAAATGACAATCTGGGGCATTTGGAAAAAAATACCCTGACAAATCAACTTTAATTTTGTATTACCCATCTTTGCTATATGACATGGATGAGATAAAATCTACCATACGGTGATATATGTAGTCTGTTAAGGTGTTCCTGGTTCGACACATTCACACACATGACTCATACCGCCATTTATTTGGGCTGGGGCCTAAGCCTCGAGGAGGGGCTACAACCCTCCCTCCTGGCCTATTCCTCCCTAAATTAACACATAGAGTCGGAGTCATGGGGAAGTACTTGAGTGGGCCCCATTAGATTATCACTACCACATATTTTAAATTCCTGTGATTTACTAAACTACACCATTTTTTAAACCTTATATGAGATGAGGCGAAAGTTGATATGAAATGAAAGAATGGATATACATTATATGAAGGGGAGTGAAGAGAAGTGAAGTGTGTATAGATTGGATGAAATTAGAAAAAATCCGGTGTGGTCCACCATCAATATACCTCCGGAACCGCCAGTATTCGAACCTGAGATTCCAATCGAACGGCCAGGCATCCAGCCAGTCGGTCTAGACGTCCACTACTCGAGGTTATATGGAAGAACAGACATTTTTATAAACGCTGTTATTCATAAACATCTCTATGTTTACTCCACTTTTCTTAGATATGTCTTTATTAGTCTACAAGGACCGGACTGATATAGAAGGGTGTCACATAGTGAGCGGGAAGACAAGACATAGTGTACATATTATAGTTTCCGAAAAATATGAAAAGTGGAGCACATTACTCGAAAAGATAAATCATTTAATCGTTTTTAATTAATAATTAAATTAAATTATATTAGAATAGGACTGTATTTATTTAAAACTATTACCTGAAATATATATACAAAAACTAATCACATTATATATAATCTGCCTAGATTAACTACGTAGCAGTATTGTCTTCACTTGCGGCATGACAGTTGAAGTGAATTCCACCAGGTGCACGACTGAACTATGTCTACTGTACAGTAAAAGCTCCCTATTCGCGGAGGATATATAAGGCAAATATGTCGCGAATACAGAAACAGCGAATAGGGTTTGGTAATTTGTATGGTTATATAGGGGATACGTTCCAAGTTTCTATAATAAAATAAAAGTTATCAAAATAAAATCAATTATTGAGAGATTTTGAACAATTTCTGTTAACTATTACTATCAGGCTCAGGCCGATTCCGATTGAGGGTCTTTCCACTTTTCAGCGGTTGCCCTTTTACCAGCCGGCTGCTGGCCCTTCACATCCACATGTGTCAATCACAGAGGCAGATGATCAATAGCCAGTGTAGGGGTGACATGTGGTTAGCATGTCGAGTCCCCCAGCCTTTATAGCTGGTTCCTCAACCTGGAGCCGCTACTTATTGTAGCTACCCAATTGCCTCACGATGCTGGGTGGGCACCGGTCCCATACTGGCCGAAATACCATGAGAAAATTTCTTCCCCCATGGAGACTCGAACCAGCGCAAGTCCCGTAGCTCTGCGCCAAGGCTTCCTACCTTAACCGCTCGGCTACGGCGCGGGACATTCAGGCTCAGGCAAGGGCTTAAATAACTTAGTATATTGTTCCTGTTTTGCCGCTTTTAAAATGTCTTTCAATTTAGATTGATATTCAGCAGTGATTTTAGCCATAGAATTCCTTAGTTTGATTCATTAACATTGAAACAGAGTGATATAGATACAAACGATTCGCCAACGTGTAAACGGTCAAGAATTGTTTTCTTATTTTAAGCAGTAACACTACTTTTTGTCCGCTTCGAAACTAATTTTCTTTTACTCGGCATTATAAATTGGGAACAAAGAAGAAGAGACACGTGTTATTTAATGAAAATTATTGCAACGAATGACAAGTTGAAATAATTAAACGTCGATTGTGGTGAGAGCGGCATTTATGAACCGACATCTCATACCTGTAGCTTTTTACAACAGATTTTAGGTTTAGTAACAATAAGGTTTGTTTTACATTGATATTAATTTGTCCATTTAGTTTGAATCGCTCTTTGTAAAAGCCGCCTTCACATATGCCTATTTTTTAAAAAAAAGTTGCCGTTGCGTTAATATAGGATACTAATCTTTCTAATATACCGACTGAATCCGCGAATACAGGAACTGTGTCGCAATATTTAACCCGCGAATAATGAAAACACGAATAAGGGAACCGTTTAGTAGTCTTGGTGGAAAGGCCCTGCGGCTAGCCAAGTTAATGACAAGCGGTGAGCGATTCCTTTTGGTTCTCCAGGATGTCCAAGAAAGGAGAACCCCGGGTTCCTGCTTAAGCATTAACCCCGGTGTGATTTAGAGATGATTAGATACCGGTATAATAATAAATAATAGCGAATAACCAGCATTATAACCTGCATGATAGCGGCAATTTACTCCGAGTTGGGTTTAATTTCGTGATTTTTGAATATAGCGCTTGTGGCCGTCAGCCAATCAGAGGCTGGTGATTTTTTAAAGTGTGAATTTTTGTATTATTTTGTTAGGATATCGTGATCGAATGATATCCAAGGTGTTCTTAATGATTGTTTTAAGCTATCTCTTAAATATTATTAGTTTAGTTTAATTTAAAATTATTATTATCGCGAATAATGTATTAGCCATTCGCGTGGCTGTCTGGGGATGCCACGCCCCTTTTTTGAAATTGTGTTATTTTGTTTTATTAGTAATATTTAATTGTATTATTTTCTTTTCTGAGATATATTGAGTGTTACTTGAATGCGTTTGATGTATTTTCGATTAAGTTTAATTATTAAAAATGCCTAATGCGCAGTAGTGTCTCTAAGCCAATCAGGAGGCTGTGTGAGATTGCCACGCCTATTTCGTGGACTAGTAAAAATTGTTCGTTTAGATTCTTGTCGCGAAGTTTGTACATTAGCAGCCCAAAGCCGATCCAGGGAAGCCCGCACCCTATGATGGAGAAAAGTAAGACCAAAAAAACCAGCGCCAAGTCGAAATGAAATCTTTTCCATCCTCTTTACCCGGCTCAGTGAAGATTGGGAGTACAATTTACTGGTGGGAACTAGGGCACCACTCCGGCATTCGCCTTCACACTAAGGAAACCACCAGAAACCTTTAGCAGAGTAGTTAACTGAAAAATAATTAATATATTTATGTAAGGTTTTCTAATGATGTTCTATGACACAGGATGATGCCCATCGGCCATCCGTTGTGCCACGTGCCATAGATGTGGAATTTTTAAGATTAGAGGTGTAATTTTGTCAGATAGCCCGTTAATTTTGAATTTAGAAAAGTTATGGGATTAATATTTATTGGTGGAATCAAAGGGCCTACTCCGATATTTATCTTAGCGCTAAGGGAACCACCGTAACCTTAGCAGAGTAGGTTTGAAGTTAGTGAGAATGATCGAAATATGGCCAAATCGGTCGGGCCTTCCAGCTTTTAGAGGTGATTAGCTGGTGTTTCACCTGTTTGTAATTAATTCAGGACGGTTCTTATAGGCGAATAGCCGTCAAAATCACCTGTCATGTCATTAATAGGGAATGTATGTCATGTCTTTGTAATCTTCAGTTATCCTCCAACCTTTGAGTCTATTGTGATCCCAAGATGGTTCAATGAAGATAGATTTAGTACGTGAACGTTCTACTAAAATCTTATTCATGATCTTGCCAAGAAAATGGTCTACTGATTGCCACGTGTTGAACGTAGGGCAGTGGTAGTTGCATAGGCAGGAATCTTTATCTAATCGATCCTTTGTCTGAGTCCTTTTATTTAATTTAGGCTCAGTGTTTGTCTGCGTTTCCTTGCTTTGAATTATCTCAGTATCGGTTTGCGTTTCTTGATCAGTGATGTATATAACATGTTGCTGATCGTCGACGATTTCCTCCTCTGGCTGAGAGGGAACCGGGTTTCGTTCCTGAGAGCTGAACTCAGGTTCTTTGCAATTAGTAACTCCAGTTTTCCTTGAGTTTCTGTTTTTCCTATTTCGGGATTTTTTGCTCTCAAGTCGAGGAGCGGCTGGCGCAACTCTAGCTGGAGCTGTTTGTCTTTCCACAGCAGGAGCAGATGGCTCAACTGGAACTGTTTCAGACCGTTGAGTTGCAGTTTGAGCTGCACGACGATAGAGCTCTATTTTAACTCTGTAATAATAGAGTCTTCTTATTTTTAGAACCTCCAGACTGTGGAGTCATCCACCAAGACTGCCATGAACATTGGCAGCGGGCCTTTGGTCCTTCCGCATGTCATATTGACTACCTTTAGGGCCGTGAACCCGAGACTTTTTAGGTCTTCTTGGATCAATGATGGATCCACATGGGAGTCTATTCCTTGAATCACGATCTTTTTGGTTGCGATGTGATTTATTTTGGTACCTTCGCAGTAAGGTATCTGACGCCGCTGCAGGAGCTGAACGTATTTGTTGTGGGCCGACAGTGAAGCTAGCCTGACCCTATTTCCTACCCTGGTAACCTCACAAGTTAATGTGAGAGGGTGGTGATTATTGAACACTCTGTTCACAGCTGCCAATTCGGTAGAAAATTCTCCACGGATAGGCAGGGAAGGAGGTTTGGTTACGCTTTCGCGCTGGTTCGGTGTCCCTGAACCTCCGGTGGCCCGCTCGCTGATTTGCGGAGATGCCACCGGAGGTAGAGTGACAGTCAATTTAGAACATTTTTTTCCGTCAGTTGCTGCTGGCGATTTAGATGTCGGTGAGTCTTGTTCGATTAATTCGTCAGCCGTTGCTGCCGTATTTAGGTTCGAGGTTTTATCTATTTTCGTGTTATTACGCGTGCGAGTCGCGATTGGGGGCGTCTTTGATGACTTGCCTGATGATTTGCCATTCCTACCCATGTTGGAGTGTTCTTTGGATATATGGTAACGGGAATTTTTGGTTAACCGGTATGGAATTGCCCTGTCAAAGACCCTGGTATCTGGGCCGAGCCTGGGGCCGGACGGGATAAGGCCTAGTGCCTTTTTAGGAATAGGTACTAACCGTGTTGAATGTGTAGGATAGAACACTCAACCTGAAAAAGAAGCTGTCGGGACTCGTTTTGCTCTAGCCGCGCATGCGCAGGCAGTTTTTTAGTAGCGGGAGTCGTTTCTCCAGCTCGGTGCCGGTGAGATGACTATGCTGCGAGGAACGCTGCTGCGAGATACGCCACTGTAGACTCCCATCCGCTGCTGCCAGGAGAACCTTTCTCTACCGCTGCTGACGCTCGACCCAATCTCAAGGGAACCGTGAATAACGAACTTTTAATGTATACAGTCTTTCATATATTACGCAATTTTTAAAAATGCAATAATTAAGTCAAAAGCGCATCGAATTTTTTAAAATTATTTTAATTTACATACACTCCCATTTAAGTGCGGAAAATAATATCAGTCTTATGTCCACCTCCATTGTCTCGGCAGGCAGTTACTTGGTCTATGAAGTTCGTGTTGACCCTTTCACAGACATCTCTGTTGATGTAATTGATGACACGTTGAATTTCTTCCTTTGTGGTTTGTTCATGTATACTTTGGAATTCACACCCCATAAAAAAGAAATTACATGGAGTAAGGTCACAAGATTTGGGAGACCATTCAAAGTCTCCGCGAATTGAGATCACAGAATTAGGGATTTTTCATGAAGTACGATTTTTATCTCGCGGGATGTGAAACCACATATTGGCTGTATCCACTTCAGCCAGAAGTGAGGATTAACTGTAAACTAGTAGTAAGACAAAACAATGACGTTCAAAAATGGGACGGTTTATGGTAGAGCAGAGGAATGGAAATAGATACAGAAATCAAATACTTCAAAACGTGAAATATTTTGAATATCTTTGTACGACGTTGAAAATGAACGGAAAGAGGACGAAACCATTATTGATATAGCATTATTCAAAGGGAGGGGACAACTTAATAGTATTCTTAGTATTCTGGGTAGAGTGCCTGATACTTCAGTTAGTATGTTAGAAAAAATGTATGGAGCGATGGTCAGGCCAGTAATCCACTGTGGTAGTGAGATTTGCGGTTTTCAAAGAACGGAAATACCAAATAAGATATATACGCATTTTCTAAAATATATTACAGGACTTAGTAAGGCCGTTTCTAACTGTGGGATTTTAAATTAATTAGGGTCATTTCAAGACGACATAAACTGTAAAATTCGTGTACTCAAGTACTGGTTGCGGCTAATCCAAGGTGAGCAAACAATGCTCAGAGCAATTTGTTACGACCACCAAATTAGGAACGCGAATGTGAAACTCTGGGCTGACGAGACCTCCAAAAAGATTGGGATGGGTTGTGTATGGGAAAAAGGGACTGAAAATCGCAACAAATGTGTGGAGAAAAATAAGAAGAGGTACTTAGATACAAACCGACAAAATATATTGGCCGAATGTGTGGGAAAACGATCACTGTTTTTACAAAGAGACCTAAAACAAGTTTAGGGAAAGAATCTTATATTCTCTATCTAGGATTTAAGGAGAGATCAGGGCTTGCTTGGTTCAGGTTAGCGGCATGGAAATTTTTTAAAATTAGCGACGATCACGATATGCGAATATGTCCAATGTGCGGGGACTTTGAAGGAAAATGTAACAATTTGGAATATTGGAGGCGTCAGTTATTTCCGGAAAGATTTTATTAATTCAAATCCTGAAAGATTGGCATGCTACCAGTTATTGGTAAGCCCAGAAAATTGGATGAACGTGGATAGATTTCTGGACAAAACACGGAAAATAACACTCATTCATGAATAAATAAATATATTACCAATTGCAATACAATTAATTCTTAATAATTCTACTTAACTAAGTTAATGTATAATGTAATTGTACTGTTATCTAATTGTAATATTATTGTGTTTTCTTCTCTGTTTTAAGTATATTATTACCAAACGTCAACTTATTGTAACGGACTGTCAACAGCACGTACGGCTTACTGCCCGTGCGACCCATATTTGTAAATAACATTGTATGTATCTTACTTTTAACCTAATAAAGTCCATATGTATTAAACATTTCAAGTTATATACTCCCATAAAAATAATGTTTACTATGGAAAAGAGCATGCGGCGCGTGTTGTATAATAAAAATAATATTAGTAAATAAAACAGATGGATTTGAATGTTGAACATAATATAAGCAAAATGTTTTTAAAAAACCTTTAAATTTCGAAATTTCCGCAAATTTGTTTGATTTAACGTTCAAGGTCATTGTATAAAAGTGTTTACTATTTTAAGTTTCCAAATGATAGGAATAATAATTATAACAATCATTTCCTGCCGATCATTGCCTCTTATTGACGACGCGAATTATAGGCCAATAAAGAATGTTGTTCTTCAAATATTTCAATCGTTGTTATATTTGATTAATAAAAGACAAATTCTTTCACGCAGGAATTCGTAAACTAAGCAAAGTCCACGGCAAATGTAGTTTATCTTCCGTTTTTCATAGTATTTTTTCATCAATCAAATCTCATCAAGTTGCGATGAAAATATAGTGGCCGTTACATTATAAAATTAAGGCTTTTCAGATAAACCCCCATTACATATCAATGTTTTCGGATGCCAAAAAAGAACGTAATGCAATATAGGACGTAAGTCTATTATGCGTATGTCCGAATTATAGCATTCACACTGACATTTATAACAGACTAAACCCGTTTTTGCATTACTACATTTGTGGCTATGGATTTAAAATAAATAATAGTTTAAAAAAAACTAAAACAAAACGCTTTATTAGAAAACCGAACCAAAAATTGAAAAATAGTTTCAATTTCCAACGCGCTTGGGATAAAATTAAAGTGGTCAACAAAAAAATCATCTACAACATCTCTAAAATAAATAAATTTCCATCAAAAGCGTGGGGTGCTCTTTATCAATCAATATATTTGATAAGAAACAGATATTGGTAAAAGTGAAGTCTCTAAGAACAAAACGTATAAACCATAAAAAGCACCCCCGCTTTTGATGGTAAATTATTTTTTTGTAGATAACTCTAGTTTTATTCTAGATGTGTTGGAAATTACTTTTTTTGTAGAACACTTTAATTTTATCCCAAGCGTGTTGGATATTAAAATTATTTTTCAATTTTTAGTTCGGTTTTCTAATAATGCATGATGTTTTAGTTTTTTAAAATTATTATTAATTATTTATTTTTTTAGTCTGGTTTTCTAATAAAGCGTGTTGTGTTAGTTTTTTGAACTATTGTTCAATTATTAATTTTTAGTTTAATTGATTGTCATAAACTGGAACCATGAAAATAGCTTACGATATTTTTATTGTCTACGCACGAATATAGGGCCTACCGGTAGTTATATATTTTTAAAATTATTATCTAACATTATTATAATATTTGTCCACCGCAGTGGTCTCGAGGTAGCGTGCTGCCTTGTCACGCAGTGGACCCGGGTTCGATCCCCAGTCGGGGCAGTTTTTCTGGGTGAGGTTTTTATTGGGGTTTTTCCTCACCTGTAAGACAAATGTCAGGAAATCTTCAAGGCTCAAACGGTCCCCTAAATCATATGGCCGTAATCATCCTTATAATTAACATTATCTTCTTTCACCGGTGTGGAAAGCAACGGGAACCTGCCACACCTATAATTTCCTAGTAAAGCTGCAAGGCATAGCATGAAAATGCTATGACTGCAGTGAAAGACCTGCCCTCGGGCAAATTACTATGGATGGATGGATTATAATATTTTTGAATATTTTAATACAGATAAATAATTGCATTTCAACGTATCCTTCTTATATTTTTTGGATAAATTATAATGTGGTAAGTTTACAAAATTGTCATTAATATTTTACAGAATAAGATAAAAATGTAAATATCTTTAAATTCGATACTAACGTAGTATGAGCTAAAAGTAATATTCTTCTAAAAAATTCTCCGAGCCGGATTTGAACCAGCGACCTATGGATTACTGAAATTATACACCACTATAGTCCATCGCTCTACCAACTGAACTACCAGAGGATATAATATTAATTTCTTACGACGATGGACTAAAAAGTGGATAAGTCCGCAACCTATTGCATATTATATATTATTTATGGAATTATTGTATCGTCTTAGGTCCTTTACAAGTATACAAAGTTTCAAGTCGATCCAATGTTTTTAAGTGGGTGAAAATCGTGTTGAAAGATTCCGTTACATAGATAGATACAGGTGAAGGAAATATAAGGCGTGTAAAAACACTCTGAGTATGGGTGGAGAGGCATTCAACGTACGTTAAATATCTTTTCAGTGATTACGAGTAAGCATTGATGCCAGAGCCATATAGGCCTATAGTTGGTTTCTTACATATTTATTGTTAATTTTTTAATTCTATTTTTTTTTAAATTCTAAGAGAGACCTAACAGACAGGTGAATGGAGAAGACAAAATAACAATGAACTACATGGTCTTTATAGGAAGCCAGATATAATAAGAACAGTTAAGTCTCGTAGACTGCGATGGGCAGGACATGTTGCACGTGTGGGGAATGAAACACTTGCATGGAAGCTTCTTGTAGGAAAGTCTGAAGGAAAACGCCCAGTTGGTAGACCAAGAATGAGGTGGGAGAATAACATTAACTATGATTTGAGGGAAGTAGATTATACAGGGAATGATTGAAAAGCATTAGCTCGGGATAGGGATGTATGGAGAGTTATGTCCGCGCGGCCATGAACCTACGGGTTCGATAGTGCCAGTGAGTAAGTAAGTAAGAGTGACCCAAGGAATTTATTTTCTATAAGTTTTATGCTACTCGAAACACTTTATTTTTATTGCCCAATATTCATTGCTACATAGCAAACTGGTACTGGTTCTTGAAGCAGTATTTCAGGTAGAATGCTATGGGCCAGAGCTGTTAGACTCGACATTTTATCTAGACATCCTCATAAAGTGGGAACATATCCAGTGTGTAGTCGTCATGTGAGGAGTTCGCAGAGGATAAGCACAATCTTCTGAAGTAGCAGTGAACGAAACGTCGATCTTAACAGCTGTCGATCACGACTATTCAGCCCGGAAGACGATTTCAAGAATCAAAACTCAGCCGTGAAAGCCTTCAAAGTTAAAATATACTGGTATTGCTCTTACTTTATATAAAGTCCTAATTTTGTATCAACCTGAGCTGAATTGAATGTTTTCTGTATTATACCACATTACCAGTCTTCACACATGCACGCGCACGCGCTCACGCACACACGCACACACATGCGCGCGCGCACACACACCCACACCCACCCACACACAACCACATACCCACACACACATCCACACACACACACACACATATATATATATATATATATATATATATATATATATATTCCTATCCATGTCCGAATATTAGGTAATATTATCACCTAAATTGTTAAAATTTTAGATGTTCTCTTTATTCTTTAATCAATCTTTATTCCTCTCACCGTCGGGTTTGGTAATCATTCTTTTGTACTATTTCCTTTTACCCACCTGATACCACATACAGTCTTCCTCTTCTTCTTACCGCCCATGGAATGAAGGCCCGCTGAATCCATTTCTTCCTAGGGGGTCTAGGTATATAAAATGGATCCCGCTCAATTTTTGATTATTTTGCGGTCGAGAAATTTTGTCCCGATCTAGATAAATTGGATCCTAGCTCCAAGTAGCATTTTTCATATTTTCTTACTTTTGTTATTAATTGTCTAAGGATTATGAATTTGTTACAAACATAAATTAGTTAATATTAAAATAAACAAACATACTGTATGAAACTAAACATATTTTCCCGGTTGATAATGGAAGAAATTAGTACATTCCAATTTGTAAGAAAGATGAGTTTTATAATTACACCATTAGTCTAAATATATTTTTATGCCTAATTTTTAACATTATACATTTTTGGGAGACTATCTAGCCAACTTCCATGCTATGTTCCCCTACATAATGGAAATAGACTGCGATCAATTTACCTTTTACTATCATGTTTGACTCGGGACCTAATTTACCTACTATCCGTTTTGGCACGGGACATAATTTATCGTACTTTATAGGTTTGTGACTCAGCTTACAGGCCCCGAACCTGTGGCACCCTCTTTTATGAGTGCCTTTCGAATCTAGCCTCAAATGTCAGTTTAGTTTTGCCTCCTCACTTATTCCTATCACGTGCCCATATCTTCTTAAAATTTTGCACTTGAAATTAAAAGTTTAAATTAAATTAATAAAAAAATCCTGAATTTGTTAAAGGGTAGTTTAGTGTGTGTCCCGCGCCGTAGCCGAGCGGTTAAGGTAGGAAGCCTTGGCGCAGCGCTACGGGACTTGCGCTGGTTCGAGTCTCCATGGGGGAAGAAATTTTCTCATGGTATTTCGGCCAGTATGGGATCGGTGCCCACCCAGCATCGTGAGGCAATTGGGTAGCTACAATAAGTAGCGGCTCCAGGTTGAGGAAACCAGCTATAACGGCTGGGGGACTCGACATGCTAACCACATGCCACCCCTACACTGGCTGCTGATCATCTACCTCTGTGATTCAAACATGTGGATGTGAGGCCAGCAGCCGGCTGGTAGGCTAAGGGCCTTGTAGGCCTGTCGCGCCAGGAGTAGTTTAGTGTGTGTTATACCTGGTCTGCGGTTTTGTGCATTTTAAATTTGTACACATGCAACAAGCGTGCAATTAATCTCGGCTTTCCGTGTAATCTCAGTTAAATCAAAGTTCTACGTGTCCAGACTGATCATTTTGTTTTCCAATTCGATCGATATAAATTTTACCAATGTATAAGCCGTTTCAATCCAATTTTAATTGAACTTCTTTCTCTACAATTGCATCTGTGTGCAGTGTAATTTTTATAATTGAAACATTTAGTAACATGCAGACTCACAACAGTGATGCAGCTCATTACATAATACATTTTGTAAATCCATAGCAGTATTTAACACGAATTAGACAACCGCTGTGGTCCGGGGTAAAGCCATTGACTTTCACACAGCAGACTCAGGTTCTAATCCGATACGGTTCATTTTCCTGGTTGAAATTCTTCAGTGATTAATTTAACGGTAATCCAAAACTACAAACTTCGAAACATGAAAATCACTGCTATCGTAATTTCATCACCATATGGAATTAAGTAAATACAGCAGAGACATCTAGTTCAGTAAAATATATAATCTGTAGTTTGCTGATATGTCAAAATGGAAGGACAATACCAAGTAAATGTCTAAAAATTATATTTTCCGACGCCAGACACACGAGGATCACATAGCTCTATGCTTCGGCGCAAATTCCTTATGTAGCAAACAAACTTAAGTCATTAAGGTTTTTTTGTTGGTGGCAGTGACGTTGGGATATATAGGATATATTTACCTTCATTTCATAATATTTACATAACAATTCCAGTATTTAAAAGTGTACTTATATATTTAAAAAAATATTCAATGTAAAAGTACATATAATTGATCTGCTATGAGGGTTTCACAACCACGATGTAGGCTATCTCACAGTTCAGTTTTACAACGCAGAAGTCACCAATTCCAAAGATTATCTTCGTTGTCATTATCACAGTACATTTGTCGCCTGTCAGATCACGATTGGCTGTAGCGACTATTTTTTATTCAATACGTTAACTTCTAACTATATTTCTTATTATTTTGCTCATATTGTTAGTATATTTTTGTCTTTATTATTACGAATAATTTTTCCCCCCAGGTTGTAATTTCCAAATTTCTGGTGTCCTCTCTTGGCCTTGTCGTAATTGTAACCTACTTCAGAGGTTGGGGAAGGGACAAAAATAATAGAATTTTCATTATTGATTAAAAAGGTTTGATTAATAAAGGAAACCTGCACCTGGAAGGCGGGGTTACGGCTGACACAATGGTATGATAGGGTGGTGATGATGATGATGATGATAGTGGTGCGCCAGGAGAGTCCTTAATCCTAAATTTAATTTAAGGCTAATATGAATGATGATGATTATGATGACCATACGACGTTCGGGGACCGCTTGAACCTTACAATTTCCTTATATTTGTCGTACAAGCAAGGAAAAAAAAAACCCTCGCCCAGAAAACTTATCCCGACCGGGATCGAATCCGGCCCCACTGCATGACAAGGCAGCGCGCTACCTTGAGATAATAGCAATGGACTTGAAATTACTCGCGAACTATATGAAAGCTCAATCTTAAGCCTTCTCTAATACCAAACCTCGAGAGGCCAGTATTTCTAGAAAGCGATGCAAAGACGCTTCTGGATAGTTTTAGCGAGTCTATCCAAATCTTAACTCGCAACCCACTATATAAGGCACCACCCCCGACATTCAAAAGCCGGCTGAACAATGAGTCACGGTTTCACAACATCACCTCGCATCAAAATATTTCTGTTCCCAATATAGGACAAACGTCACAGCAGCTTTAAAAATGCTAACTAGGTTACTCTCCAGGTCAACAACATGAGCTCTGTTTATGCTTGGGACAGCGTGGCTCTGTAGGCTTGTAATCTAGCTCATCGTAAGTGAGGTTTAGCATGATATGTACTGGGGTGAACTCTCCTATTCTTCATTCAATCAATAATTATAATCTCTTAAGACAGTATACAAACGCAGCCAAATGGCTAGGAGTTAAATCATCAAACCTCATAACGATAGCCACAAAGATACCTGACTCCAGATGCAGTACTTTGGACGATGCCGGTCTGAATCACATATTAGTAGCCAGAAGCAGTAGTCGTAGTATTTATCAATGATAGCGAGATAGCGCGATACAGGTGAGGAGTTAAATATCAAATCTACAAACAGAATATGATGTTATATCATCTATAGAGGCTTCTAGTTCCGTATATATATATATATATATATATATATATATGAACGTTTTGTTGGGTTTTCCGCGTCTTGGATTTAAGTTCGGCCTCTGCCCACTGGTTCCAGTATGGTGGAATACTTACTCCCCATAAAGGTTAACTATATATATATATATAGATATTATAAATATATTTTTGACATTTGGCAATGAAGGAAAATATGATATGAAAAGAAAAAAGAATGCTTGAGTCGGGATTTGAACTCGAGTCTCTAAAGTCTGTACCTTTAGCGCTCTAACCAACTGAGCTACCCAAGAATTCCAAGACAAACATACAATTTTCTTATACATGTAGTATTCTCAATTCACACAGTTATGTTAGCCGCTAGATGTCAGTTGGAACAAATTTCCGCTACCTCTTGTGTGAATTGAGAATACTACATGTATAAGAAAATTGTATGTTTGTCTTGGAATTCTTGGGTTGCTCAGTTGGTTAGAGCGCTAAAGGTATAGACTTTAGAGACTCGAGTTCAAATCCCGACTCAAGCATTCATTTTTCTTTTCATATCATATATATATATATATATATATATATATATATATATAGGGGGACGTTCGGGTAATGTGAACCCTTCGGTTTAGAGTGGACCCTGATAATATCTGTACTAATTGCTGCGGCCTTCGAAAAGAACATTTTTTAACTACTTCCCAGTATCAACTTTGACGTGTTCAAGGCCGATTTATTTTATTGTTTGTGCGAAGAAGGGTTCATTTGTGATATTTATGTAAATTACTACTATAATTTTTTTCAAGCCAAGAATCAATTCTTAATTTCTGCTATTGAATATTACAAATGTTGAAAGAACTCCTAAATATATTATGTAGATGCTGTTTTAATATACTGACGGGTTTTGGTTTGATATTATGAGACATGGTGGCTGTATAAAATAATTAAACATAACATAGGAATTCAGGTAATGTGGATCCTTCACGAGGACCTGGGTCCCCTTTACACGAATACGTATATTTTATCAATGAGGATGCTATCTGTAAAAAACCAGCAACTTAATTAATTTTATCTAATATCCTTGTAATAAGTCCACCACTGTGGTCTCGAGGTAGCGTGCTGCCTTGTCACGCAGCGGGCCCGGGTTCGATTCCCGGTCGGGGCAGTTTTTCTGGGTGAGGTTTTTATCGGGGTTATTCCTCACCTGTAAGACAAATGTCAGGAAAACTTTAAGGCCCAAACGGTACCCGAAATCATATGGCCATCATCCTTATCATTATTATGCTTACCATTATCATTATCATCATCATCCTTCACCGGTGTGGAAAGCAACGGGAAGCTACCATACCTGCACAATTCCCTACTAAAGCTGTAAGCATAGCATCAAAATGCTATGATTGCAGTGAAGGACCTGCCTTCGGGCAGAATTTCTATGGATGGATCCTTGTAATTTTACTAAACCAATAGACTGTCGCTTTCTGCAGTTGAATGACGTGTGAATGTCATAATCGACAATAATTTTGAAAAAAACATTAATTAAATATCAACGCTTTTTAATTATGATCAGTCATACATATTTTCAGATTAATAAGTGCCTGTCTGTATACATTAACAGAGAAAAGATTATTTAGTATATATTGGAGACGTCAGTTATTACCGGAAATATTTCTAAATTCAAATCAGAAAAGATTGGCATGCTACGAGTTATTGGCAAATCCAGAAAATTGGATAAACTTGGGTAAATTTCTGGACAAAACGCGGAAAATAAGAACAACACTCATTCATGAATAAATATATGTTATCAATATGCAATACCATTAATCCTTAATAATTATATATAAATTAATTAGTGTATAATGCTATTGTGTTATTATTTAATTGTAATATTATTGTGTTTTCTTTATGCAATTGTAATGTTATTGTGTTTTAGTGTATAATATTATTGTGTTATTATTTAATTGTAATATTATTGTGTTTTCTATATATAATTGTAATGTTATTGCTTTTTTTGTTGTTTATTTTCTTTACATTAGTACCAATTATTACTTTATTGTAACGGACTGTCAACAGCACGTACGGCTTACTGCCCGTGCGACCCATATTTGTAAATAATATATATTTACTATATAGACTAAAAGATAAGGTGGACTCTGGGGTCCATTTTATCCGAATATGGAGGTTAAAGTGGACCTTTTTGTAGTGTAAAAAAGTTTATGAATTATAAAGGTGTTTGCATTTTTTAATAATATAGCATTGGTATTTCATTGTTACACACTACTGAGTAAAACTAAGAAATTGGGACTGGAAGTAAATATCAATAACACTAAATATATGGTCACACATACAATTATATTATATAATGGAAATGGACAACTAATGACAAATGAGGGAAATTTTGTGGAAGTGGCTGAATTCAAATACCTAGGACCAATAATCACAAATAGGAATGAGATGCACAAGGAAATTAAACATAGACTCAATTCTGGAAATGCATTACAGAGACTCTTGACTTCCCAACTCCTTTCAAAAAACGTTAAACTAAAAATATATAAAACTATTATTCTACCAGTTATATTATATAGGTGCGAAAGATGGACTCTTACTTTAAGGCAGGAAAGGAGATTACGAGTATTTGAGAATAAAGTTCTTAGGAAAATTTTTGGACCAAAGAGAGATGAACAGACAGGTGAATGGAGAAGAATGCATAACAGTGAATTGCATGGTCTTTATAGGAAGCCAGATATAATGAGAATAGTTAAGTCTCGTAGACTGCGATGGGCAGGACATGTGGCACGAATGGGGAATGAAATACGTGCATGGAAGATTCTTGTAGGAAAACCGGAGGGAAAACGCCCAGTTGGTAGACCAAAAATGAGGTGGGAGAATCACATTAACTATGATTTAAGGGGAAGTAGATTATACAGGGGATGATTGGAAAATATTGACTCAGGATAGGGATATATTGAGAGCTTATGTCCGCGCGGCCGTGAACCTACGGGTTCGATAGTGCCAGTGAGTTAGTTATTTCATTGTTACAACACTAAATGATAATTACTGTAATTAAACAAAATTCAAATTCCTAAATAAAAGAAGAAAAACAAATTCAAAACAGGGGTCCAAATTACCCGAAGTTCCTATATATATATATTTATATATAATGTATCGGATTATAATAACCTTTCTTTATTTCCCTTAGAGTAACCTCTACCTTCTGTAAGTTCTTTACATGCCACACGCAACCCGTGACTTACAGGGACACGATCTCGATTATAATAATCTAACGTTATTAAAATATTTTAACTTTAAGGAAGGGGAGAAGATGGGAGTGCTTGATAATGTTCTTGGGACAATTTTTCGATCGAAGAGAGGCGAAGGGATAGTGAATAAAAAAAAGTACTTAGCAGCGAGTTACATGATATTTATGTGAAAACTGAAGAAATAAAAACAATTATATCTCTATACTGCGATGCTGAGGGTATATGCCACTAATGGGGAACGAAATAAGGACATGGATACTTCCTTATGGAAAAAACAGAGGAAAGTACGCCCCGTAGATAGAGCAAAAATCAGATAGGAGAATATTACAACCAAGATTTAGGGGAGGTGAATTACACAGGGATTCATTGGATAACTTATCTGAGGATAGGGATATATAGGGAGCCTATTTTCGGGCGAGCATGAGCCTCCGAGTTCGACAATGCCAGAGAGTTAGTTATTTTGCGTTAAATTAGAGTAATTACATTTAATTGCATGTATATATATCATCATCGTCATCCGGTATCATAGCAGCTACCGCCGTCTTCCGGAAACCAAACGCCATTCCTCTCTGCCCATCCATTGATCTTCCTCCATTCCTCTGATATTCATAGCTGCTTGTACCCCTTCTATCCAAGTTCTCTTCGGTCTTCCTCTCTTCCTTTTTTCCATTGGGATTCATTCCATAACAATATATATAGTAGTAGTAGTAGTAGGACTTTATTAGACAAAAAGTAAGATATTTACAATATTATTTACAAATATGGGTCGCACGGGCAGTAAGCCGTACGTGCTGTTGACAGTCCGTTACAATAAAGTAATAATTGGTACTAGTGTAAAGAAAAATAAACAAATACAGCAATAACATTACAATTAAATAAAGAAAACACAATAAAACTATTACCATTAAATAATAACACAATAGCATTATTCACTAAAAACATTAACATTACAATTACATAAAGAAAACACAATAATAATACAATTAAGTAATAACACAATAGCAATAACATTACAATTACATAAAGAAAACACAATAATAATATTACAATTAAATAATAACACAATAGCATTATACACTAAAAAAACATTAACATTACAATTACATAAAGAAAACACATTAATATTACAATTAAATAATAACACAACAGCATTATACACTAATTAATTTATATATAATTGTTAATAATTAATGGTATTGCATTTTGATAACATATATTTATTCATGAATGAGTGTTGTCCTTATTTTTCGCGTTTTGTCCAGAAATTTACCGAGGTTTATCCAATTTTCTGGATTTACCAATAACTCGTAGCATGCCAATCTTTCCCGATTTGAATTTAGAAATCTTTCCGGTAATAACTGACGTCTCCAATATTCTAAATCATTACAACAATATATATATATATATATATATATATATATACACGTGGTCTGGAGGTAGCTCTTGCTTTTCACGCAGCGAGCTAGGGTTAGATACCCAGTTGAGACAAGCATCTGGGTGAGGTTTTTTCGGGGTTTTTCCCTCACCTATAAAACAAATGTCAGGAAGCTTAAGGCCCAACGGTCCCCGAAAATCATCCGGCCATCATCATCATCATCATACACTGGTGTGGAAAGCAACGAGAAGCTACTACACCTACAATTCCCTAGTAAAGCTGCAAAGCGTACCATGAAAATTATATGATTGCAGTGACCTGCCCTGGGGCACAATACTATATATATGGTTAGCCGTCGTGATCCATTGGTTTTGTTCCTTGTCTCTTGTGAAAGTGTCAAGAGTTAAAACCCGGCTGGAGTCGATGGACTTTTAGGAAGAAAAAAAATCCAATAGACAATCCTTCCGGGAGGGACTTATTTATAGCCGTGGGTCACGAATCTGAAGACGTCTGCGCTTTAAAGAGAAACTCAAGCCTGAATTAGTGCATCTGAGTGAAATATAACCGGTCTTCTCCATCCATGTAATACCTCAGTTGCCTACTAGATGTCTCATTAAAACTATGTGGTTACAACGTGTCACTAGCTGGCATCAGTAGAGAAATAAGCATAAATACACTCCTGATAGGGGAGCATACATATATTCATGGCGGATATATATATCACTTTGGGTTGAAGGAGAAACACTGTATTGTGGAATATTCCCTATATATAGCATAGGAAAAAATAAAAACAAAGAATGACACAAAATAATAAAAATGGAAGTACAGTATGACGTCTGGTCATTTTTTAACATTTCAATTGACAGTGTTAAACAATGGAAGAACACGGAATGTCCCAGTGAAATCAACAGTTCAAGTACTGCTATGGGTTAAGAAAATAAGGATGCTAAGTTTTCTCAAGTCTTGGTTTTTGTGACTTTTTTTAACCTACGATCTACATATGTAGTTTCCAGATATACGTTAACGGTACACACGCTTACGCCTGGTTCAAAGAAGGTTAAACAATTTAGACTGAATTAAGTTTGAATAACGTAAGTTAGGCCATCACATACACATATTGAATCACAATTTTCTAATCTTCTATTATAAACAAAAAGTGAAAATCTTAACTACAATATTATACATCATATTAAAGATAGCCCACCGCTGTGGTCTCGAGGTAGCGTGCTGCCTTGTCACGCAATGGGCCCAGGTTCGATCCCGGTCGGGTCAGTTTTTCTGGGTGAGGTTTTTATCGAGATTTTTTCTCACCTGTAAGTCAAATCTCAGGAATCTGTTAAGGCCCAAACGGTCCCCGAAATCATGTGGCCATCATCATCATCCGTATCATTAGCATCATCACCATCATCATCCTTCACCTGTGTGGAAAGCAATGGGGAGCTACCACACCTACAATTCCCTAGTAAAGCTGCAAGCATGAAAATGCTATGATTACAGTTAGGGACCTTCTTTTGGGCAGAATTACAAAGGATGGATTAAAGATATTCGCACTTATTCCTACAGTAGTAAAAACTGCACTTCTTCCAGTTACGTATATTTTAAGGATGTGAAACATGGACTCTTCCTTTAAGGGAGGATAACATTTACAAGTAATTGAGAATAAATTTCTTAGGAAAAGTTTTGGACCAAATAGAGACGAATATATAGGTAAATGCACAGAAATACATTACGGTGAGCTACATGATATTTATAGGAAATCAGATATAACAGCAACGCCCAGTTGGTAGACCTAGTATGAGGTGGGAGATTAACGTTAACTATGATTTGGAAAACATTAGCTCAGAATAGGGATGTATGGAGAGATTATGGCCGCGCGGCTGTGAACCTACGGGTTCGATATTGCCAGTGAGATGTTCAGGGCTGTGACATGAATGCGGAATGGAAGTGTGTTGTGGAAACTCCTTATAAAAAAAAACACTTGCACAGTGTTGAGTTTGTAGGCTAAAAGTGAGATGGCAGAACATCATTAATCATGATTTAAGGGAGTTCAGTTATACAGGAGATGGTTGGAAAGCATTAGCTCAGGACATGGATGTATTGAGATGTTATGTCCCCGCAGCCATAAATCTGCGTGATCGATAGTACCACTGAGTGAGTGAGTTATTACCAAAGACTGTATAATAAAAAAATATGAGATTAATAAATTCATATAATACTTACTTACTCACTGGCACTATCGAACCCGTAGGTTCATGGCCGCGCGGACAATAAGCTCTCCATACATTCCTATCCTGAGCTAATCTTTTTCCAATCATTCCCTGTATAATCTACTTCCCTCAAATCATAGTTAATGTTATTCTCCCACCTCATTCTTGGTCTACCAACTGGGCGTTTTCCCTCTGGCGTTCGTACAAGAAGCTTCCATGCAAGTCTTTCATTCCCCATACGTGCAACATGTCCTGCCCATCGCAGTCTACGAGACTTAACTGTTCTTATTATATCTGACTTCCTAAAATTCATATAATACTTCAACTAATTATTTACAAACTGCACCTTGACTTCAAAGCTATTTGTTATTTTTAAATGGAATATTAACCCTTAGAATATTTTCAATATAAATTATAGTTGAAGAGAAAAATGTACACCTAGATTGCGGTTCGAACCAGGTCCCTGGTTCTATACACTAGTGCACTTTCCAAATGAGCCACCTAGGCGTTCAATCTAAACAGAATTTTTCTCATATTTAAATAATGCCCGAGAACGCCAAAGGTGAGTTGTTCGACTCGCGTAATATTTTTTCTCTCCAAATATAATTTGTCATTCAGAGAAAAATTTTGGAAGAAAACATAGAAGCTCTACGGGCTTTATATGGTAATGTTATATTCCCATTAAAATTCTTCTTGAACAAAAATCCGCCATTAGGCGTGTTGGACAATGGTTCATAGACTTTGGAACGCTATGGGACTGTATAAATAAGAAAAAAATGCGATTCAATTGGAGACCCAAGTAATTTGAAAGAGCACTAGTATATAGAACTAGAGAACGTGGGTTGAAATCCCGTGTGTGCGTAATTTTTTTCTAATATAATTTGTAATTCTGGGAGGAAGGCTAAATAAAAAAACAGAGGATTGTTGTATCTGTAATATTATGTAATCAAGATATGATTGAATTTCGATAAATTATTTCTCAGTATATGCTACTGATGAAGACGTGGTTTGCGATAGACTATTTTATTGAAACTGCTACATGATCTTAATTATGTAGTGAGAAATTTCCTGAAAACTCATATTTCTACATTTAGTAGCCTTAATACCTCAATGAAGAACATATGTAGCGATAATACGAATACAATTATTTATTTGTAAAGTTATTCGATTATATCCATAAAGAAGGCAAACATTCCTTAAGTTTAATTCATTTTGTAGAATGCAACACTGTGTTCTCGTTATAAATATACAAATAGAAATAGCTGTAGCTTCTGAACAAATACGAATCTGCAGAATTAACCAATTTCTACAACGGATTAAAACTGCGAATTGTTTTTATTTTATGTTAAGATTTTTACAATAATTATTAGAACATGATCCTGAATACAAATATTTGTTCTATAATGAGTGAAGTTAGAATGGTATGGTGACAGACGACAGATTCCCAATAAATTAATAATTAAAATGAAAAATAATAAAAAAACTAGAATGGCTGCCAACTGATAGAAGACAAATAAATGGAATTAAAGACAGCAAAAAATGACGTGGATGGATGTTTTCTTTTCAGCATGAGGGGAAAAAAGATTGGACGATGGAGATTGGAAAGCCAGAGAGATGTGGAGGAGAATGACAATAGACTAATTGTGCGCAGAATGTGTTGTGAAACATTATAATATATTGTATTTAGTAAATAAGATCTTCTGGTGACTATGTAACTCATGCCACAAATGGGAGTTAATGACACATCACATTTCAATGAATTTTGTTTTATAACCAATGGCAGTCGTGTTTCACCCCGCTCTTCATCGATTTCTCTTTACCAACTCCTGCCTTTGTGATAGAGAAAGCTTCTCCTTTTTAATATTCTAAACAGTTCCGAGCATTATTTTGCAGTGACTGACTCTCCAACAAATCCATTGAATATAGTAAAAAATGAACAGATTACTTCGAACTACACATTTGATAATTGTGTGTTTAAATAATGAATTTACTGAGTTGTTGATTTAAAAATAAATTAATAACTTTGGTTACAATATACAGTTTCATGTATTTCATTTTGTTCTCCAGTACAGTGCCCCCTTACAATATTGCGATCCAGTGGGTTATCGCTGATTGCGATCCTATTTGGCAATAAATAATGTGATCAAGTTGCAGTGACTAAAGAAATTAAACATATCCGAACCTTTCTGATTTGTTTTGAAACATAGCTATTTGCATTAAGTTTATAAATATTTTAAAAGTTAATAATTATATTAAATAATGATTTTTGAGAAAACAGATTAATTGAATTTGTTTATTAGTCCTAACAAATGCCACTCTCGATTTCCAAATCCGTAGATAAATTCACTCGACACTTCGTCACTCGTAAATATATCGATCATTTTGAAATCCTTGTGACTTTATTTATGGTCAGAGAAAGTACCTTGGTTGGCATTGCAGTGCTCTGTAGTAAGCACAAGTTGACTGAAACCGGAGTATGATGCGATGTGACGGCGCAAGACTTACAACGCAGTTCAGTGCATACGAGAGTGAACAGAATACAGACATCATTGTGGCAGTGTACAATATACTGCTTACATCCGTTCTGGAATATATTAAGTGCTCGTCAAAAAGGTGAAAGAGACATTCCGAAAACGAAGATCTCGGAAATTAAGCAGCTGATTGAAAAGTATGGCAGTGAATGTTTTCGAGATAATAAGGAGACAATTTCATGTATATTATGTATAACAGATATACAGGTACATGAATGAAGTTTATTCACAGACATTGTAACACAAAATAAATATAAGCAACATATACATTTGTTATCGGAAAAGGATCGGCGCTCTAAATCATCATCATCATCAGATTCGCATCACAACAAACAATCTGAGTTCTTGAGAGATATGTGTGAAATGATAACTATCACCCTATGATGTCGTAGACACATTCATTTCAAATATGAAAAGAATATTCCGGAAGGCTCCGGCAAGAATAACGAAATTTAAAGCAATTGCTTCAGGAGTATTTCTGCCCTCACAACCCTTCATTACGAGGTGGGGAACCTGGCTCAATGCGGTGTCATTGTGGCATGTATTATAACACAACCGCTAAAATAGTTAATATTTTCGACAATACGGACTGTTCAACAATTGGAATAATAAAATCAGTGCTTTGTTCTAACTTACATGAAAAGCTGCATCTTATCAACAACCCTTATGGGCATATTTCTGATAGAATCACACATCTGCAGACACGTCACAAAGAAATGACCAAAGCTCTTGAGCAATTTCAGAAACAGTCACAAAGAATTAATACAGTTCTATCTACATCGATCACCGAAATAATAAAAAAGAAGCCAAACTCTGTTCTACTAAAAAATACTGGGTATTCCGTCATGACTATTCTAGTGCTTCGTTATCATTTATCACCCATCATATCATCGTGGTAACGTAACTCAGCCTTCCAGGTGCCCCAACCTAAGAAATATATTACAATTCCACCAATGCCAGGGCAGCAAACCAGAAAGTCATGAAAGACAACTTGGTGGCATTAGACCAAAAAATAGATGGTGAAAGGTGGCGCGATAGGACAAATTGTGAGCTCTACCAACTATACGATGGGCCTGATGTTGATAAGTATATAAAGCGAAGTAGGATGAGTTTGGCAGGCCACGTCAACCGAATGCCGGAATGTTATCCATCTAGGAAGGATTTATTATCGGCTCCTTGAGGAAATCGCATTAGATATATCAATGTTACGGTGGGAGGACAAAATTCAAGACGAAGCAGAAAAAGCTTCGAACAATAAACAGGAACGCTAAAAAATCTTGATGGAAGCCAAGGCCCATTCTGAGTTGCAGTGTCAAGGAAGAAGAATAACAATATCTGATTTTATTTGGAAAATTGATATTAATACTTAACATGATTACAGTTTGTGATATTAAGGAAATATCTACCTTTAAAATAATATATATACGACTATATATTTCTAGAAGATAAAACCATGCCAATACAGACCTCATGATAATGGGTGGTAGGATAAGTTCCCCACTTTTATAGATAATCAGCACGAGATATTTACCGTTTTTACACATAGATAGTACGTCTGGTACTCATTTAAATTAGAGGCTGATTCGGCTCCTGGGTCATAATACGGCAGGATGGGTTTAGGTCAATTTAAAAGTTCTCACCTTATCGGAACTCGAACTCACAATCTTCAGGCTTAGATCCGTGTTTGCCTTAACCAACTACGGAACAGCGTGCCCCATGTATATTTCTATATAGGCCTATCTTAAATCGTTTAATATGATTTCATTTATGAGTAATTCGTGACGAATAACCAAATTGGTACATTTTTCTGAAGAAATTCTCTCTGGAAGGCTACGAAGTTTTAACGATACAACTTGAACTGAATGATGAAGCTCGTGAATAAGATTCAATAAACCAAATATATCCTTAATTAACACAAAAATATTTAATGTCAGGAATTGAGAATCGGAAATATAATTTTTTCATCATAAGTTGTTTTTAATCCTTCTTCACAAAAATTCCCAATCTCCCCTAAATTTCAAAGTGTCCCAAATGACAATCATTAATCCTATGGCCATAAACAATTAAAAATGCTAATATTTAAACCAACGTGATACATGTTATTCCATAAGATTTGAGAATTAATAAGAGTTTGATGTTGTTTCATTTTTCGGACTAATTATGATATATTGTAGAAATAAATGGAAAGTTAACAACGATAAAGCTGCCTGTTATGGTGACTCCAATTACAATAAAATTGATGGCCTTGGGGTTTATAACCTAATGAATGTTCATTCGTAATTACGTTTCAACATTCATTATGGTACATTCATTAGCAACATTACAGATCTCAAATGCTGCACTAACTTCATTACCATCAAACTTTCACATTACCTGCATATATCATAAAAGTACAACAAAACTAATGTATAGAAATATTATAAAAATATATTTTTACTAAAATTATCACTTTTACTTCTTTACATTATAAGGCGAAATTAATGTAAGTGCGCAAGTTATATATATATATATATATATATATATATATATATTGTCAAAACAAGTATAATGTATGAAAACGTCAATCAGTAATGTTAATTGATGTCGTGTCTCAACAAGTCAATGCTGAAATATCAATGGACACTAAAAGAAAGTTAAAAGTCAATACTTATTTATAGTTCTTTTAAATATTGAAACAGAAAAATTGTTTAAACTATCTGGAGGAGTATTGAACATATTCACGGACACCACATAGGAACTTTTTTGAGTTTTAGTATATTTATATTTATTTATTTATATATTATTATTATTATTATTATTATTATTATCATTATGGATTAAAACAAAAAATAAAGTTCAGAAATTGGATTTGAAGTTCAAAGTAAGCTCCCTCAAAGATCCCAGTACAGCTTGGCTTTATAAGACAAAAATGCAAAACATTATGATGGATTGTCCTGTCTCCGAAAATATTGAAGAGGAATGGAGTAAACTTGCTAACATCTTAAAACAATCTGCAAAAGAACGTCTAGGCACAAAAAGGAGATGGTTACAAAAATGGCATAGGACATTGGGATGAAGAAATAGCGCAAATTATTATCAAAGGCAAAAAAGAAGCAAACCACAAGTACTTATCAAATAAATCAGAAGACAAAATCAATTACCGCAAAACAAGAGCAATAGCGAAAAGAGAAACCAGGAAGAGACATAGAAAAAATTGGGAGGAATTTGTGTCACAAGTAGAGAATGATATTACTAGACCCGCACCAATAACATACAAAATCTTGAAAAATTAGAATCGTGAAACAAAATACAATCTCAAGCTTAATGTCATTCCAGCCAAACAATGGTCACATTATTTTCAAAATCTATGAACCCAAACTCCAAATACTCTCACTTTACCATCATCCAATATCACCTCTAAAGACTTGATTACAGAGGAAGAACTATCAGAAGTATTAATGAAAATGAGAATCAAAAAAGCTCCTGGAGAGGATGGAATCAGTATTGAACTATTTAAAAATGCAAATCCTTTGTTTTAGACAGATTTCTAACATTCTTAAATAAACTATGGGAAGGGAGAGACATTCCTGTAAGTTGGACAAAATCTATTGTAATAACAATATTTTAAATAGGAGACAAGAAAAACCGTGAATATTACAGAGACATCAACTTACTAAATACTGGATATAACATTTACGCCATTATAATTAAGAACAAATTATACAAACATCTTAACAGCCTCCTCAGCGAAGAACAGAAAGGCTTTCGTAAAGGTCGATCCTGCTGTGATGGTTATTTCTCCATGAAATTATTAATAGAAAAACAGAGGGAGTTCAATGTAGAAACACATTTAGCTTTTGGTGAGACTTCACAAAAGCCTATCGACAAAATCAATTAGGAATAAAAGGAAGAAGAAGCAACTGGGTCTGCTATATATGAAGTATGGGTGAGTGAAATGGAAATTTTAGCTGACAACAATCTACCACAACAGCACATTTTAAATTTATACAATATCTATAAAACAAATTTTGATTTCAGTTCGAATTCAATAATACCCAAACAGAAATGGACCGAAATTAATAGGCGCGTAAGATCATTATGTGGCCCTCTCGCCCCTTGCTCTTTATCATATACATGGATAGAATACTCCAAGATTTGCGACAGATGAGACACGGTTTCTATCTCAAATTAATAGAAACTACAAAACAGATTATTTGATTTTTGCAGATGATTTTTGTATTAATAGCTCCACCGAAAACAGATTAACAATATTCTATAACACAATTTTAATATAATTGCAAAAAGGTACAATACTGGAAATCAATACACACAAAAACTAAGTGATGGCCTTATGTGGGAAATATCATATACCTAGGCAAAATATGTTTTGGATTGATGAAATTTTAGAACGGAGTAAACAAATGTAATTATATTGGGTGTAATTTAACACTTCAATATGACGCTGAGATACAAAAGATAATCACGCATTTTTACAAAAACACGGTGATAATTAACAGTATAATGAAACCTCTCTTTAGTACATAAGAACACAAGATTACGGCAGAATGAACGCACGACCAGTATTAAGATATGGCATTAAAGTCATGGACAAGGCGAAGAAGAGATGAAAGCCCGAATAACAGCAAATGAGTTGCGATTTATGCTGCGTACAGCATGCTACAAAAAGTGGGACTATAAAAGAAATGAGGAAATTATGGAAGAGTTGGATGTAGAACCCATTCTTCACCATATACAAAACTACCAGAAAAACTGGAAAGCCCATCTTCAACGAATGCCGTCTCATATAATTCCAAAAGCCATACTTCGCTACTGCCCCAAGGCAAAAGATCACTGGGACGCCCAAAAAAATGCTGGATGGAAAATTCCTCTTTGAGACCGTAACAGGCCACACGGCCTAATACTTGCATGGATGATTATTATTATTATTATTCCTCACACTAGAGGTAATATTAGAAATACGAGAAATGCATCACGTATATGTGTGTAAATTATTTTTATATAAATTAAGCAAGTAAATACGAAAATTTATACTATAGTAAGAATTCCTATTTTTATATAACGTGGTTTACAGTGAATTATATTACTGTATCCGGTAAATTCTTATGTCCGCGCGGCCACGAACCTAGGGGTTCGATAGTGCCAGTGAGTGAGTAAGTAAGTAAGTAAATTCTTATTTGCATAACATTTTTTTTTCAAATAATTATGGTTACCCCACAATAAAATTGCATTGTTCAGATGACTTTTAAACTGGCTATAATACATCGTTAATAGATATCTCTTATCGAAGTTTTAAGTAAAGGCTATAATCATGAATGACTTTTATTGAAGTTTCCTGGGAATATGATCAATGTGGGAATTCGATCTTAAATCAGATTCAAGATAAATGTCTACAAACTTATCATATAATAAATTATAACTATGTAATAATTTACTGTGGAAGGTAAAGTTTAGTAATTCCTTGGTAGTTTTTTATTTACGTAACACTGAAAATAATGCTCTTGCTTGTTGTTCGCATGCAGTAATTAATTCAAGTAAAGAAAAAATTGTTTGTGCCCGGGATTTCAATGTAAGATCTCCAGCTTCAAGTTCTCGCGCAATAAAGCATTGTGTTACTTAGACAATCCATATTTAATCAAAATTCTTTTTCTTTAGTTCTATTAACTGTTGCATGCGAAGAACAAGACTAAGTAAATCGATTGAAATTAGCTTAATATGTCGTTGAATAAATTCTCATTATAATTTCTTCTTAATAGAAGCGACCTCGTTTTGATGTGAATAGAAGTTCATTAATAGGAATACACAGAAATTTCAAATAGAGAAAGCATTGTGTGTCTACCTAAATTGCCTAATTGGCACAAATGATTTGTGCGCCAGCGCGTAATTATGGAAATCATCATCATCATCATCACTCCAGGGATCAGGCAATTGCCCGTTCCGACTTCATATTGCATCAGCCCAACGTCTTCTAGGTCTTCCTACATCACGCCTTCCTCTTGCTTGATAATTTCTTGCTAACAATGGATATCTCTCCTTACTCATTCCATCCATGTGAACAATCCATTTCTGTCTGTAATTCGTGACTTTATCCAATAAAGGCTGTACTTTCAATTCTCCTCTTATATCCTCATTTCTTATTCTGTCAAGTTTTGTACATCCTTTTACTTGTCTTAGGAACCGCATCTCTGCCGTCTGTATTCTATCCTTCTGTCTTTTCACTGGAGACCAAGTTTCACATCCATACAATATTGTGGGAACCGCCATAACATTATACATTTTTATCTTTGTTTCTTTTCTAATTTTATTTTTGAATGTTCTCTGTATTGTTCCAAACACCGTCTGAAATTTATTTATTTTGGAGTCAATATCTCTTTCCACATTGAAGCCAACATCACAGCCCAAATATTTGAAACTAGACACCTGTTCTATACTTTGATTTTCTAAAATAATTTTGGATCTCACTGGATCTCTTCCTCTAAAAGCCATGATCTTCGTTTTCCTTGCAGAAATCTTTAGATCGTATAATTTACATATTTCATTTAATGCATGCATTGATTTCTGTAAGTCGTCTTCATTTTTCTGTATTATGATTACATCGTCAGCCAAATAGAGGATTATTTATACACACTTTATTATCCATTCTTATTCCTGGATTTACTTAAACTTTCCATTTATTTAAAATATCGTCTGTATATATATATATATATATATATATTATATATATATATATATATATATATATATATAACAAAGTGGGTGATAAACTACATCCTTGTCGTAATCCAGTATTTGTTTTGATTGCATCTGTTCTTTTGAGTCCGGTATCTATAATTATATTTGTGTCTTCATATAATTTCTTTATTGTTTCAACAAGGCACAGCGGGTATCCTTTCATTCGTAATATTTCCCATAATTTTTGTCTGTTTACTCGATCGAAGGCCTTATCCAAATCTATAAATCCTATGTGAGTTTCAAAGTTATGTTCTCTTCTCTTTTCTATGAGTTGTTTCAGTGTAAAGACATTGTCTATACATGACCTTCCCTTCCTGAATCCACTTTTATTTTCACTTAATATTACTTCTGTTATGTTTCTCAATCTATTATTTATTATTTTCGTATATATCTTGTAGCTAGTATCTTAGGTTTAAATCCTCGTTTAAGCAGAAATTTTTCTCTTAGGTTTATTTAGTGATACAATTTTCAATATCTCAAAAGATATAAGTGACTAACCTTTAGTTCAGTATGTTCAACTTTAGTGCACATACAAGTTGTGCTATTCCTCCTTCCTGAACACAGGAATAAAGTTATAAAAAATATAATTCTTATTTAAGTAAAGTAAAGAGATCCCACAAGAGGCCCGGAGGCCCTTGGGGTAGTAGGAAGTTAAGGCTCCCACTTTTTCTAGACAATCGTCACTTTATGTTAGCCGGGTTGTCAGCTCTGCGTGACGGCCGCCTTTACCTCCAGAACAAGCATCTGGTACTCATTTCCGTTAGAGGCTGAGTCGACCCCAGGACCATAGTGCCGCCAGAGGGTTTGGGTCAGTTTAAAAATCCTGACCCCAATGGGACTTGAACCCTCGACCCTCCGGTTTGTAGCTCAGTGCCTTAACCGCTACGCTACGGCTCAGTTTTAAAAATATATCAATAAATAAATTTCACTAATGTAGCCTATCTATATTTATCCTAAATACAGTAAAACGGATATAGATTTTAGTTTACAAATGTATGGTTTATTCAGAAAAAAATATACAGAAACCTGATTGTGTATGACTTCATTAAGAAAGAGAATAATGTTCAAAATTGTAAACTGTGCATAGGAGACCTAAAATGAGTGTTTGCTTTATTTCTTGATCCCATCATCTGTTTCAGCACAAATTAAATTAAAGGTACGGAACAAGGTAGAAGAAGTTCTTTATAGAATATTAGACAACGAGAATTATCAAAATTTTATGGGACTGTATTATTTAATTAAAACATACTGAAGGAACAGTGTCTATGTACTGTGTGTCGTCTTCGGTTGTCATGTTGTCAAGTTCCTTGTCATTCTCCCGAGGGTAGAAGGTTCAAGCCGTGGGTCCCGAATCAGAAGATTTTCAGGCTTGCAAAAGAATCTCAAGACTAAATTAGTGCCTCTGAGCAAAATTTAACGGATCTTCCCCAACCAAATAACACCTTAGTTGCCTACTAAATATCTCATTGAGACTATATGGTGACTATATGTTACCCTCTGATATATGTAAGTAAATAAGCTTAACTAAATTAGGTTTGGTCATAAAACACCCCCTAGGGACGTATTGGGTAAATACATGTAGTGTATTGTGTGCAAATAAGATCAATACTCGGCATCATTACAAAATTATGCAAAAATACATTTGTGATCAATTTTTTTCGGAGGGAAGCGTACATTTGTGACTCTAAGATGATGAGATTTGTTACTATACTTATCACAAGGAATTCATAATTAAACTCTGCGCCCTTACACTATTTCCACTCTTATGTCTTATAATGCCCACCGCTGATGTCTCGAGGTAGCGTGGTGTCACACAGCGGGCCCGGGTTCAATCCCCGGTGGGGGCAGTTTTTCTGGGTAATGTTTTTATCGGGGTTTTTCCTCACCTGTAAGACAAATGTCAGGAACACTTTAAGGCCCAAACGGTTCCAGTAATCATATGGCCATCACCGTCATCCTTATCATCATCATCATCATCCTTCACCGATGTGGAAAGCAACAGGAAGCTACCATACCTAATTCCCTAGTAAAGCTGCAAAGCATAGCATGCAAATGCTCTGATTGCATTGAAGGGCCTGCCTTCGGGCAGAATTACTATGGATGGATGGATGTCTTATAAATCTGTACTGAATTTTGATATTTTCCGCAGAAATGTAATACACGGGAAAAATACTTATATCTGACTTACTTACTCACTGGCACTCTCGAACCCCTAGGTTCATGGCCGCGCTCTTTGGCATGGTTTCCCTGAAGTAGTCTCCGCCCGGAGAACCGAATGGGAGACTATTTGACCTCTGGAAAATTTTACCCCAGTTAATCCCATGTCCGCATTTCTTGACGGTTGTATTTTACGGTGAGAAATCGTCACTCTTTCGACCAAGGTACTTTTTTCGTCTGGCTTGTCACCTTCGACCAGTCCGGTACGGGTAACCATATCGGCAGCAATGCTGCCGCCGGCATAGCTCTCGGAATCATTTAAACTCGCAAGCCACTCCACCACGACAAAGTAAAGATACCATGGAGGGATATCCACATCAAAGGACATTTTAAGTTTACATCCATATATCAAAGTATACCTGGAGGAATATCAGTTTTACATATTTTAGTTTAATTTCTTTAACATTTTAAATATTTCTTGAAGTAATAAAAACACCATACATGTCAAAGCAAACCAAGTTAATGGTTTACTTTAGGAAGTTATATTTTGAGGTTTTTTAAACTAGTTTTTTTGAATCTGAAATTATCTTACCTCAATTTAATGCTGATTTGTTTTCGAAGATGATTCGAGAAATAAAAAAAAAACTTGGTTGAAACTACGTTAAGCCTGGTCTACACGTAACGTTTGTCCTCAGTCTTGCATTATCAAATAAGAGTTACAAAAATCGTGAGGGTACACTACTGAAACGTGTAGGCCTACTCAGTCTTTGGGTGAGTCGTTACCCTAACTAACCGACTGCATCGGACCATATTGACTGCATCTGACGACTGGCACGCAAACTAAACGCTTTGACGCTCTTATTTTCACACACTCTTTACGATAAACTGTTCGAAATGAGTTGACTTCTTTTTTTGTGACGGACTCTTTACTTGCTTTACTATCCACTTCTTTTTATTTACTAACCAAAGCGGTGTAAGCTTGGTTTTTCTTATATCTATTTCTGTAATCCTTCGATTTTACGTGTCAGAGGCAAGGGAAACTGAGGTAAAGTTCTATGAATTGCGTGAAAAATTCATGAGACCAGTGTCGTAATTGATACCATTTTCCCATGACTATACACTGTAAAAAAACTAGTTAAACCTCTAGTATCGCCGAGAAAAGACTGGCAGAAGAGCGAAGTTTGGGCGATTAGACTGGCAAGCATCTACATGTATTAACTTGTACGCCGTCTTGCTTGTTCACAAAGCTCCAGTCCATCAGTCTTTTGCGAGTTTCTTGAACTTCATTGAGTTCATGCAAAACGTCCAATTTGCCTTACTGACCCAACGTTTTGTTTGACAAACCTGGCATGATCATGCAAGACTGACGACAAAACGTTACGTGTAGACCAGGCTTTACAGATCTATAACATAGTGATAAAAAAACCTTTAGTTACTATGGATGTGAAGCCTGGGTTATGGCGAAAAAAAGTAAACCTACAGTAGAAAAGATGGGAAAGGAAGATACTGAGGAGAATTTATGGACCAATAATTGGTAAAAACAGATGGAAAATATGAACAAACAATGGGGTAAATCAATTATATAAGAGACCTAATATAGTTACACAGATAACTTCTAAAAGAATGGACAGGACTGGACATGTGATCAGAATGGATGGTGGTAGAACGATTAAAAATATTTTGATGGAAATCCAGGAGGGGGAGATACAGAGGAAGACCAAGATTGAGGTCGTTGGACTGTCTGGAGGAAGATCTGCGAAGGATCGGAGTTAGAAGATGGAGAATGAAGGCAGAAAATAGAGAAGAATGGATGGGCTTTCATCGTCAAGGATGACTAACAGAGCTGCATGCCAGTAGAAGAAGATTATTTAAATGTCCTGGGATAACAGGAGACACCATAGTGAATAATAACACGCGTTTCCAGAGTTGAGCCTATGTTTAATATGTTATTAATATTTGTTAGCAGGTATGTTTTGGATATATTCTTGTATTCGTATGCGTATATTCTTTCATTTTTATGAATAAACGCAAATATATTTATTAATGATATGGTTACTATTTTATACTGTTGTTAAATATGTTATATAAACTAAGGATAACATTGATTAACAATTATGAATTTCGATATATTATGAAATGAAATTATGCACGCTACAATGATAATTTTTTAAATAAATTCTTATCGAAATACAGTCCTCAGAGCTGAACTCATCAGTAAAACCACATTTTCAATCTTGCAACATAAACAACATATGTGTTGAATGAAGAAACAGAAAAAATGTGGTAGAATATTTTTCGCAGAAAATACAACGTAGAGGCAGAGTCCAAGGAACTGTAGTTGCAAACAGGTGGCAGACTCCCTTCAGATCGATATTCCAATTCAACGTGGGAAGGGGATATAAATGCGCATTCCCTCATTTTCCATTCAGGACCAAAGCATTAGTAACTAGAGTTTGTGTCGCCCGAGTTGATAACGTAAAGAATGTTATTCGCTCCACTCGCTAACGGCGGGAGGTACCCTGTATTATATAGTTGGTTAAGGCTATACAAGTCAAAAGATCGGGGGTTCCATTCCCGGTGGGGTCAGGTTTTTAATCCTGGCCCAAATTTTGTGGTGACACCATGGCCCTGTTGTCGACTCACCCTTTATCGGAAATCAGTACCAGACGATTGTTATGGGGTAAATGCAGCCATGACGCAGGGCTGATATTTTAAACAATAAAAATTTTATCTGTGGTGACAGTCGTCCTCAACAAAAATAAAATTGTTTAAAATAATTGGTAGGCCTTTCGGAATTAGTTCCAGTTTCAAAGCTGTTGTATTGTGTCAGACAGAATAGCTTTGAAAATGAAACTACGTATATTCGAAAGGCCTAGATGATTATTTAAAAAAAAACATTCAATTTATTGGGAACGATTTCCATCACAAGTAAAGTTTTATTGTTTTAAATAGTTAACAACAACCTCAATGGTGGTTATTTTTTTAAGCATTAACCCGACTGGTTCTCGTGACAATTGTCTAGAAAAGAGGGAACTTTAATCCCTTACAACTCCAAGGGCCTCCTAAGGACCACTTTACACTCACCGGCCTCTTATATTTAAAAATGGGGGTTGTTCCTCTAAAATTAATCTATAATTCATTAAAGTCATTTGACGGAAGTTCCTATGTTCTTGGGGTAATGTTCTTTGTCTCTGGGTCAGGGTGTCGTGGGTTAAAAACCCGGGCAGGGTCGACGGATTTTTGGGATGAAAAAATCCAAGGGACGAGTCCTCCTGGAAGAACATTTAGCCATGGATCCCTAGTCTGAATATTTTAGGCTCGTAAAAGAACCTCGAACCAAATTTAGTCATTCGAGAAACATTTAATCGGCCTTTCCCATACTTGTAATAACCATAGTTGCGTACCAGATATCTCATTGATGCGATGTGCTGACCACATGTTACTCGCAAACGTATTTAGGGAAATGAAGGAAACTAAATTATCTTGATTAAAATTTTTCTCTAGGGAGCACCCATGTGCTCTATGTGAAGACGTACGGAATAGACTAAACTAGATTCCCTGCAGTAAGTAACCAGTATCAGTGCCCCCCCCCCAGAGCTGTGTAAATAAGAAAGTGAAATATTGCTTATCTTTTTACAAAATATATTTATTATACCACTGACTTCTTTACCCATAATTTTTGTATTGTCATTAATTGTTTTAATGTTTGAACAGGTATAATTTATTTTACACAAAAATTTTCAATTTGTTTTTATTCACAATAAGTCACTCTACAAACACATATGACTAATCTTTTTCTAAGTTCTTAGCGATTTCGCTGCATCACTCAAGATAAATTCTTCCACACTACAGTTGCTCTAAGTACTTTCTTCAACACACGTAGCCTCACATATTGGCTTCCAGTTCACTTCACGGATGAGCTTTCAAATCACTGCTGATTTCCAACTACACCGATGGACTTATATAAGAGGCATCAAATATTGGAGAAAGATCAAAATTCGCCATTCTTTCTCAAGCTATCCTTGTTGGAACAAATAGAAAGGAAGGTAACAAATCCGAAGATAGTTAATGATATATACTATAATTAATTATAAATATAATGTCTAGTCAAGCTGTTCAACTAATAATTTAACTTATTATGTGCCCAAGCGATGAGACAGATCGGGGGGAAGGCTTTGCATGTTTTGTATTTATGCTGTACTGCTTAATATTATAATATGTTGGGTTGAACTTCCCGATTTTGGGGAGGGAACGACGAAAACAAACGAGGTGAGGAGGTGGTACAACATCGGGGAAGAAATCGTATAAAATATTCCAGAAAAGTTTACTTTCATGCTGCCACTTCTTGACATACTGTTTTGAATAGCATGAATAATATGTTTTGAAAATATACATTACCTCTCTCTGAACACACTCACACGACTCCTGGCGTCACTCCAACAACTTTACCCCTACAGCGGGTTGTTCATCTCAGCATATAACATTACTGTTTAAAAGAAATGCAAGGCGTGGACCTTTTGTTATAATGTTATCTCATTGTGAATTGTGGTCATAAAATATATATGTAAGTATTATAAGTTTGTTTCTTATTCTAAAAGCAATTATAAAAAATTAAATTAACTTAATAATAATAATAATAATAATAATAATAATAATAATAATAATAATAATAATAATAATAATAAGCCATGGTTCTCACCTACTGATATGTCCGATGTGTGGGAGCTTTGAAGAGGAGATACATATATTAGGAAAATGTAACGATTTAGAATATTGGACACATCAATTTTTACCGGAAATATTTCTAATTTCAAATCGTGAAAGAATGGCATGCTACGAGTTAATGGTAAATCCAGAAAATTGGATAAACGTGGGTAAATTTCTGGAAAAAACGCGGAAAATAAGAACAACACTCATTCATGAATAAATACATATTATCAAAATACAATACCATTAATTCTTAATAATTCTACATAATTAATGTATAATGTTATTGTACTATTATGTAATTGTAATATTATTATGTTTTCTTTATGCAATTGTAATATTCTTGTTTTCTTTTTGTTTTTCTTTATACTATTACCAATTATTACTTTATTCTAACGGACTGTCAACAGCACGTATGGCTTACTGCCCGTGCGATCCGTATTTGTAAATAACATTGTATATATCTTACTTTTGGTTTAATAAAGTCATATACTACTACTACTACTAGTAGTAGTAGTAGTAGTAGTAGTAGTAGTAGTAGTAGTAGTAGTAGTAGTAGTAGTAGTAGTAGTAGTAGTAGTAGTTGTGGAAGTGGGCGATTCCTGCCACAGTTCTGCACTTTTTTTTCTGCATTGTCTGTTGTACTTCCGTCACTTGATATGCCACTTTCCGTCTCATCCGCAGTGTCTGTTTATTCACTTAACAGCTGTCATCAAAGCGTACGTTAATTATCACCTGTTCCACTTCTACTAGCCCATTCTTTATCCAATATTACTTCGCTATTTTTGTAGTGTGTTGAACAGATTATTTACACGCAACTACAGCGATATTTTTAAAATATTCTGGGCATTTCTTTCAAGTAAAAAATGGATAGATTGTCCATGATTTTCTTTTCTATCCTCTTCTACGCTTGTCTTCATATGTATCCTACGGATTTTACTGTGCTAATTTCACAGGTGTAAATTTAATATCTCGGAGAATGTAAGCTATTCCATAGCGTATATTTATCCGGAATTGCAGGACATGGTGTAGCAGCTCACTGTCTTCAGACAATCATAAAATAAAATTCCACTTTTTGAAGCTAATTTATGATTCTATGATCAGTTGCAGATGCGAGATTGGGCTTATAAAGTTGTATACTGCTGAAGAGCGCTTTCTCAAAAATAATATGCTTTGTAACAACAATCTTGCAATATTGATTAACGCAGTGAAATTGATGGCGTATACTAAATTATATTGATAATCACTTTTACTTTTCGCATTACAGTTAAAGAACCACCTGCATTAAATTCATCCTCACCGCCGGTATGTGCATCTATGAGTTTACGTTCAGAACTGCCATTTGGACATGACAAATTAATATCCTCTAACATTTATGTTCTATGTAATTGAAACGTAGTCAGGAATAAATAATCACTGGCCTCTTGGCATTCTTTTCAATCTTCTTAAAAAATCGAATATATGTTGATCGTTGTACAATAATGTTAGCTGTTTATAATAACAGCCTACGTGTCGTTTCTTTGACCATTTTCAAATTTAAAGTTCAAAAGTCAAATTATTTTGCGACGAGTTGCCCTACAACTTATAAAATTAATCTCTATTTTACAAAATGGGAGCAGCTTATTTAAAGTTGCAATTTCTTTATTCACTGTATATAATCCTGAAATTGCCACTGAATAATACTTAGGTCCAATATTATTTTATTTATAAGCACATTTTTTCTGTTTCTTTAGTGTTTTCAAATATTTACCATCATCTGCCTTGTTGTGATCTTTACATTATTAATTACTGTACCACTATATACTCCAAACATAGTTGCTCTAAGCTCTGTTGCTTTACTGAAAGGGATAATGTTCCATCCTGCATTTTTTAACTCACAAAATTTCATCACACTATACATTAGAAACTTTCCAAAACTGTTAAACAGACGAAGGGTTTCTTGGCGCCCTAGTTGAATTGAATACGCAAGCGCAATGAAACGAAATTTTGCCATGCACATAATGTACTGAGTATAGTGAAGTAAGAACTAGTTCACCAACTCGCCACTCCGGCTGATCGCGTGTTCGCACAGTAATTTATATTTTTATAACTTCTGAAGACTGAGGTTTGAGCAGTATAGAGTAGTCTGCCATCTTCCATGTTGCATTGGAATTTGGATCTGAAGGGCTAATTAAATGAGTAAAGGGGTGAGTCTTATCTTCTCGTATGGAATGTGCTATAGCAGTGGAATGAAACGTTTTACTTTTCCTTCGACCATTGTATGCATTTATGTAATGAAATGTAGTCGTACTAAACGAATTCTCTCTAATGTTAACATAAAAGGAGCGAAAGTAAACAAACTTGTTTTCTTTTGTATTATATAAGTTATTCTTTATGACCAGCCTCATGGTTGTGGTCCCGTGTATCCCACTTACACACATGGGATTTTTACCATAAGAGGAATTATTCCTATGAACGCCTATTGTCTGCAATTTAGGTTAACTCTTCTGGAACTCCGACAACATTCATAACTGATCACATAACCTGGGTAACATAACCAGACATCCGATACACAGAAGTGGTGCCAATACCAGCAGAGAATGCCAAAATTGTTATAGGACAACCTGGTGATATTTGACAACGGAACACACTTTAATTTTCAGGCTTATTTATTAGCCATTTAAATAGTTTTAGTCCTGCGCCGTAGCCGAGCGCTTACAGACATCATGTAATTTTTCAAAGTCGATTCGAGTCCCGAAACGGGAATACATTTTATGATGAAGTTTTAGTCAATATGGAACTGGTACCAACACCCGATAATCAGGAATTTCGATAGACATGATAAGTAGTGGCTTCGTTTTGAGAAAATGAACTATAAAACATCTGACAGATCCGACATGCTGATCGTGCCAGGAAGGGTCCACTTTCTGATTAGCACAAGTGGGTGTGAATCTGGCAGGACTGAGTACCATGGAGTTCTAATTTCAAAGGTCATATCAAGACGGAGTATCTGTATAAGATAGTCTTTACGTTTCTGTTGTTGTATTGTTGTTAACTAATATTTTTTGAAGACATTAAATCATTTCTCTCCTTTTCTAAACGTGCCCTGTAAGTTGTAATTTAATTACTCAAATCTTGCACCAAAGCATTTCTTTGACAATGGAATGATTCATATTTAGTTTAAATACCAAACCAATAAAACAAAAGTAAAAAGTAACTCCCTGGAACTGTCGAACCATTATTCATGCATGTTCTCCTAACAGCTTTATCCTAAATTAGTGTATTCTATTTATTCCCTGTAAAATTCACCTCCCTGAAATCACGGTTAATGTTATTATCCCACCCAATTATTACCCGAACTACTGGGCGTTTCTCTATGGTTTTCTTACAAGAAGTATCCGTGCCACGTTCCTGTCAATCGATGTCTACGAGATTTATCTGCTATTATTATATATTGATTCCTGTAAAGATCATATACGAGGGCGGATCGGAAAGTAACGCACAATAATTTTTTTCTGCCTTGGTATTGCAGCTAGAATGTTGAAATTTCACAGAGATATGGTTTGACGTTTAACAGAGAAGTGTTGTTCGATTTTTGTGGGCCAAAGGGCATAAACCCATTGAAATTCACAGGGACATGCGTGGCGTGTATGGGGATGATTGTATGGACCGTAGCAATGTCTTCCGTAAAGTTAGTGCTCGCTGGGTGCCTAAGAACCTGACAGACGACCACAAGGACCAGCGAATGATGGCAAGCTTGGACCACTTAACGCGGTACACCGCACAAGGACATGACTTTCTGGAAGGAATCGTCACAGGTGATGAGTCGTGGGCGTACCACTACACGCCCGAAACAAAGCAGGCATTAGCAGTGCGCAGATGGCTACACTCCAACCAAACGGACTTCTACGAACAGGGCATATTGAAACTGGTAACACGATGGGAAAAATGTGTTGAGAAAGTTGGTGACTATGTCGAAAAGTAGGTAAAAGATGTAAGTTCATTTGTGATTTTTTTCCTTTTTTTTACTATTAAACTTTAAAAAAAAAATTATTGTGCGTTACTTTCCGATCCGATCCGTCCCTCACAGGTGGACGACTGTAGCATGCGCGCCATCTTTGTTGCATAGTTCAAGCTTCTCTCGCAAGAGGTGCACCTGAGAAAAAATACCATCTGTAGTGAAAACTTCAAACTATATCTCTGTGAAATTTCAACATTCTAGCTGTAATACCAAGGCAGAAAAAAAATTATTGTGCGTTACTTTCCGATCCGCCCTCGTAGCTCAGTACTCATCTGTCTTTTCGTCTCCTGTTGGTTGGTTCAAAAGAAATTCTAATCATTCTATTCTCAAATTGTTTTAATTGTTGAAGTAAGAGACCATATTTCGCATCCATGACTGGATGAATAACAATTTTATAAAATTTTATTTGATCATTTTTTAGAGATATTAGGATGTTAAGAGTACCAGCAATGAATAACAGCTTGCATCGTCAGTTTTGATTCTATGTTCAATTTCTTTCTGCATCTCATCCATGTTTGTAATAACTTTTACTTATCTTAATTCCGCCACTTAATTTTCTTAATTTCCATAAGTATTTAATCACATTTAATAATGTAAGTCTACACCGGTGCCGTAATCAAGCGGTATGATAACTTGATTCAGAACCATTGGATTTGCACAGGTTAGAGCTCTCATGAAGTAAGAAATTTTCTCATGGAACTTCGCCAATATCTTCACAGTATATGCAATTTTCTCACGAAATTCGTTAATATGGACCAGCAACCACTCTGCATCGTGAGGGTTATGGATACCTAAATGATTTAGCTACTCTTTATGAGAAAACCAGTTATAAAATCTGGAGGTACGGAATGCTGACCACAGGTTGGAAGATGTCGAACTATGTGATTAACACATGTTGATACGAAGCAAGCATTCGGCTGGCACGCCTCGAGACTTCTAGGCATGTCGCGACTTAATTTTTTTTAATTTTTACGTTTGACTATATATAAAATTTCATTAAGATTTACTTCTAGCTCCAGTGACATTAAATATGTGTATTGGCTTGTAGTATGTTCTCTCTGTGGCCTGACAATACTACATTGTTAGTGTATACTGAGAGATCCAAAAGTTCCCCGTATCTTGATAATATATAAAAATATCCTCAACTCGTGTCCAACTGAAGGTCGGGTCGGATGAGATGAAGCATCTATATTTATAGAGGCCTCTAAATGACAAGGATGCCGGCCGGCTGCGCTTGATGAACGGTCACGGGGCGGATGAACGAAAAGGTTTACATGAGTATATTATATAAATGGTGGTATTAAATTTGTGCTACGGAAAAACTAAGGAAACCTCGAGAAAAATCTTCCCAATATCCGTTTCGTCCACCAAAAAAACATTAAGTTGTGATCTAGACTTAATCTCGAGGTTCCAGCACGCAGTGGTCTAAATTTCATACGTATATCTACAAAAATATGAAAATCAGTTGTTTGGAAAATATGTAATATTATTACTATATATTTGTAAAACACAAAACTCAATCTAAAGCAGCAAAAGCAAATAAACACCGGGACATATCACAGTGCGGCAGTGCAAACATTTCAATCAGTTAGTGATGCGAATCATTATTTTATTTTTTTTAAATGTTACATTTGTTAATTTCCACCATATCACAGAGTTCTTCCGGTATGTAAAACACATGTCAGCATAATTGTTTATATTATTATAGTAGGTAAAATTGTCATTCAAGTTTTTGCTGTAAAATACTATTTATTTTTTTGTCAAATACTGTATAATTAAAATAAGAAGTTCCCTATTTCCGCCTACAAAGATTTTTAATGATCACTTAGCAGTTTACCTATAGCCTGTTTTAAACTAAATGTTAATGTACGTAAGTCGTAAATTAAGCGCGTTAATCTTTCCAGGTGATGTAATACAATTAATACGACTTCAATTATTTTAACATCGCAGAAGTAAATATCTGTTTTTAAGACTGTACAGAGAAAGTAAGAACACAGCTTATTGATTATGATTCATATCAATTGACGGATTGCCCAGAACATACAATAATAACTATAATTTCTCATTTTTCTCACAAAATACTTAACAATTGGGGAAACAGCAGAAGAAACGTGAAAAGTGATTTTTGAAGCAGAATGAATCATAGCTTAGTTATCATCAATGATCACGGATTAAGCCCATGTGGCTTGTTCCGGTCTCATAGTTTAGTGAATTACTTATTAAATTAGTTCCCCAGCGTGAAAATTATGACGTCACACAGTATGGTACTTCTTCACATACACCTGGGAATAGTCGTGACCGTCCTAAAATGTTTTGCATACTTCAAGTGAAAGGACATCACACAGACACGCAATAAAAGTAGTTATCGCATAATCCAGAAGAAGTACCATTTGCTGAAAAAATTAATTTCGTTGTTATTTTTTATGTTAGTGCTATTTATTAAACTCAGTTATACATAGTTGTGTTATTATTTTCATTCCGTTTTTTATACTATTCATACTTTGAAATTTTTGTTTCTAAATTGATAATTTGTATAATTTGATTGAAAGAGGATTAATTTATAGATACATAAAGAACAAAACAATATAATGAATTAGTAAAGAATGAAACAAAGAGGTTTATTTGCATTGTATTATTATACGAATAAAAAATGTTCAAATACATTTGAAAGATCCACCGAAAGAACATCCTAAATCACTTGTTTTTCAAAATTCTGTTTATGCTCCCGTCTTGTAGCTTTCAGGGTCTTCTATCTTTATAGTAAAACACACAAGGATAACCCCTACTCAGTCACTGAATACAGAGGACCAAGAATCGGTGCGCAGGGAAAGAACCTTGTAAGTGAATGTGAATGTGAGAAAAAAAACAAGCTAGTTTCATACTGGAGATGTAACTACACTAGCTATAATATTGTTTTTTTACACTTTTTACATTGTTGTCATTAGAAGAGGTTATTTTTAATGTATATGATTAGATGAGAAATTTAATGTTTTTTAATTAATATTTTGTAAAATAAATGCATCTCAGGTTGATAATGAAACTTCCATATCACCAAGAAAAAAGAGGAACGTTATGGAAGGATGATTGCAATTCAATAGAAATTGAAACTTCAAAGTGACGAGATAGGAAATGATTGTAAGTGTAGAAGAAAATGTTTTGACTTAGTTGGTGTAGATCATAGGAAATAAATAATTAAGATGAATTAATTCCAATCACATGATGAGATGGATTTATATCTTAATGGACTGATTACCATCTTCCCAGTTCAGAAGGGAAAGCCAAGATTCCGATAATAACTGACGCCTCCAATATTATAAATCGTTACATTTTGCTAATATGTGTATCTCGTCTTCAAAGCTCCCGCACATTAGACATATTCGCATATCGTGATCGTCGCTAATTTTTTTTAGAAATTTTCATGCCCCCAGCCTAAACCAAGCTAAATCCCAGATTGAGTTTATATGTTTCCTTTCCCCAGACTTATTTTAGTTCGCTTTGTAAAAAACAGCGAATATTTCTCTGCATTCGGCGAAAATATCTCGTTCACATTCGTGCGATTTTCAGTCCCTTTTCCCCATACCCAACCTATCCCAAACTTTTAGAGTTATTTCTTATACTCGTCTGTCCAGAATTTCACATCTATATTTCTAATTAGGTGGTTGTAACAAATGGCTCCGAGCATTGTTTCTTCACCTTGGATTAGTCGCAACCAGTACTTGAGTGCACGCGTTTTGCAGTTAATGTCGTCCCAAAATGACTCAAATTCATAGAAAAATCCCAGTTAGAAGAAGCTTTACTATGTCCTGTCATATATATGGTATATATATATATATATATATATATATATATATATAAATGAGTATATACCTTATTACCAAATTAAAAACATAGATGTTAAATTTTGGGCAGGCGAGGTTAGGAGAGAACTCCAAAAGATTGGGATGGGCTGGATATGGGAAAAAGGGACTGAAAATCGCAAGAACGTGTGGAGAAAAATAAGGAGGAGGTACTTAGATATAAACCAACAAGATACTTTCGCCGAATGTACAGGAAAACGTTCACTGTGTTTACAAAGAGACCTAAAACACGTCTGGGGAAAAGAATCGTATATACTCAACCTAGGATTTAAGGAGAGATCAGGGCTTGCTTGGTTTAGGCTAGGGCATGGAAATCTCTAAAAATTAGCGACGATCACGATATGCGAATATGTCCAATGTGCGGTAACTTTGAAGATGAGATACATATATTAGGAAAATGTAATGATTTAGAATATTGGAGACGTCAGTTATTACCGGAAAGATTTCTAAATTCAAATCGGGAAAGATTGGCATGCTACGAGTTATTGGTAAATCCAGAAAATTGGATAAACCTCGGTAAATTTCTGGACAAAACGCGAAAAATAAGGACAACACTCATTCATGAATAAATATATGTTATCAAAATGCAATACCATTAATTATTAACAATTATATATAAATTAATTAGTGTATAATGCTATTGTGTTATTATCTAATTGTAATATTAATGTGTTTTCTTTATGTAATTGTAATGTTAATGTTTTTTTAGTGTATAATGCTATTGTGTTATTACTTAATTGTAATATTATTGTGTTTTCTTTATGTAATTGTAATGTTAATGCTGTTTTTGTTGTTTATTTTTCTTTACACTAATACCAATTATTACTTTATTGTAACGGACTGTCAACAGCACGTACGGCTTACTGCCCGTGCGACCCATATTTGTAAATAATATTGTAAATATCTTACTTTTTGTCTAATAAAGTCCTACTACTACTAGTATTTCCGTTCTTTGAAAATCCCAAAACTCACTATCATAGTGCGTTACTACCTGACATCGATCCATACATGTTTTCGAACGTGCTAACTGTAATATCAGGCACTCGACCCAGAATACCGAGTATACTTTTAAGTTGTCCATTCCCTTTAAATAATGCTACATCAATATGTTTCTTCCAGTTCATTTCCAGCGTCGTACCAAGATATATAAAATGTTTCACGTTTTGAAGTACTTGATCACCGTATTTCCATTCCTCTGCTCTGCCATATACCGTCCCATTTTTGAACGAGATGCTTTTGCTTTACTAACATTTACAGACATTTGCCAATTCCTACAATATATTTCCAATCTCTTAATTGTCTTGGAACAGATAATTAAATCATCTGCATACAACAGGATTGGGACTTTAACATTTCTTAACTTCGTAGCCTCAATGTGTCCTTCTAGCATTATGTGTACAATATCATCAACGAATAGATTAAATAGTATTAGTGACAAAATGCAACCTTGTCTCACTCCCCGATTGGCTGGACTGCTCTCTGTAATGTGCCCTTGGTCTACTTTTATGGAAAATGTAATATATTTATAGATTTACATTAAAGTATATATCAATTTATGAGACAATCCTTTCCGATTAAATGTTTCTTAAAGTGTACTTCGATCCACAATATCGAATATCATCTTAAAATTAATGAATGCACAAAAACATTTAACTCTCTTGTTTTCCAATTATCATCAATTTATGTTCTCAGAACGAATACGATGTCCATTGTTGAGTACCGTCTCTAAATCCTTTCTGAAAACCTATTCTTCTCTTTAGCCCATTGTCTCATTCGTTCGTATTGGCAATCAATCGATTGCAGGTGCTTTACCATTCTTTAAACTTTTAATGGAATAAATACCCTTACTTTTCAAAATATTCTTATCTACTAACTGGATATATATTGGATCGGGAATCTCCAACTATACTTCCATAAAGACTACTGCATGGGTCAATCTAAACATACAACACAATTATATCTAAGTTTGTTGCTGCTTGTATCCAGGATGTTATGTAGCGGTAGCCAATATGCACTTTTCAACTGCACTGCGAAATACAGACATTACAATTTTGGATGACCCTGTAATATTAAGTTTTATACTCTTTTTTTTTTGTCCTCCAGATATATGAATGCTCGCTCACGTATAAAATTGATAATCATGGCATTTAGATTATTCAAATTTAACAAATAAAAACTACGTCCTCGAACTACTTATACTCATAAAAGTATTTATTTATCTTTTCGCGTTCTAATAATTTCGATTACCTGAGTTTGTAGCCTGCAGACTTACGTTTTAGCAATTTTAAAAGTTTGCAGAATTTGGATATGTCGACATATTTACATATTGATGGAAGTACTTTTAACAAGGAATGATATAACCATATATCTGAAGCGCTCATTTTATTGGATAGTTCTGAAAAATAACTCAATAAAACTTTCTCATTCAGGAGGGTTATGATATGAAAGTATCTTTTTTTATTTGATGTAACATTTTTTCAGATATGTATGAAATATACAAATACAAAGGAGTTAAAATTGAAAATTAACAAAAATGGATATTGGGGACCCAAGTTTAAAATCAGAAAATATCAATATTTAGAGGTTTTAAAATGTGTATATAACTTAGTACCTGTAATTAAAACATTAATTAAAATTTTTTCACAGTCCTATTGACAAATTCATAACCATGAATTTTAATTTTTCGGAGTCTCTACACATAATACAAAATTAAGACAGATTTAATAAATTTATGAAATTAGTTTTGTAATACTTTTTAATAAATTTGTGAATATCTCATCAAATAATTAAACATTTAGACTATGAAATAATGAAAAGCTTCAATTAGGATTTAGACAAAATATATTCCAAATTTCTTGCATACATAGGCATATAGGAATTATATCAATTTTGTGGTATCATGTACTTGAAATCAATTAATCAATTATTGTCGTGTATCTCCTTATGTGAAGCATAAGACATTCACTAAGTATTTCCATCGGGACCTATATCTAGCCAACATATTTAATTCATCCCATGTTTTTCGCTCCTTAGCAATTTCTTCTATAACAGCTACCTTCCATGCCTTTCATTGTCTTCCTCTACTACAATGGGGATTTTCCAATCAAAATCCGTTCTTTTCCACTGCTTTATCTTCGTTGTTTAGTGTATGTGTTCTATTCAATTCCACTTTCGTTCTGTTTTATTTGTACTGTAATTTATTTTTTACTTATCTTCCATAATTCTAAATTTGAAAGTGTATCTGACCAACGTGTTCTTATAATAATTGTTCTTAAACATCCATTGACAAATGTCTATAAGTTGCCGATTACTTATTTTCCACGTTTCACAAAGAGAAGATAAAAACTAATCTCACATTACCACTGAAAATTTACTACATGATGTTAGATTTTCAGATTGGAAATAATAGAACAAAAGCATCGTTAGATTATTTTATTCTGTTTTTAACATTACCAAGGGGTACACTATCTTCATCAATTATCCTACATAGATGTAAGAGCTCCTGAACAGTTTATATATTTTCACTATCTATTTAGTTTTGTTTTCTTAATATTTAATCTTGGCTTTGTCTTGAGCATTTTAGAATTGCCTAATTTTTATCTCAAACGGAGAGCTAGCCTATCGCTACAACCCTAACCTGGAGGGGTAATCTTATTTCTTAATTATTTATAATAATTTTCATATGCGTATTCTTTATAGAGTATTCATTTTACATCTAACAACTGAGCCGCTTTTAATCCTTGTAGTAAAAGGGTAAAAATAAGATATGTTGTAATATGATATGATATTATAGTTATAACGAAGAGGTCTCAGGTGTTCGAAATTGCTTAAAACTAAATTACGGTGGATTTTAATACGATTTGAATACAATACACTAAAGTATAGCGCTATTGGCTAAAGCCATATGCAGGAAATTTGAATTGTATTATAGTATTAACAGAAGAAATATTAGTCACAGAACCAAGGCATTAGACGTCAAATATTCGATAGAAAAATTATATATATATTAACTATCAGGTTCAGAATTGATAAAGACAGGTGGAGAAAAATTGACGGACAAAATACATAAATTGCTTAGTACGATTTGGGAGAAAGATGCTCTTCCAAATGAATGGAAATAATTGATAATTGAAGCAATCTATAAGAAAATATATAAAAACTAAATGCAACGTCATTACTTCATCATCATCATAGTACATTCACGAATTTAGGTCATTTGTTGATCTGTTTCGGCCTCAAGAGAAACACCATCCAAAAGTATTTTGAGTGGACGTCCTGGTCTTCTTCCTGCAGGTTCATATCGTAACATTTGTTTGGGTATTCTGTGATCTTCCATTCGATGAACATGTTGTATCCATCTTGACTTATAATCAGAAATTTTGTTTTCTAAAGATTCCATGTGTAATTCTTCTAAGATGTCTTCATTGTTTTTTGTGATCTAGTAGTGTGTATCCTGCAGTCCTCCGAAGATATCTCATTTCAGCAGATCTAAGTCTCTGTATATCCTCCTGCTTCAACGTCCATACTTCACTACCATACAAAAGAGTTGGAACAGCCAGTGTTTTATACACTTTTAATCTTGAATGCTTTTGGACTAACTGTGGCTTGAAGATAGAATTTATTAACCCTAAAATTCTTTAAAATTTAGATATTTTTGCATTTACATCCTTTTCTTCTTCATATGAGATATTGCATCCTAGATATGTAAAATTATTCACCTGTTCCAAAATTTTATTGTCCAGTACAATTTTACTTCTGACAGGATCTACGCCTTGAAATGCCATAATTTTTGTTTTTTCTGTAGATATCTTCAAACCATATTCTTCTGTAATTTTGTTAAGTTCATACAGACCTTTCTGTAGATTATCTTCGGAATTTGCTATTATTATTTGGTCATCTGCAAACAGTATGGTGTTCAATTTTCTATTTTCTGATATTCTTATTCCAAATTCATATTTTTTGTTCCAGCAACATATTACTTCATTGATATAAATTGCAAAGTGTGTTGGGGATAGGGGGCAGCCTTGTCTCGCAACACGATTTATAATTCCGTCTTCAGAAAATCTGTTATTTAATTCAATCTTTATGGTGTTGTCTTTGTAAATATTTTGTATGTTCTGCCGAAGTAAATTTGGTATATTTCTGTCTTCCAATGTATTTAAGAGTTTTGATCTCTTGACTGTGTCGAATGCTTTTTCAAAATCTATGAAAGCAAAATGTGTTTCTAAGTTGAATTCTCTTCTTTTTTCAAGCAATAGTTTAGCAGAAAATGTTGAATCAATACAAGATCGTCCTTTCCTAAATCCATTTTGACATTCCATAAGACATTTTTCACTGAAATTTTCAATTTTCCATTTAAAATGTCTGCATAAATTTTGTAGCATGTGTTTAACAAACTGATTCCCCTATAGTTATCCATTTTTCTCTTGTCTCCTTTCTTGAACAGGGGTATAACAATGCTTGTCTTCCATTCTTGTGGTATATCTGCATTTTTGAATACATTATTAAAGAAGGACAACAGTCTTTCATGGAACTGTTTGCCTGCATGTTTGTACAATTCAAAATTCAAACCATCTGTGCCAGTTGCCTTGCCATTTTTCAATTTATTTAAACTATTGTTCAATTCTTCCAATGATATTGTGAAATCTGTCTCATTATTATTTCGGAAAATTGTATCTTCATAGCTATTGTCAGTCTAAAGAGTTTTGTAATAATTGAAAAAATCTTATTTTGTTACTCCGCAATTAATTTTGGTAGATTCTTTAATATCTTTATTCAAATGTTTTAATATTTTGAAGGTATTAGGTTGGAGCTTATGCAAATCTGATTCTAAATGTGTAACAAAATTTAACCATGTTTTCCTATGTCTCTTTCTTATTTCCCTCTTAACAATAGCTCTACAGCGTTTGAATTCTATTTCATTTTCTACTTTCTTTGTGTTCAAATATTTTTTATAAGCTGCATTTTTTTCTTCAATCAATTGTTTTATTTGATCATCCCAGATTTTTAGAGTTCTATTTCTTCTTTGTTGCATATTTACTTTTCCTAAAGTTTCATTAGCTGCATTTTGAATTATCATTTTGATGTTTTTCCATTCTTCTTCGACATCATTACTTTCTGGAGTTGTAGCCATATATTGCTGAATTCTTCTCGAATATAACCATTTAATGCTGTCATCATAAAATAATTTTACCTTGTACTTTTGTTCTATGCTCTGTTGTTGTTTCTTCTTTTTTAACCATCTTGGTGGAAATCTTATTTTTGCTTCTACTAGGTAGTGATCTGAACCAATATTATATCGTCTGTAGGCTCTGACATCGAGAAACAATTTAAAAATCTTATTATTTGCAATGAAATAATCAATGATTGATTTTGAGTCCTGACGATGCCAGGTATACTTATGTATGTTTCTATGATTGTAAAAGGTATTCGTTATACTCAGTTCATTATAGATAACAAAATCTGTTATTCTTGTCCCATTCCTATTGCTGGTTGGTTCGCCAAATGTTCCAATATTATTGTTGACTTGAGCATTACCCACTCTGGCATTTAAATCTCCTATTATGAGAATGTAATTATTTCTATTAATTTTGCTATAACAATGTCTTCTTCACGGCCTTCCTCTGGCGCATATACACCAAGAACTGTCAAATTACCTCTATTTATTTTCAGTCGCGTCATTACTTTGTACTTCGTAAATATTTTAACAAATATATTAGTGTCCACACTTACTTCCAATATTGACTACATAATAGGTGATCATCAATATGGATTTAGAAGGTATAGATCTACAAATATATCAGATGTTTAGAATTCGACAGATCATAGAAAATGAATGGGAATAAAATGACACTGTACGTCAACTATATGTGGACTTCATAAAGGCATACGACTCAAAGAGGGAGAAGTTATATTCGGAATTACTAAAAAGTCTTAATCGAATGTGTATAATTGGTAAGAAAAGAGTATGATGCGTGTAGACAAACAGCTTAAAGATTTTTTTAATTCACAATCGGGTAAAGCAAGGAGATGCACTAATTTCCCTATTATTCAATTTTGCACTGTAACATCCCATCAAATTTATAGAGAGTGAAGAAGGCCTACTACTCAATGGTATTAATAAGCTTTCAGCATATTCTGATGATGCAGTATTATTAGACGATTGGTAGGAGATACTAAAGTCAACAAGCACACTCTATTAAGTAACACTAAGAAATTGGGAACGGAAGTAAACCTCAATCAAAGAAAATATATGGTCGCACATACAAATACATTAAATAATGGGAATTGGGAGTTCATGAAAAACAAGGGAAATTTAGAAAACATGGCTGACTTCAAATACCTAGGAACAATAATTACAAACAAGAAAGAGGTGCAGAATGAGATTAAACATAGGCCCAGTTCTGGTAATGTATCCATTATGAATTAACTGACTCTTGGTGTCCCAACATATTTAAAAATGCATTAAACTGAAAATATGTAAAACGATTTTCCTCTCAGCCATATTATATGGATATTAAATGTGAACTCACCTTCATTGGGAGAAATATTGAGTATTTGAGAATAAAGTTATTTGAAAATTGGAATACGAAATAAAGAAATAAGGGAAATTATGAGTGTACAAGAGGACTCAGACATTATAGACATTATAGAAAAAAAAATATTACAGTGGTATGGCAATATCAAAAGAATGCCAGAGCAAGGATTGCCTAAAATTGTTATAGAATGGATCCCAATAGAAAGTAGGAAGAGAGGAAGACCTAAGAAAACTTGGATAGAAGGGGTACAAGCAGCTATGAATATCAGTGGATTGGAGGAAGATCAATGGATGGACAGAGAGGAAAGGCGTTTGGTTTCCGGATGACAGCGGCAGCTGCCATGATACCGGATGATGATGATGATGATGAACAATTTTAGACCAAGAGAGATGAATAGACAGGCGGACGAAGAAGACTACGTAACGGTCAGCTACACGATCATTATGGGAAAACAAATATTAGATGACTTAAATCTCGTAGACTGCGATGCGCAGGATATATGGCACGAATGGCGAATGGAAGAGGGCCATGGAAACTCCTTGTCAAAAAACCAGAGGGAAAACGCCCTGTTGGAAGATCAATAATGAAGTGGGAGAATAATATTAAACATGTTTTGAGGAAAGTAAATTATACAGGGGATGATTAGAAAACATTCGCTCAGGACAAGGAAGTATGGAGAGCTTATGTCCGAGCAGCCATGAACCTAGGGGTTCGATAGTGCCAGTGAGTTAATTTTTATGTTTAATTGTCTGACTCGTTGGCAGAAATAAAATATAGGTTTCCGGAAGCGGGAATAATAATTTTAGGGGACTTTAACTGTAGGATTGGGGAGGAAAATATCACTATAAAATCAGATGATAATGAAACACGAGGTGAGGTTGGAGAAGCAAAGGTAAGATTATAAATTCAGAAGGAAACCAATTGTTAGCTTTCTGCGATGCATTTGAACTTGGAATTCTGAATGGCAAATATGGGGAAGATAAAAATGGAGAACTGACATTTATTAATAAAAATGGAGGTAGCGTAATCGATTATTCAATATGCACACAATACATAATTCCAGTCCTAAGTAATTTCTGTATAGTTTCCAGAATCGAATCACACCACTTTCCAAACAAACTTATTTTAAATATGAAAGGTATTAGTGAGACAGTTAATGATGAGGTGGCAACAATATTGCGGCCAATTACACGTTTCAGGTGGATCGAGGATCGGAGAGAAGAATTTATCAGGAGTTTGAAACGCTAATACAGGATCTGCAATTGAATGATCTTAGCGGGGAGGAAATTATTAAAACTTTGACAGAATCTTTTCAAAAAGCAGGGGAAAAATTCAAGGTTAAATGCGCAATGAACTCAAAGTAAAGTCCATAAATCGGACAAGAATAACGCCCGGGGAATGGAAAAGTTACTTTGATAGGGTGCTGGGAAATGAGAGGTTAAGATATAATCAAGGTAATATAGTTGAGATTCCTGACCAAATTCATATTCAATTACTGGATCAGAATATTTCGAAAAATGAAGTGGTTTCTTCCATTAACACATTGGTCACCGACTGCTGTGCGTTCCATCCACCGCTGCTAGACCGGACATTTCTGTCAGTAGCGTGGACTTTTAAATTTTAAACCGCGCTAGCACAGTGTGATTTTTACATCAATATATTTACAGTCAATAACAATATTGCATAAGTAAATCTTTATTAGTGTTCTCACCAGACCTTCTAGTAGAAATTGAGGGTTTGATAGCGTTAGAAACATTTCCCTTTATGTAAAGATACAGGGCAAAAGAGCATATGTAGCGAGTTTCTTTTCTTGTGTTCACTATAAACGCAGCAAGGTTTGAAAGGTTTTTTTTTCAGACACAGTTGGTGTTAATTTATGTTTCTATATGTCAGCCTTCTTGGTGGGTCTTGACATGGTGTCCTTTTTACTCTCTCTTCCCTCCTCTTCCCTGTCATCTGTTCCTAATTTCACGACTGCCAAACAAGAGGCTGTTTCAAGCAAAAAACTTCTGTTTGGCATATTGTTTTTAGGATTTTGAAATTTATAGACCCAAAAAGCATTAAAGAGTGCACAATTCAGAAGGCACAATACAACTTTCTTGCTTCATTTCACTGGTTTTCTAAGGATGGAGTAATATGATAGGTACTGGTCAGCCCTGTCTACACCCTTCACATACTTGTTATTTTGAAGTTTTCAATAGGGCATTTTTACAACTTTACCCCTCCCACTCTCGTGTTGCCTGATGCAATGTGCTACCATTCTTACGTCTCTTTTTTCTTTCGATGTTTGTAGCATAAGGTCCCCCTTACTTCAAAACACACATACTCCTGGTTTGAGATTATTTCCTGCTTCCACAAATGATTTTGGAAGCCCTCTGTTAATCTTTATTGCTTCAGAAACTCTCGTCTTTCTTTCGAGCAAATTTTCAGCTATAGCCACACTTATAATAATTATCCTGGTACACATGATGCCACAGATATAAATTCGGCTCCAGAACGCAAAATAGTGTTTCTTCTAATTTTTCCCCTCTGCAACATATATTTACAGGTTACATACGTATCCCGTAATCGCAATGTAAACAACTCTTTCTGTAAAGTTGGCAATTTCAAAAAAGAGAAGAGAGGGTACAAATCAACTACAGTTTATTTCACAATGAGAAAAAACAAAATTCCACGCTCCTTCAAAAGCGAAGAGGCTTGAAAACCATAGAAAACGTAAACACGGAAATCTCCGTGACCCGTCGTCTAGCGCTGGCCATTTAAACACGGAGATCTCCGTGGCCCGTCACCAATGTGTCAAATGTTAAAGAATGCTAAAGCACCTGGAATTGATGGAATACCAGGGGAATTCTTGAAAAATAAGATATCATCCAATAAATTATTAGACGTTTTGAAAACTGCGTTCAACAAACTTTTTAATGGAGGAGATTATCCGGAAGCCTGGGCGACAGATGTCATCCAACCACTATATAAAGGAAACGTTGGGACACAGGTACCAGAAAGTTACAGACGAATTTGTCTCTTGTAAGTATTCGGAAAAATATATTGTAAAGTACTTTACGAACGCATGAGACAATGGGCTAAAGAGAACTATAGGCTCTCAAAATATCAGGCAGGTTTTAGAGAAGGGTACTCCACGGTGGACAACGTATTTGTTCTGAGAACATTAATTGATGACAATCTGAAAATGAAAGGGGGTAATTTATTTTGTGCATTCATTGATTTTAAGATGACATTTGATACTGTGGACCGAAGCGCACTTTGGGAAAAATTAAATCGGAAAGGATTATCTCATAAAATGATACATGCCTTAATGTCAATTTATAAATATGTTAAATTTTGTATAAAAGTTGACCGAGGGCACATTACAGAGAGCAGTGAAGCCAATCGGGGAGTGAGACAAGGTTGCATTTATCACCAATGCTATTTAATCTAATCGTTGATGATATTGTAGACGTAATGCTAGAAGGAGAAATTGAGGCTCCGGAGGTAGGAAATGTTAAAATCCCAGTACTGCTGTATGCAGATGATTTAATTATCTGTCCCAAGACAATCATGGGAGTGCAAAGAGGTCTTGACCTACTGGAAATATAATGTAGAAACTGGGGATTGACTGTAAATGTTAGTAAGACAAAAAACAAGGACCTTTAAAAATGGGACGGTTTATGGTAGAGCAGAAGAATGGAAATACAAAGATCAAGTACTTCAAAACGTGAAAGATTTTGAATATCTAGGTACGACGTTGAAAATGAACGGGAAGTGGAAAAAACTTATTGATATAGCATTATTTAAAGGGAGGGGACAACTTAACAATGTACTCGGTATTCTGGGTCGAGTGCCTGATATTCCAGTCAGCACTTTAGAAAAAATGTATGGAGCGATGGTCGGGCCAGTAATGCACTATGGTAGTGAGATTTGGGGTTTCCAAAGAACGGAAATATTAAATAAGGTATGTACGCATTTTCAAATATGTATTACAGGACTTAGGCCGATTCTAACTGTGGAATTCTATATGAATTTGGGTCATTCCAGGACGACATAAACTGTAAAATTCGTGTACTCAAATACTGGTTGCGAGTAATCCAAGGTGAACGAACAATGCTTAGAGCAATTTGTTACGATCACCAAATTAAAAACATAGATATTAAATTTTGGGCAGACGAGGTTAGGAGAGAACTCCAAAAGATTGGCATGGGCTGGATATGGGAAAAAGGGACTGAAAATCGCAAGAACGTGTGGACAAAAATAAGGAGAAGGTACTTAGATATAAACCAACAAGATACTTTCGCCGAATGTACAGGAAAACGCTCACTGTGTTTACAAAGAAACCCAAAACACGTCTGGGGAAAAGAATCCTATATACTCAACCTAGGATTTAAGGAGAGATCAGGGCTTGCTTGGTTTAGGCTAGGGGCATGGAAATTTAAAAACATTAGGACGATCACGATATGCGAATATGTCCAATGTGCGTGAAATTTGAAGATGAGATACATAAATAGGACAATGTAATGATTTAGAATATTGGAGACGTCAGTTATTACCGGAAAGATTTCTAAATTCAAATCGGGAAAGATTGGCATGCTACGAGTTATTGGTAAATCCAGAAAATTGGATAAACGCGGGTAAATTTCTGGACAAAACGCGGAAAATAAGAACAACACTCATTCATGAATAAATATATGTTATCAAAATGCAATAACATTAATTCTTAATAATTGTATATAAATAAATTAATTAATATAATGCTATTGTGTTATTATTTAATTGTAATATTACTGTGGTTTCTTTATGTAATTGTAATGTTATTGTTTTTTAGTGTATAATGCTATTGTGTTATTATTTAATTGTAATATTATTGTTTTCTTTATGTAATTGTAATGTTATTGCTTTTTTGTTGTTTATTTTTCTTCACACTAGTAACAATTATTGCTTTATTGTAACGGACTGTCAACAGCACATACGGCTTACTGCCCGTGCGACCCATATTTGTAAATAATACTGTAAATATCTTAATTTTTGTCTAATAAAGTCCTACTACTAGTTATTATATTATCAATCTTTATTGTATTACTTTAAAAGCGTCCTCTGTGTTACTGTTTAATGACATTGGAAAAACATTGTGAGGTCATATATATATATATATATATATATATATATAAGTCGACAGTATTTTATAAAATGCCAAAAACGAAAAAGTGATTCTTCTTCTGGGAAAATCGTGGCTGCCTCATTTTCTATAGTACTATGGAATGGTTGTAGGTATGAATCTGTACACGCAAATTAACAATACTATCCTGATAATTCTACTAAGCTAAATCAGGTTTAAAATGCCACATTTCCGTGCAAAAATCTGGATGCTGTACGACGATAATGAGAGGTCAAATATGACTAATGTTATTGTTTAATATCTTGATAAAATCAGAGTGATGTGTGTCCTTTACCCTCCCTGTAGTCCGTAATTAGTCTTGGGTGCTTTTTTTCTATTCCCTAACAGGCCGAAAAAAATATTACAAGAGATTTTTCCAAGCACAGCAAACAAACGGCCTTAAAATCAATAAACGAAAATAAGAACCAACAGTGATTAAATTGTAATCCTGAAGGTCAGTAATGAAATTATGTTAAAAAAATTGTCTATTTAGGTTTCGTACAACAACCAAATTCAGAACGAAATACATAGAAACATGAGGATAATGTTGGAGTCTAATATTTATTATAAGTAATGCCACGAGTGATTTCCAATTTATCTACAGTATTTGGAAAACAAGAGTGGCATTTGTTATGACTATTTAACGATTAAAATTAAGCTGTTTACTCACAAATTATTATTTAACTACAGTTATTTTAAAATATTTATATATTTAATGTAACCGGCTATGTTTGAATACAAATGAGAAACGATTGGTACGCTTTATATGCTCCTTTTGTTCTTCACTGCAACCAGATCATATTATTTATTGTCAAAAGATCGCAATGTTGTAAGAATGCACCCTAGTGGAGAAATTTATAATCAACGTTATAAGTATTAATTAATTTCTGATGTCCTATGATGTAAAATCCACCGCTGTAGTCTCGAGGTAGCGTGCTGCCTTGTCACGCAGCGGGCCCGGGTTCGATCCCCGGTCGGGACAGTTTTTCTGGGTGAGGTTTTTATCGGGGTTTTTCCTCAACTGTAAGACAAATGTCAGGAAAACGTTAAGGCCCAAACGGTCACCGAAATAAATATGGTCATCATCATCATCATCATCCTTCACCAGTGTGGAAAGCAACGGGAAGTTACCACATTTACAATTGCCTAGTAGAGCTGCAAAGCATAGCATGACAATGCTATGACTGCAGTGAAAGACCTGCCCTCGGGCAGAATTACTATGGATGGATGGATGATATAAATATGTCAATTATATTTTTCTGCAACGTCATTTCCTGGAAAATAATTCGTTTAAGTAAGTGTAAACAGGGTTTCTTTTTTTGTGATATCAGTTGATACAAATGTTTTTATATTATCTCTAGCATGCGCTTTCTGCTAACATTCATGCACTATATATACAAACTGGTAGCCGTATTTCTTAGGGAGTCCGTCACTGCAAAATAATGCAGAATGTTAAAAAGGAAGTGCTCTCTTTATTATGGTAAACTTTAGTAGGTAAATTCTAGGCGAAACACGACTGTGATTGGTTGTAAATAAACAATCATTGCAATGTCATTGGTCATTGACTCCCATTTGGGGCATGAGTTAAATAGTCTTATTAAACACTTCCATTAATATGAACATTAGTAATTATGTAATGGATAAGTGGATATTACCGACACTACTAAATTGATCACAATAATGGTCACTAACCAAACAAATATAACTACGATACAAATCTACAGAGAAAAATGGAACGGAAACTACTCAATATCACGCGAAGTGATCCGATTAAAAACGAAGACATCCGCAGATCAACCACTCTGAAAGAAGCAACATATATTCAAAACCATATATTCAAACAACGTATATTCAAAATTGAGTTGGGAAGACATGTTCTCAGAATTGATCACAAAAACGGGCATTCACATTGTCCGTGTTGTCTGAAATAAGCAACAACGCTGAGCAGGAAAATAAAACTATTTATAAGTGATTCTTTAACACTCTCTTCTTATCTCTCATGATATAATACATTCAATTTATTGAGACCCAGATCTACCTATCAGCGAAAAATAAAAAAAAATCTGCAGGCATATTTCCTTAAAATACTGGGCTATTATAAAAAAAGGAACATACTTCAAACATATATATCTTCCAAAAAAAATGAAATACAATTCCAACGTTCCTAGAATGTGAAGAGTTTGAAGTTCCGATCACGGCCGCATTGGCGCTGTTGCTTGTCTTGTTGCTATTAAAATGACGACACAACAGGACGTTGTGTGATTTGTATCTGTGGGGATACGTAAAAGATCGTGTTTGCATCCCTCCTATGTTTGACACACTTGAAAATCTGTGATATCGAATTGTTTAAGCTGTGAATTCGATAACTGGTGACCATCGGATTCGTGTGTGGTAGGAAATGAGACACCGTTTTGAGATTTATCGTGTGGCACATGCTGTTCATATTGAATGCACAAAATATATACATTTTAACTTTTCTCGTTCCAGGAACATTGGAATTATGTTTACATTTTTTCGTAGTTTGGAGGAAATAAATATTTGAAGCCTGTTCCTTCTTTCTGAATAGTCCTATATATTGATATTATGGACGGCTGCAGTTGTTATAATACCTATTTCAGTTGTGCTAGGCCAATAATAATAATAAAATAATACTTATAGATGTAAAAAGATTACCAAAATAATTTATACGAAATACTGATTCTCTAGCAAGAAATATTAAAACACAAATTCACAATCTTAACATAATAAGACCGAAAGATATATAGTCATAGCCAAAAATATAACTAGAGTTAATATCCAATTCAATTTAGTTCAATTGAATTGGATTTGACTTTGAATTTACTGATTACCATAGTGAGGAACAGTTACTGAAGTTCACTCAAGCATTAAGTGCGGGAAATATTTGCAAGAGATCCAGAGAATGCGAATCCCAGTCTCAGCTTATATTATTTCACGTTAACTGATTCTATTATTTACTATTATCTGGCCTTTTACGTCAAAGCACTTACGTAAATCAAACCATATAATGGCATTACATAAACTAAACTATTTAATGCGCGACAGGCCTGAAAGAACGTAGCCCATCAGCCGTCATCTGGCCCCACATCCACGAGTTTAATCACAGACTATCATCCACCTAGCATAAAGATGTTGTGTGTTCAGCATGACGGATCCACCAATATTTATAGCTGGTTTCCACAACTTGGACCCGCTACTTATTGTAGCGACAGATATTCTACTGGATGCTATGTGGGTACTGGTTTCATGCTCGCCGACATTCCGTGAAAAAAAGTCTTCCCGTGGGGACTCGAACCGGCACAAGACCCAAAACTTTGTACAAGTCATAAAGCTTTAAACTGCTCGGCCTCGACACACGATTGATGATATCATAGATGTATGTTAATTATGAGATGACTACGGATTTTAGGCTTTAAATGACATAGAATTATGCAACTGATGTACTTTAAAAACGTAAAATAAGTTCTAAAAATTACTTTAAGCTAATTTGAAATAAGGACCATCTCATCCTTTCGATTTAGGACTTGGTTATCACAACAAACACAGATTCATTTTGAAAGGTCAGATCTGCACTACAAAAAATAATTTTTCCGAACTTCCTGTGGGTCCATAAGATATTATTTAAACATTTTAGTTATGACGTAAACTGTTTAATGATAATATATTATAGCTTTAAATCATATGTAAATATAATAAAGTAGTTTTTTCTTCTCCTATAAAATTTGAAAAGTGAAAATGACTTATTTTCAGATTTACCAATTCAATTATTATAGATAAGTGTCTTCTATGCTATTGTAAGATATGGTACTGTATCAAAGAGAAAAGGTACCCGTTCCTCAATTAACGCCGTGGCAATTATAGTTTATTTTTTCTAAGGAAGGAAGGAAGGAAGGAGAGACGGAGAGCCAATGATGTTTAAGGAGAGGTGTGAATCGTCCTATCACAAACCCCATATTAGAAGGGGGAGGTTGTATATTTTGAAAATAATGGTGGATATTTCCTTCCTTATAAAAACAGAATTTAAACATTTAAGCGCTATACTGTATCTGCCTATCGTTGGAACACAAAACACGAAATGTTAAATTACTTACACTGGAACGAATATGCATATTACAACTTTTAATATTAGTATGTTAATTATTTTCATAATGAGATAATTTTTATTTCAGAGATAAACTTCGGAAATTTCAAAGGACGAAACACTACATACAATTAACATGGTTCTGGAACAAGAGTAACCACTAGCGCTTGGTACTCTATTGATACGAATGAAAATTTCCTTTTATACGACAGTTGTGGTTTCTATAAAACTGAAAGAGCAACTCATCAAAGCGGTATACACTTTAAACACAAAAGTGGGATTTCAATACCGTTTGGTTTTAAAAGTGCAAATATTTACCTTCACAATCATATATGAAAAAAATTGAAACATGAATATATAAAGAAATAAATTTACTATTATCCTATCGAACATAAAATATTTTTTCTGCAGTACTGAAAAAATACAGGGGAATTGTAAAGAATTTCAGGAATTTGGGGGGTGTGACGACCTGCAGTTATGGCGGAAATAATTGTGTCTGAGGTTAGAGCATCTATCAAATGGGTTTATATTTAATTAGCGCCGTAGAGTAACTTGTAAATATTACTGCTGGAGATCAATCCTTATAAATTTTTCATATAATGTGCTTAAAACCACATTTTCCTAACTGAACTATGAAAACAAATTGTTAATCAGCTATTAAATGTACATACAGAACAGGACATTGAGGAGGATAATTTACAGACAGCAGAAATGCTAGTCGCAGAGCCAAGTGCATTAGAGGTCGAAATGGCGATTGAAAAATTGAAGATGTATAAAGCATCAGGTTCAGATGAGATCCCAGCAGAACTGATAAAATCAGGGGGAGAAACATTGATGGACAAGATACGCTGGTTGCTTAGTACGATTTGGGAAAAAGAAGCTCTTCCAGATGAATGTAAGGAATCAATTATCGTACCAATTTATAAGAAAGGAGATAAAACTGATTGCAACAACTACAGGGGCATCTCATTACTTTGAACTTCGTACAAAATTCTAACAAATATATTAGTAAGCAGACTTACTCCCTATATTGATGACATTCTAGGAGATCATCAATGTGCATTTAGAAGAAACAGGTGTACAACAGATCAGATTTTTAGTATAAAGAAATGGGAATATAATGGTACTGTACACCAACTGTATGTAGACTTCAAAAAAGCATATGATTCACTTAAGAGGGAGAAGTTATATAGTATCCTGCTGTAGTTCGGAATTCCTAAAAAGTTAGTTAGACTTATACGAATGTGTCTAAATGGCACAAAGAGTAGGGTGCATGTAGGCAAACAGTTTTCGGACACTTTTGAAATCCAGAATGGGTTGAAGCAAGGATATGCACTATCTCCTCTACTATTTAATTTTGTACTAGAGCATGCCATTAAATCTTTAGAGAATGAGGATGGCTTACAACTCAATGGTATTAATAAGCTGTTAGTTTATGCTGATGATGTAGTATTGTTGGCCGATAGCGAGGAGATACTAAAGGACAACACGCACACACTATTGAGTAACACTAAGAAATTCGGACTGGAAGTAAATATCAATAAAGCTAAATATATGGTCACACATAGAAATCCATTATATAATAGAAATGGACAGCTAATGACAAATGAGGGTAATTTTGAGGAAGTGGCTGAATTCAAATACCTAGGAACAATAATCACAAATAGGAATGAGATGCACAAAGAAATTAAACATAGGCTCAATTCTGCAAATGCATGCTATTATGCATTGCAGAGGCTCTTGATGTCCCAACTCCTTTCAAAAAACGTTAAACTGAAAATATATAAAACAATTATTCTACCAGTTATATTATATGGGTGCGAAACATGGACTCTTACTTTAAGAGAGGAAAGGAGATTACAAGTATTTGAGAATAAAGTACTTAGGAAAATTTTTGGACCAAAGAGAGATGAACAGACATGTGAATGGAGAAGACTACTTAACAATGAACTGCATGGTCTTTACAGGAAGCCAGATATAATAAAAATAGTTAAGTCTCGTAGACTGCGATGGGCAAGACATGTTGCACGTATGGGGAATGAAAGACTTGCATGGAAGCTTCTTGTAGGAAAGCCAGAGGGAAAACGCCCAGTTGGTAGACCAAGAATGAGGTGGGAGAATAACATTAACTATGATTTGAGGGAAGTAGATTATACAGGGAATGATTGGAAAGCATTAGCTCAGGGTAGGAATGTATGGAGAGCTTATGTCCGTGCGGCCATGAACCTACGGGTTCGATAGTGCTAGTGAGTTAAAAGATTTTTAGGGCAACATTTAAAAAAATAAGTAGGGGGTTTTCAAGGAATGTTAGAAAGTGTAACTGAAAGTTTAGGATGTCAGAACAATTAACAAATAAAAACAGTAGCTGAAAGAAGAAATACAAGACATTTCCTTTAAAACATGAATATGTTTACTTGTGACATTATTTATTTAATCTCCAATGTGACGCCAAACCACAAACTGTTGGGTACATGTTTAACCAGTAGTAAATAAATTAAATGAAAATTAATATTTCAAGAAATCCACCTCAGCAAATGCGGGCATGTATTGGTTTAGTTGGTTCAGGCAATAAGCCATAAGACAAAAAGTGGCTAGTTCAAATTTTAATGTGTTCAGACTTCTTAGGCACTCCTAAACCTTACAAGGGCACAATAACCCTTGGATTGAATCATCCTTTAACTGCAATGGGTAGCAGACTATATTCTAGGCAAATAGGCGGCCATCACGCAGGAATCACAAACCGGATGAAACCTTGTCCCTGTGTCTAAAAATGTGGCCCCTTTAACCTACTACTCCCTAAGCGCATCTCAAGGCCTGCAGTTACGTCACTTTAATTTTATCTGTTTCTGCGACGTTGAAGAAAATAATCTTATTGACTCCATGATGTTACTTCAAACCTGCACAGAAGCGAAAAATATGGATACTGCACGAAGAATGGCTTACGTCAGCGTCCGATTTAAACAGTGTAACGAAATACTGATGGGAACGGCGCTTAAAAAAGTATCTTTCCATCATCAAGAGCTCATAATTTTTTTTCAAAGGCTATACAAAAATATTAAATTCTTTGATTCTTTTTTCGATAATCGGTATTATTAATTATAAATGCCGACAACTTTTTTAATATCCCATTCCTCCAAAGCTGAAAAATAGTATTGACTCTTTTGTTAATACGCTAGGAATTTAATATTGACGAATTCAGTTTACAGTTTGAACCAATCACGGTTGAATATATCTGAAATATTTTTGATATTCAATTATCGAACCTGATTCGCCAGTGTATCTGATTTGTAAGCTATAGAAAACCGAGAGCTGTTCTTCAAACCATTATTAAATATTAAATCAAATTAAAATATTTTAAAATAGGTGACATATTTCTAATTTAATATCGTACTTTATTAAAATAGTTGTTTACTAAAAAACTCCATGTCGTGCACTTGGCCTACCACACGACGGTTGGCCTCACGTAACATACCGTACCTATTTTATTAATGTTCTTTATTTAAAAAAAGTTATTCGCTAAATAGTATTTTAAAGTGCTACATAAGTTTTCAACTCTGTGAACAAATACCATAGGTTTTAAGTTTATTTAGCGAATTCCGAAGCAATGAAGCTATTCACGATGTTCTCATAAAAGTGTTTTGAAACATTTGTACAAATCTTCATTATAAATATAAATATATAATATAAATATAAATATATATATATATATATATATATATCTCCGATTGAGGGTCTTTCCACTTTTCAGCGGTTGCCCTTTTACCAGCCGGCTGCTGGCCCTTCGCATCCACATGTGTCAATCACAGAGGTAGATGATCAACAGCCAGTGTAGGGGTGACATGTGGTTAGCATGTCGAGTCCCCCAGCCGTTATAGCTGGTTCCTCAACCTGGAGCCGCTACTTATTGTAGCTACCCAATTGCCTCACGGTGCTGGGTGGGCACCGGTCCCATACTGGCCGAAATGCCATGAGAAAATTTCTTCCCCCATGGAGACTCGAACCAGCGCAAGTCCCGTAGCTCTGCGCCAAGGCTTCCTACCTTAACCGCTCGGCTACGGCGCGGGAACTTATATATATATATATATATATATATATTGCTGTGTGTGTGTGTGTGTGTTTTGTTATGATGTACCCCCTACGTCCCTTAGAGGTGAGTTGAGTGCTCCTTAGTGGGAATTTTCTGGCCTAGCTAATTCAGTTACACATATTTTCCTACATACTATCAGTGACCAGCAAGTAGTCAGCAAATCGTCTCTATGAGACAATTAAGGCATTACTTGGATGGAGGAAGGGTGTTTAAAATTTGCTCAGTTTTGAGGTTATTTTACGAGCCCTAAATTTTTGAGACTCGGGATTAACGGCTTAAATTTCCTCCTGCAGGACTTGTCCCTTGGGTTTTTCCATTCAAAATATTCATCGACCTCGCCCGGGTTTGAAATCTCGACTCTCAGTAACAGACGAAAGTAACATAACCCCTAATATGGTAAGGAAAACATATTTATAATGTAGACTGCGTTTTTGACCGCAATTTTTTGTTTTTTTAGGTACCAAATTCGGCATACAGCAATAAATATTGAAATCGTAAAGATCAGTTCGTTAACCAATAAATTCAGACCATTGAGAGTAGGAGTTTACCAGAAATTAGATTTTAAAAATATTTCTATCGTCCGATTTTTTCGAGTTTTCACAACGAATCTCGGTTTATACTATTGAAATAAAATAACCTGAAAGTTATTATTGAACAATCAGTGAAAGCTAACCATTAAAAGTGGGAGTTTAACGGAAACCCGGATTAAAAAATAGCTCTTTCTGTTGATTGGGGCTGTTTATATTTAAATAACTGGCAATTATTCCACTAATTTATGGGTTAAGATATTAAATATATGTTCCGTAAAACAATAATATTCCAATCAGAAAACAAATGGAGAGAGTTGAGTTATTACAACACGAGAAACTACTTTGAATTGTATTATTTAAATGTTTATCAAATTATCAATGCGGTCCTCGCCAACTCAAGACATAAGAAGGGTTCATTCATTATATTAAGGAAATAAATCTCTTTATTGTCTACTATCGTTAAGGAAAAACTGCCACCATTCCCACCACTTGAAACACGAAGCATCCTTTATAGACTAATATTGTCAGACTATGTTAGGAAATATTAAATCAAAACAACAACCCTGAAACAGTGGTACTACGATGGTTCCCAGCTAGAGTTTGGAGGTAATATTAGTGTCGGCAGACTATTTCCCTCCTATAATACCATAATAAATTACTACACCAATTTCGATAGAAAATTAGCAAGGATTACAAGAGAGGCAAAACAGTTTGAAAAAAAATGTAATCTTCTTGTATGCTTCGAAATAAGCAATACAGGTTTTGACACATAAATGCCCTTCATCTTCTGATGTATCCGAATATAAAATTTTAATGAGAGATATCCGAAATAGTCAGAAAATAATTACGTTTCAATGGATGCCTTTCCATTGTGGAATCCAAGCTATTTATTGCCTTTTTTTCAGAATAAAGAAAATACATATGCGTTTACACTGCGCACGGGCCTGATTGGCCGTACGTGCATTATTTTTCCATGAATAAAAATAAAACTAATCATAATATAAACAAATACCTACAAATACACCTGTATCAAAAAACAATAACAGGCTACATACAAGTAAAATCTATGTCTACACTACATCACAATAATACATATCTACATTCATCCATATTCCGTACATTAATATTTAAAAAATGCTAGAAAACAAATTAGGAAAAAAAAAACACACACACACACATACACACACACACCCCCACACATATACACACCGCACGTTCATACCCCCCGCCCCGCGTCCCTGCAGGCATCAAATACACTATTAGACTATTCAACTTATCAGACCTACTTATTATATAATATAATTAAAGATCGAAAACAAAGACCATATTGAGATTCTTCTTATTGATAATACATATATCCTTAATCTACAATTTTGTTACATCTCAATCTCCTTACTGTACCCAAAAATTTATATGTTTTTGATTCACTCTCGATCCGTCCTGACCAAACCATCTAAATAGCAGACACATTAACCAATAAAGGCGCATAAATACTCCACACAACTACACAAATATTATCTTTCGATTCGCTGAAACTGCATGTCAACAGAAATGTAAACCGAGAAATATACCAATACTATAGAAACATCAGTATGGAAAAAAGAATGAATCATCCGTTTTAGAACCCCCAAATTTATTCCAACACAGTCACGGAATGAATCGGTTACAGCATTCCGAATTTAAATCGGACATGACTTCCTGGCAGACCATGTACACAAACTTATCACCATATCATCACAAAGTTATATTTATGTAGAAATAGTGACAATGTCATGAAATGGGACCTCACGAAACTAATACATATCTGATGGTGAATTGTATTGGGAAGTACGTCGACAAATGGTGTTGCTCCAAATGTCTTCCTATTCTTCACTTCACGGGCTAGGCAAAATGCCTGTTCCGCCTCACAGTTGTTCTGTCCATCTTTACACTGGCCTTCTTACATTCCTTGAACCTCTTGGCTTGTAGTTAAATGCAGCATTTGGTAATCTTGTAACGTTCATTATTTCTACATGTCTAAACCATTTTTCTCTATATCATTTGATGATTGTATTTAACTCTGTTTTATGTATTCATTCTTTATCCGATCAATTCTTGTGCAGCCTTTTGTTCTTCTAAGGAAGTTCATTTCTACGTTTTGTATTCTACTTTGTAAATTTTTTTGTCATTACCCAAGTTTCACTCTCATAGATTAATGCAGGAACTGCCAATGTTTTATAAAACTTCAATCTAGTATCTCTTCATGTTTTGTTTTTTAATATTCCATATATAGTTCCACATATCATTTGAAACCTTAACAGTTTCACATTTACGCCTCATCCAGGTTTTGTATTTATAGTAAAATTACAACCCAAATAATTAAAATTTGTTACTTGTTCCAGAGGTTTGTCGTCTATTGTGATTTTTAATCTTATATGTTCACATCCTCAAAATTCCATTATTTTCGCTTTTTCCTTTGATACTTTAAAATTATATTCTTGGCATAACTGATTTAATTAATGTATAGAGTACTACAAATTATTTTCATTTTATTGAATAATAACTACATAATCAGCATACATTAAAACATTTAATACTTTAAAACGGTCCATTCTTATAGCCTACCTATATTAACATTACTTTTCCAATTTTGGATGATATCATTAATATATAAATTAAAAAGGGTAGGTGATAAACTACACCCTTGTCTTAAACCTCTATTTATTACAATTGGTTCGACCTTCGATGTGTCTATATTTATTATAATTTGAGATTTTTCATATAAACGTCTTATCACATAAATTAATTTTGCGGGGTAGCAATGTATTTCCATAATTTGCCTCAACTTATCTCTATCAACACGATCGAATGCCTTCTCAAAATCAATAAAAGCAACATGCGGCTGTAGGTTATGTTTACTCCTTTTTTCAAATATTTGCTGTAATATGAATAAATTATATGTTATTGATCGCTCCGTTCTAAAGCCACTTTGTTCTTCTTCTAGTATTTCTTCTGCTATTATTATTTTAAGTATTTTATTTATAATCCTTGCATAGATTTTGTAAATTAATCAAGTAGGCAAATTCCTCTATAATTTTTACATTCTCTTCTATCTCCTTTCTGGTATTCTACAGTTTCTCTAATATTCATTTAATAAATACAATATTCTCCAATGTAAAAATGTTCCACCATATTTTAGAAGCTCCAAATGCCAGTGCATTAAATAAATACATATTCCATAAACCAACAAATTCAACCATAAGTTCGACCTGGTGAGGACTTCACTTTGTTTGCGCAGTTCCATCGTGACGGATATTAAATAATTGATTATTTTATTGAATAGTCATTGGTAAAGATGAAAGTTAGTGTACTATAACACTGTATTCGTGTCTAGCGCAATGCCTAGTCAAGGGATGACATGAGATGAATATCATATCATTGAAGATCTGTAATAAACTTGGATGCCAGCTGAATAGGGATGTTGCTAAATCACAGAAACAGATGAAATGAAACGAAATTGAGGACATGAGTATGCAATAGTAGCGAATAAAGTTTTTGGAGAAAAAACGGGAGGAACGCTGATAAAAACCTGGCCTGGCTTCATGAATTCATCACGAATCCCGAAGAGCCTGGAACATGGGATCCAGAGATGCAGAATGAGAGGCAGATCACTTACACCACGGAACTGCATAGAAGACAGTTAAAAGAGACAATCACTGTACGTTCCGGTCCTGAATTATGGGCAAGGTGAAAAATTTTGTATTGCCCTTGAAAAATGCATTACGTTCGTGTACATAAAAAATATTTTTATCTAAAAATGGTATTAGAGAATATTTCTAAAATGGTGAATATTTATCTTCTAAAATTCTTCTTCTTCTTCTTCGGCTTTCCCCCACTTGTAAGTTTGCCGTCTTCAGTTTCCATTTATCTCTATCATTCCAATCTCCCTCTTCCAAGTTCCTATCATCCATTATAGTTCTGACGTAGGTTTTCATGTCCATCTTGGTCTGCCACGTTTATTTCTTCCAGGGGGTGACCATTGGTATATATTTTTGGTCATCTTTCATTTTCCATTCTTTGTACATGGCCATACCATTTAAGCGTTTGATTTTCAATCCTCTTAACAGTGTGGTTACATTCATTTCACTCCAAAGGAATTCATCATCATCATTATCATCATTATCATCAACAATCACGGATTAAGCCCATGTGGCTTGTTCCGGTCTCATAGATTCTCATTCAAAAGTTGGATCCATCTCTTCTTCGGTCTACCAACATTCCTGCGTCCATTTGGTTTGTATTTAAGTATAATTTTGGGAATGCGTCTCATTTCAGCTGCTTCTATGATCTTGTCTTCTCTTTTAGTTAAAACCCAAAATTCACTACCATACAATTGTAAGGAGACTGCCACTACTTTATAAAATTTTAGTTTTGTTTCTTTTCTTGTGCTTTTAAATATCCTTTTGATTGTTCCACATATATAATTATTTTTTTAAGTTTGTTAAATACATCTTCATTTTTAAAATAGATGAATTCATAACACAGGTATTTAAAATGGTTCACTTGTTCAATGGGTTTCCCCTCCAGAATTATTTTAGCTCTTACGGTATCTGATCCCTTAAAAGCTAGGATTTTCGTTTTACTTACTGATATTTTGAAATTATATTTCTGTATAATGTTATTTGACTGAAAGAGCGATACTTTGTTACTAAAAGTCTCATAGATAATGCAAATAGGACTGTCCCAAAGGAATTCATTTCTTATTGTATCCTGTCTTGTTTTTTGGAGGCTTCTTCTAAAATAATCAAATTCAACTGTTCTAATTTTATTCTTTTGTAATTCCGTTAAAGACCAAGTTTCACTTCCATATGGCAAAATATTCTCTACTATGCTCTTATAAATTTTCATTTTTGTTTCCTTTGTAATATCTTCTAAAATTAACATGGAAAAATATACAAAGGATATTAAATCAATGCTATTTTATAATTTGTTATTGCACATAGTTTATTTTTGATTCAACAAATTTAATTAAATTTATTCACGTGTAGAAGAAGTAAGAAATGGGCTTTGTGAGTTAGTTGGGTGATGTAATTTCTCGTCGAGGCAGAGCGAAGTTCTAAGTAATCTTCCAAGCTTCACTAAATCGGATCCGTTCAATAATCTCCATAATTTCCGGCAGAACAGCGAAAACTTTTAAAAGTAACCTCAAAACTCTTGAGTTGAGTAGGTGAGGAGCAACGCTCTGGAATAGGATATTTTATCGTAGGAAGCAGCTGCTAAACATCCCGCCGCTTTAATAACGAATAAGTAAGAAAGAAATTAACGGAGACACTTTCTAGGAGCTCAATAACAAAAGCGATAAGAAAATTTTACAGAATTGCAAATAAAAAACAATATATGGTTAGGGTGTGGAATTTGGTATTAATGGAATACAGGAAATCTTTAAAACTTAACATAATACGTAAAAATTGGATATATTTTTATGATTGATTAGGAAATTGGTCGATGTTTAATCTCGACGTTTTGCGAAATCTAATTATTTTGACAAATAACCTCATAATTATAGAACTTGTACTTAGAATATTTTATGTGATATATCGCGAAAATAAAAAAAAATATAATTTACGAAGGCTGTTAAA